>OV815993.1:16000000-16600000 GCA_929113495.1 Andrena minutula
ATGCTATTCTGATTTTTCCAATGTACTGTTCCGCACCGATCCTTTCTCTCTTGTGTTGTCTCTCTCTCTCCATCAGAAGTTTCCTTATTCTTCCAGTCCTATCATCTTGTTTTTCCCTGTTTTTGTGTATCTCATAGTTTCTAACTCCCTTGATCACGCTCATTGAGTCTGTTAAAATCAGAACGTCTTTTTCCCTCCATTCTTCATTCGCATATTCAATAGCTTTTTCGATGGCTATTGCTTCCGTCGTATATATTGTCGCATTCTTATTGATTCCAAAGCCTCTGTCCTGCCATATTATATTTCCGTTATTTCTTTCCACAATTACTATTCCCACTCCATTAGAATTTGCATCCTTCATTTTCGATCCGTCTGTATAGATCTCGACCTCTGTGCCCATATTGATGCCCATTTTCTCTTTGATCTCTTGAATCAGTACGTTACCATTTTGTCTCGTTACTTCATCCCTCAGACCTCCCGTATCCCATTCGATGAGGTCATCGATGTCTATATCCTCTTCCTCTTCCGATTCATCTTCTCGTAGTACATCTATATTGTCCTCTTCCCTTTCCATTATTTCCTCCAGGAAGGTAGTGTCCTTCCACGCTTGTAATATATTTATCTGTGTGTTGTTGTCTCTTTCGTTCATAGTTTCTGCTAGGTGTTTAATAGCTCCTAGTGGTTCACTTTCCCTCTTATACCTTTGGTTGGTTATATATCTTTGTGTTATAAGCTTGCTTCTGTTCATTACGTCCATTACACCCGCCTCCACTGTCATCACATTGGTCGGAGTGGACATCCTATAGCCCATAGCCGTTCTGATTCCAGCATTATGTATTTTTTTCACTGTATCTTCTATCTTATTGTTCCTATTGGTATTATTGAAATAAATAGGCATCCCATATTCTATCACTGATCTAACCAGTGATTTGTATAATATTATCATCGTTTCGGGATCGGCACCCTTTTTTACATGACTTATATATCTCAACATGGCTAGTCTCCTTTTGGCTTTCAGAGCCATTAGTTCTGTATGTGTTTCAAAATTAAGTTTTCGGTCCAACGTGATTCCTAGGAATTTAATACTCTCATCTTCCTTAATTTCCCGTCCCTTCACCACAATCATAGCTTTTTCTCTCCTAGATGATTTATTCTTTTTAGAAAAGTTAATTAGGTTGGTTTTATCTTCAGCAATATCCAGTTTAATACTGTTTAAATTTTTAATTATTATCCCCATTGCTTCTTCAAGTACGTTTCTGTTTAGATCTTTCGCGTTGCTTGTGGTGTATACCACGATGTCATCCGCATATTGCAACATATTAACCTGCTGTAGATTTATATTGTTTGTGATATCTGCCGTATATATATTATACAAGATCGGGCTTAGTATTGCCCCCTGTGGCAATCCTTTCTTTTGTATTCCCTTCACTGGCTCTGAGTAACCTCTAATGCATTTTATCTCTCTGTTTGTAATCCAATTTTCTACAAAGCTGGTAATCTTTTCTGGACAGTTCTTCTGTATCAGTTTTTGGATAAGCGTATCGTGATCGACGTTGTCGTATGCCGACTTGACATCTATACAAGCGGCTAGCGTGTCTCGCATGTACTCAAAACCTCTTCTCACATCACTGGTCAAAATTGTCAAGTTATCTATAGTGGATCGTTTCTTTCTGAAGCCGTTTTGTTTCTTGTCCATGATGTTGTTCTGTTCAGCCCAGTTGGTCAGTCTGTTATTTATAACTCTCTCTAAGATTTTACCCATACACGCCGTGAGAGAGATGGGCCTTAGAGCTTTTTTGTTCGGTTTATCCAGGAAAATCACTATTGCACCTTTCCATTTCTTGGGGATAATTTGATACTTCCAGATTTCTTCATACAGCTCTCTCATAATTTCTACATAATCTGGAATAAGGTTCTTTAATGCATTATAATCTATTCCATCCTCCCCTGGTGCTGATTTGTTGTTGGCGTTTTCTATAGCGTATTCTACCTCTCTTATTGTGATACTTCGGTTCCATTTGTTGTTTCCTGTATCATCACCGTTGTTCACAAGTGTCCGTATAGTTGCACTTCTGCAATGGTTCTCTTGGAGTAGTTTCTTAATTTCCTTTTCCTCCAACTCTTCTCTTTCCTTTATCGATATGTTTTTATTTATACTATTTTTGTCGAAACCTTTCTGTAAGTTTCGTATCTTCCTCCATATCTCTGTACCATGTGATCGATAATTAATTGTCAATGCCATCTCCTCCCATGCCTTGTTTCTCTTTTTTTTTATCGTTTCTTTTACTTCCTTTTCCGTTTCTTTGTAAGTGTTCCAGTTATCCTCATTGGGATTCTTGGCAAATTTTATTGCTGCCTTTTGCCTTTCCTTTTTCTTGTTCCTACACTCTTCGTCCCACCAAGGGTATTTTTTTGGACCGAGTGCCCGCATATTTGTGTTTCCATTTTTCTTCCTGTCTCCTTCCTCTTCTAGTCTTTGCTCTTCCCGTTTTTCTTTGCTTGCATCTGACAAGGCCTTCTCAATGTTTTCTGTAAACCTATTGCATTTCTCCTCTGTTCCATAGCATCTACTGATCTCTTCTAGTAGCGAGTCCTTGTTTCTTATCTGGATCATTTGAAACATTTTCCAATCAATATTATCCTTCGCAAATTTTCTCGTTGTAAATGATTTTTTATTATTTCTTGTGATATTTTTTGTGACGTGTAGTCCTATAATCTGATGGTCTGAACCTAGGGTTTCCCCTTCCTCGATGACATCAGAGTTCTGAAATATATTGAACGTGGATATTATAAGATCTAGGTTTGATGGTCTGTACTTGCCCGATCCTATTCTTGATGTTGTATTTTCATTTGTTATGAACATGTCTTGCTCTTCAATGGTTTCCCCAAGTATGGTGCCATCTCTGTCATTGACTGTGCAATTCCATAATTTGTTCTTTGCATTAAAATCTCCCATAATTATTGTTTCTGTGTTGTATCTTCTGTTTGTAAAAAGTTTCCTCCATTCTTCCTTGTTTAGCGTGTAATTTGGGTCTCTGTAAACAACTATAATGTCTGTTTCCTTGTTATCCATATTAATTGTCACGGCTAATGTTTCTGTTTTATTTTCTACCCAGTTTACATCTTCCCTGACCTTAATGTTTATATTACTTTTGCTTGCTATCACTATTCCTCCGCCTCTTCTATTTCTACTCCTATCCTTTCTCAATATATTATACCCATCAATATTAAGGCTGTCTTTGGTTGTTAACCATGTTTCTGTAATTCCGATTAGATCATATGTCTTGATTTTTTCCTTCAGTTCTATTATTTTCCCTTTAACACTTCTAGCATTCCATGTCGCAAATACGCTTGATTCGTTTTTATTCCCCATCCCCGATTTTGTTCTTTACCGTTTTATTTCCTATGTCTAAATAACGCTATATAAAGCTATAAACTTATGAATATAAAAATATATAATATTCTATATATATTTAGGAATCTTGTATGATATATGAGCTAAATTTGATACTGTGTTGTATTAAATACTAGTGAGTTATATAGTTGAGTATGATATATTCTACTTACGTCTACTAGTTTTTTGTTTTTATAAATTACTTATTTGAATTTGGTATTCAGTCTTCAGTATTATTTATCTGATTTGTCTCACCACTGTTTTCTCTTCTTTATTCGGTTTGTTTACTACTTTTATTCTTATCTCTTCTCTTACTGAGTATGTTGTTCCTTTGACTTCGTCCTTCTTTTTCTCTTTTTCTAGAGTCTCGTATCCATCCGAGTGCTCATCCCCCGTTTTCTCCTCTTCCAGCCATTCTACCGTTCCTACACTCGCAAACTCCACGTCAGTGTTGTCCGTGTCTTCTTCTCCTCCGTTGTCCTCGTTCACCTTCCATTCTATTCCCATTTCCTCATTGGTGTATGGTGACATGTCCATTCCTTCTTCTCCTCCTCCACTTGACTCGTTTGGCCATGTGTGTTCTCCATAAATGTTTATATCTCTGTTGGAATTTTCCTTTTCCTTGTAGTTCTTTATCACCTCTTCTTGTATTTTAGTGATTCTTTCTTTGTTCGTCTTATTGTATTGTCTGGGCTCTTTTTCTTCTTCTATTTTTGTTTCTCTATTGTTATCTCTATTTTCTTCTTCCTTTAACTTGGAATTCAGCTTCTGTATCAAGTTTTTTTCCCTTATGATTTTGACTAATTCTTCTAGAAGTTCTTCCTCCGTTTGGTTTCTCCTCTTGCCTATTTCTTCCCTGTTTTCTTTCCTGGTCTTTTTTCCTTCATGCTCTCTCCCTCCATCTTCCCTTTCATTTAATGGATACCAGTAGTTTCTATTAGCAACTTCCTTATACGAATTAGTTTCCTCCTCATTGGTCAGCTTCTGGGATCTCGGTATGAAATGGAACCTTTTCATTTCTGCATTACCGCTTTCGAAGGTCTGTCTGTTGTTCTTTTTAGCCGTGTGATTTTTGTTATTATTTTCATTGTTGTTATTATCACTACCTTCTCCTCTCATCCTTATTGTGTTTTCTTGATCGAGAGTTCTGTTTTTTTCTTTAAACTCTTCATTATTTATTAATGTCCGGCTCCCATGTCCCCACTTGTGTTTGTCTTGTTTGAGGTTTATTCTTTCTATTCTTCTGTTGTCTCCGCCAGTTTCTTCCCTCCTGACGAAGTTACGTTGTTCATTGTTTCTTTCCCACGCCCCTCTTAGTTTTTCCATTTCTTTTTCCATCGGGTACTCTAGGTTCTCCCAGTATTCCACTTTCTTTATCCTTTTTAGAGTTGGGAAATCACAGTTTCTTAAATCCTCTTCGTCTTCATCTTCTACCCATCCTCTGTTTTGCCCATATCTGTCAAATGCTTCTTGTTTTCTAATTATATCCGCTGCCGCTTTGTATGACATATTTTTATGAGCCATTATTTTTTTTATAGTTGCCTCTTTCTGATATACTGGGCAATCCTTTGCCACGCTGAGGTGGTTACCTTTACAATTGTTGCAGGTAGGGCTTTCCATACATTTTCCATGGTGGGGTTTTGTGCACACAAAACACTTTTTTTCTATCGTTCTACATACGTTTTGAACGTGCCCAAATTTAAAACAATTGAAACATTGTTTCACCGATTCCACGAAAGGTTTCACATTTATCCAAACATGTCCGAAACCCACTAGCAATCTAGTGGGGAGGGATTCCCCCTGCATTTTGATTAAAATGGTCTTTCCATCTTCCCACGTTACCTTTCCGTCCTTCACGCACCTTTTCTTCAATCTTTCTAACGTAAAAGTCCCCTGTCCTTTCTTAAGTTGGTCCCTCAATTCTTCTATTGAGTCGTGCCATTCATATATTATCCCCTTTCTATGCTTCCATCTGTTAGGGATGTACGCACTATATTGTTCAGGTCTTAGTCTGTTCTTTTCCAATATATTATTTGCTTCTTCTTTACTTTTGTAGGCCACTTCGGCTCTGTTAAGACCGACCATCTTCAGTCCCTGGAATTTTATCCCAGAATCCATTAGAATCTTATATATTCTCAGTAAATTAGTTTTCTTGTTGGTGGTTGTTTTATTTTTGTTCAGGGTGATTGTAACGAGGTATTCTCCTCTATTAGAGTCCCAGGCATAAAAGTCGCACGTATTTTCATTTTTTTCCTTCGGATCTGAAGTTTGCTGGTCTTTTCTTACCCCTATTGTATTTCCATCTGTGTCTGTCTCCTCTTGACTATTTATTCTTATATTCATTGTGCTGTCTTTCACTTTTTTGCCGTCCCGATTTTCTTCTTCCATATTCTTCGATTTCCTTTTTTTATTATTGACTGTTATCTTGAACCCACTGTCTTGTGTTCCGCTTTCTTTGTTCATCTTGATCTCTTCATTACTCATTAGGCTATTTTCTTTATTTTCTTCATTTATTAATTTTGTGTTTTTTCCCCATGGCCCTCTCACGTTCCTTATCACTTCCTCCTTTACTGTTCCATCTTCCAGGTCGCCCAAAGGGCGGACGTTTCCGTCCAGCCTAACCTCTCAGTGGCCACTCACCTTGTATTTCCAGTGTTTTGAGATTTCGATTATTTTCCCTAAAATCTATTATCTATTTTTTTCCTTTACTGCTCTTTCCGTCTACCTTCCTTGAAGCCAGTAAATTTGACTAATGAAAACAAGGTTTTAATCTAAACTATTTTATTGCAAACTACAATCGACCAACTCTCTCCGGCCATTTTTTCCAATCCCCAGTTCAGTATTATGCTCTATGTATATGAAAATATCTTAATTTCCAGAGCTTTTAAGAAAAAATTCTGTACAATACTTACCTGTGTTTGTGTTCACAGGAAATTTCCTACCGGAGTTCGGACTACCATTCAGTATGGTAGATGTCCCAATTACCGTGCTTTGATGCCGAGTTGCTCACGACGGAATTAATTACTGACTTCTCTCACTTTAATTTTGCTTGGTGAAAATTTATATTGGTATTTTGAACTTTTCTCTTTATTAAGGTATTTTTTCGGGTTGAAAATGTTAATTTTCCATATTTTAATAATTGAAATAAAAATACATGTTTTTGTCCCAATTACCGTGCCCTGAAAAATGCGTTGTCCCTATTCCCGTGCCCCCAATTACCGTGCCCTTTTTTTAATAGCTTTCTTGTGGTTAGGTTATGTCTTTAAACTTTAAACTGTTCAAAACATTTTTTTGCTCTACGAGAGATGTTTTTATGTAATTTTAATATGACCTTTTCATTACAAAAACAAAATATGCAAATATAAATTTCTATTCATTCATTCTGAGAAACAAAAGTAAGGTTAGGTTTAGCAGTTACAGAGGGAGCCAGTGGATTTTCTAGGGGCACGGTAATAGGGACAAGCGTTAAATTCCTGTCCCAATTACCGGATTCACTTTAAAAATAGGAAAACGTTTCAAAAGTGCTCATTTTCCTATTTTTTCATAAAATTTTAACCTTTAATGATATAATAAACACTTTACATAAGTGCGAATCATTATAATTATCAATTTATTCACTTCTGTAAAGTACGTGTTCCTTAGCGTTTCCGGTAAGGATTTAGGTAAATCCATCAAAATCTTCATATGTATTTTTGCAACATTTTTAACTATGTTTGAATTGTTTAAAAATGCAATCTTCTCATTTGTAACACATACATTAATAGTTCAACTTAATTAAAAAAAATTCTTTCCTTATTTATATATGCGAGTTTATTTGTACGGCTTCATTAAGTATAAAGGCACGGTAATAGGGACAAGGCACGGTAATTGGGACATCTACCCTATCCACGGGAAATGTCTTCCCGAGTCCGGAGTCTACGTTCCGTAACGCATGCACGATGCACGGTGACGTCCAACCAATCAACGCCAAGATTGGAAACGAAACGACGCCACCGTCAAGTCAAGCCAAGCTAGCCAAGCCAATCACGCCGTTTCGTTTCCCATCTTGGCGTTGATTGGTTGGACGTCACACGTCATCGTGCATGCGTTACGGGGCGTAGGCCGGACTACGAGAGTATTTCCTGTGCACACTGATTTCCTGTGAAGTCGTGACGCCACGTTTTCGAATGTGTACCGTACTTTTGTAGACGCTACGCGATACGTTTGTGAATTGTGCTGATTTTAAATGTTTTACAGTGTTTTATAAAGTTTCAGTATGAGAAAACAATCAGGTAAAACATATATTTAATACTTTTGCATGAGTATAATTTTAAAAATGATCATTTGTTGAATAATGTAAGTATCTTTTTGAACAAGGATATGCTAAACATTATGTTCATTTGTTTCTTCTTTTAAAATTTTCTAGTATTATTACGATATAAAAATGCACATATTAATGATGGATTGATGTACTATACAGGCATTAATACCAGTGTTGCTGGACCCAGCCATGCAGCTACTACAAACAATGATACAGAGACTGATTCAAGTAAGATATATCTTTAATTTAACGTTCTTTTTTACTTTTTTTTTCAATGATTATTTTATTGAAATTGTTTTTTAATAGTTTATGAATAATAATTAGTATTGTATGAATAGGCAGTCCTTCCAACTTCAACTGCCCCGCTGCAAAAAAAGGAAGGAAACAAGCATTTCGCAAAGCTTGGCTAGAGGACCCAAAGTTTAAATCCTGGCTTGAAGAAACCAAGGATCCGTACAAAGCAAAGTGTACAGCTTGCTCCAAATTTTTAGCAACGACCAAACATAAATTACAAAGTCACGCCATCACTATCGTACATAATACAAACATGCAACAGAAGGAAAAAGCAGGTAAGATATATCTTTAATTTAATGTTTTTTACTTTCTTTTTTCAATGATTATTTTATTGAAATTGTTTTTTAATAGTTTATGAATAATAATTAGTATTTTATAAATAGGGATTGATATCGATTCTGCTGCAACGAAGGAAAAAGAAGTTAAGAGGCAAGTATTTTGCAAATCTTGGCTAGAGAACCCACAGTTTCAATCCTGGCTCGAAGAATCTGAGGATCCATACAAAGCAAGATGCACAGCGTGCTGCACAAATGTTTGGGCAAGAAAAAGTAAACTGCAAAAACATGCGGAGAGTCTAAAACATAACACAAACATGAATCATAGAGAAGATTCGCTTCACAAAAACAGAAGTTTTACAGATAGCGTAAAGGTGCTGGAACTGAAGATTTGTCTTGGAATCATAGAGCAGAATAAATCATTTCATTACAATCACTTCACTAAATTGATACAGAGCGGAATGCCAAATGCTGATGCAGCGAAACACGTGTCTCTTCATCCGACTAAAATTTCCGCAATCGTAAAAAATGTTATAAATAAAGCAGTTATTTTAGAGGCTACAGAAATATTGAAGCGCAAATTCTTTTCCGTTTTAGTAGATGAAACTACAGATATCTATGATACGAAAGTTGTATGTTTCTTAATTCGATATGTGCACGGAGAAAGGATACATACATACTTGTTAGATTTAATCGAAATTAACAAATTTACAGCCGAAAATTTACACAAGTGTCTTTTAAATTCTTTGAAGAAATATAATGTGCCTGTACGCAATATCGTTGGTGTGTGCGCCGACGACACGGATGTAATACTGGGAAGACAGAATTCATTGATCTCTCGTTTATTAGCAGACAATGAAGAAATTTCTGTTTTCCCATGCATCTGCCATTCAATGAACGTGGTTGCATCTGAAGCGTGCAAACACTTGCCATCGCACATTGAGGAACTTTTGGATTCGGTTTATACATACTTCTCCCGAAGTCGCAAACTTCAGAGCACTTCAGAAGGTATTCAAGATTTTATGAACTTTGCGAAGCAAAAGCCTCTACAATTTTCAAGAAGCAAATGGCTGGCACGAACCGAATGCGTGAAAAGAATTTTAAATCAGTGGCAGGATTTATTTGCTATATTTGAGGAGGCTGCAAGTGGAGGATGTGAAGTCGCAGCACAAATATTAGACACTTTGCAATGTCCTTACACCAAGGCATACTTGCAGTTTTTAAATCACATACTAGAGACATTTACTACAATTAACAAATACTTTCAGAGCTCGAAAGTTTTAGTTCATTGCTTGCTCCCTGAGTGTTATAAATTGTTAAGAGTATTGGGAGGCAATTTCATAAAGTCTCAATACATTATGGGACCAAATATACACCAAATTGATGTGCATAACGAAGCAAATTTAATACCACTCCAAACAATTTTTCATGGAGCGGACTCTATGAGATCCATCGAGGAAATTCGAAATATTAATGATGCAGTCGATGCAGATAATCAGAAGCTTCTAGAATTTTATGTACACATACAGAAATGCTATCAATCGGCTTTCCAGAATATTGTTCAAAAAGTGCCGTTTGATGAACCATTTTTAAATTCACTCAAATTCTTAAATCCGAAAATAGCTGTTGACATTAATAAACATGACATTCATGAGTTGAACTCTGTTTTAAACAAATTTACATCCAAATTTGATTCTGGACGTGTAAAAGACGAGTGGCATAAAATGCCATTCTATTTTTCAAAAGAGGAAAATGAGAAGTTATCGACACAGAGTATACCTTGTTTCTGGAACGAAATTAGAAACACTAAGAGTGAAGTGGGGGGGTATATATTTCCAAACATATCCAAACTAGCAGATTTGTGCTTAGCATTGCCGCATTCTAACGCTGACGTTCACCGATACTTCTCCAGTATCACAGACTTAAAAACACAACGCAGAAACAGGTTGACGCTACAAACGATTGCTGCACTTACCAGAGTTCAATTGGATTTAAAGAGTAAAAATGCTAATAGTTCCAATTATGAAATCACGAATAGCATGCTAAATTTATTTAATGACGACATGTATAAGGGAGAATCTGTACAAAAAAAACTCACTGGGTTTTTATTGCCAGTTGAGACCGATGAGCCGAGTGACAACAAGAATATCTTATTATTGGATGATACTGATGAAAGTGGCGCCAAAAGTACCGACAATTAAAAAGTATTATAGTTGTTAATATGTTTATATGTATTTATGTTTTTATTTACATGTACATTATAGTACATATACTTTAACTGTAATATTATGTTTTGTACTTTAAGTTTTATATTTTATGTATATATTTTGTAAATATTACATAGAGTAATATGCTTATACATAACATTCTTTGAATTTAGAACAAATAGATGCATATATATATATATTTTTATTACTATTTTCACAGCCGACTCTACTACTAGCCGTGCTGTACAACGTGGCAACACCGCTCATGTGCGGATCGGGAGTCCTATTTTGAATGGTGGAGTTTTGTATTCAGCATTACAATTATCGTTATTTAGCGATATAATATTATACTAATATACAGTATTTTTTATTAATTATGTATAAGGAATACATAAATATCATAACTATAGTAAGTAGATGTAATACAGAAGTGTATTAATATTCATAAATGTGGTATATGTTATGTGGACTCTCGGAATAGTTTGGTGTTGTGATGCATTATATTTGAAATATTTACAGGGATTTCAAGAAAATAGAAGTGTGAACCAAGTTAAAACCATCTTTGAACCACATTGAAGGATTTACAAATTGATAAAGGTATGTATAAGTTAATAGAGACCTGAAATATGTGTCGACAAAATTATTGGTACGAAGCCAAACAGGTTAAGTGCCCGTAAAAAAGAGGTTAGCATAATTAGCTATTGAAAGGAACAATTATGTTCTTAAAACATACATATAAAATCGTGTTAGAGGACATTATTATAATTGTGGAAAATTTTCTCACCACCTTACGGGTATTTACCATGGCGCGTTACCTTTTTTTTTTATTATAATGGGTTAACTTACATAAAATATGTTTATTATTTTCAGATTGCAAATGTTGAGACTACAAATTACCATCACCTATTATGGCTTACATTATTGCATATATATGAATAAATGAGGTTCTGACTTCTTCAGTGAGGACAGAAAGGACCCCTCTTTGTAAGTGATCAAAATATCCGTCGCCTACAGTTTTACCGTTATCATCCACAATTAATAATCGACATATATTACAATTTAATTTTTTTAGCAACAGACTGGGACCCATAACTGGATATGTAAATTTGAATGGAATCATCTCCAACCGGCAGAATATTTTGTTGGTGTCCAATTTTTACGAGGTATAGCAACCATTTATTTTTTTGGTAATTCCTAATCTTTTGGGAATAAAAATATAGAATTATATTATTAACTTTTAAAGTACCATTATAATTTCCCTTGCAATTCTTGGCAGGAAGATATGAATTCAGTATGGCAGAAGAAATGGAAGGAAGCGTAAAAATAAGCGACGCAGAGGAATGTCAACTATGCAACATGAGAAGAAGTCCCCAATATCAACAAAGGCATGCACAAAAAGTTAGGGAAAAAGAGTTCCCTGAAATATTAAATATTAAGAACATCGAGGAAGCAAAGCAGTGAGAATCAATCAACCTCTTGTAATAGGCTGTGAGCCTGTAGTACAAATAAACTTATTATTATTAATTTTCCTTATTGTTATTATTAATTTCCCTTATTATTATTATCTCTTATTCTTATTATTATTATCTTATTATTCTTATCTCTTAATGAATACGTAAAATTTGTAAAAAAAAATTATGCAAATCAAAATGTCCAAAAATGCTACAGATTGTATTAAATAAATGTGCTACCCACAAAAATAAAGATCTGTAGGGTTAATATAAATAAATAAAACACCTGGATTATAGCTTCGTTTCTGATATTTGAAGGACTTCAGTACTACTTTAATATAAACATTTAAAAGATAAACGCGAAACCGAAAGGCCGGTAGAGGGAGACTGTGTAGCCGGGAGGCCGGTGAGAGGCCGAGAGGCTGATACGGTAGTTATATATATATATATACATATATATATATCGAAGCCGGACTCTCGCGGTGTTGCCATTTTACCTTCAGCACGGCTAGTACTAGAGTCGGCTGTGGATATGGCTATTGGCGAACCACCCATTATAATAAAAAAAGGTAACGCGCCATGGTAAATACCCCTAGGGTGGTGAGGAAATTTTCCACAATTATCATACTGTCCTCTAACACGATTTTATAATTAACTGCATAATTATTCCTTCCAATTACTAATTATGCTAACCTCTTTTCCACGAACACTTAACCTCTTTGGGTTCGTACAAATAATTTTGTCTATTTCAGTTTTCTATTAACTTATACATACCTTTATCAATTTTTAAATCCTTCAATGTTGTTCAGAGATGGTTTTAACTTGGTTCACACTTCTATTTTCTTGAAATCCCTGTAAATATTTCAAATATTATGCATCACAACACCAAACTGTTCCGAGAGTCCGCAAAATATATACCACATTTATCAATATTAATATACTTCTGTATTACTTCTACTTACTATAGTCATAATATTTATGTATTTCTTATACATAATTAATAAAAAATATTGTATATTAATATAATTTTATATTGCAAAATAGCGATAATTGTAACGCTGAATACAAAACTCCACTATTGAAAATAGGACTCCCGATCCGCACATGAGCGGTGTTGCCACGTTGTATAGCACGGCTAGTAGTAGAGTCGGCTGTGGCCATATCATCCCATTTTCTAAAATAAAATTAATATTTTGAAATAGAACATAACAAAAACATAACTTCTGTATTCTTAAAGAAATAAAGTATTACATTTTGAAATAATAAATAATCTTGAATAATATTAATAACAAAACATAACGAAACATACTTTGATATTCTCTCGAAATACTACTAATAAAATCTTGAATATTGTGAAATAGTATTAATAATATAAATATACTAAGTATATAAATAAAACTCTATTAATGTATTGAAACATATTGAAAAGAATAAGTTACATATATATAAAAATTAATGTTTTAAGAAAGATGAAATTAAAAAAATCATTGACAGCCTAGTTCCTATTAAAAGTTTTTAATTTCCGTTTATTAGAAATGATGTCTGTACGTGTTTCCAACTGACTATTATTTATAGTTTTCACGTAATCATTTAGTAAAATATTTGAAAAAATTGATAATAATTTAAACAAAATGCTGTGGTAAGCTCGACCACAAATGCATGTATCCGAAAATGCTACATAATGAATATCTGACTGAATACTAATATATGTTAATTTACATAAAATACGTTTATGATTTTCAGATTTCAAAAATTTGGATTCTAAAATGCCATCATTTATTATGGCTTCCATTATTGCATACATATGAAGAAATGAAGCTATCACTTCTTCAGTGGGAACAGAAAGGCCCCCTCTTTGTAAGTGATCAAAATATATATCGCCTATAGTTTTACCTTTATCCTCCACAACTAATAACCGACAAATGTTGCAATTTATTTTTTTAGAAACAGAATGGGACCCATAACCAGCAATATAAATTTTAATGGAATCATCTACAACACAATCGGATAAGTATTCGGTATCGAAGATTCCTGAGAAACAAGTTACATCAATGGAAAGATCATGAAGATCGTTACTATTGTCATCACAAATTCGAAATTTATTTTTGATTTCAGTAAGAGAAAACGAATTTGCCGATTTTGTAAATACATGTTTCAATCTAATATTTTTTTCTGCATGAATTACTTCATTATATGAGACATGATAATTACAACCAGATAAAAGTCTATAATTTCCAAATCGTTTTTCTAATTTTTCAGTTGTAAATTTTCCAGCTAAAAGATATGATATGTCAAAATTTTGAAAACAGTACTCTGTAAGTTGTAAAAGAACTGTAGTACTTTGGTGCAGAGCTTTGAAAGTATCTACTGTTAAATGGCCATTTGTCTGTAGATTTTGCCAAGAATTTAACCATAATAGAAATTTCTTTAAAAATTGACATCTAAAATCATTAACATTCAAAATCGGTTTACAAAATTCGTTTCTTTTCCTGTTACCTTTTACACTACTTGTATTGTTCACAATGTCCCACCAATTGCGAAATATTTCTAAAAAATGAGCAGTAGCGGTATAATTGAAATCTTTCATAGCTGCTATTGTAGATTGATGGAATATATTATCAACGAGGAAAACCTTTTGTCGGTCAAAATTATTCGGATATAATGATTTATAGTTTAATTTGTAAGCTTTCTTAGCAATTAAATGTTTTTCAAAATCGTAAACCGTACGTAAATCATTAAACTTAGCTAATCTTAGTTCGTTTGTATACATGTCGGGGAAAATAAAAGTTTTATCTAAATTTTTTAAATTTAACCAATTATTTCTAATATTTTTCATTATGTGAACAAAGTCGAAAGAAAGAAAAATGGTTTTATTAGGTTGTGAAGGATTAGGAAAACTTATGCCATTATTAGATAATTTATTAAACATATTTCTATTGATTCTATGATTATCTGCTACAATACATATTATTTCGAAACCACATTTTTGAACAAATTCTATAATTTTATTAACAATGGGTATCATTTCAGCCCCAGTAATATTGAAAACCGGTAATAATTTAATAATTTCAGAAAAGTTTCCAAAAGCTGAACTTATCATAAAAGCTAGAATGGTTTTTGCCAATTCGTTAGAATTTGTAGCACAACCTGCAAGTCTGTTTGATTTATATTGTAATTTTGAAGTAATATAAATTTCATCGATTAACAAAATCACTACTTTTTCCCTATTGGTTAAATTGGATGATATATTAATAAGATAATGTTCATTTGTTATATCATTATCTGGTGAAATGGTCATATTGGCTGAGAGATATTGTAAATATCGTTTATGAGGTAAAATAAAGAAATTTTTTAATAAATTGTATGTAGCTGACGATTGGCTATATAATGAGAAAGCCATAATAATGGTGCCTGAGCTATATCTATTGTTTTTATTTTTTATTTTTCTTACTTGATCGGTTAGTATTTCGAGATTTTTTGTATAAGCGAAATCAATTGATTCTGCAATAATGTATGCCTTATTGAGTTCTTCTAGAGACTTCTCAAGATGTTTTTCAATAAGACGTATATCAGTGTCAGAATGTGCTTGTTGTAATACTTTATATCTACTTAATATATTCTGAAGCTGGGACCACCTAGACAATTTCTTGTCAATAGGTAGTACCCACTTTAAATCATTAAATGATAATTCATTAGTTTCTTGAAAAACTTGTAATTTCATGTCGTCACTAATTACAATCTGTGTATTTAGTACCAAAAAATCAGATTCATCATTACATACAAGCATGCAAAAATAAAATTTTGAATTTGTTATTTTAATAGTCCAACAGTTTGAAATTGCAAGCTTTTCTTTATAATTCTTTATTAAATCCGCGAAATTACTAATCAAATCTGAATTAGTAAATTCGTGGACTAAATTTTCATGTCTTTGAAGCATTTCTTGTTCACGCTCTACAGGATCTTTTCTTGGTGGTAGCACACGTTTTGGAAAATAAGCAGGTAAATTGGGGAATATGGATGGTACTGCATTCGCTATAAGCCTTGGACATCTCAACAAAACATTCTCCAGTACACCATTGGCCGATAGAATACCATGATACCTCTCAATATCAGTTTCTGCAAAATGCAGACTACAGACTGCAGAATATTTTGATGGTGTCCAATTTTTACGAGGAATAGCAACCATCTATTTCTCCCGCAATTCCTCATCTTTGGGAAATAAAAATATAGAATTGTAATTATTATCTTTCAAAGTACTATCATAATTTCCCTTGCAATTGGGAACGCAGCAACGTCGTGGCATTATTAATGATTATTTGAAATTTATAAAAAAAAATGTATATGAAACAAAATGTAAAAAAATACTATAGATTATATTAAATAAATGTGCTACACACAAAAATAAGGGTCTGTAGAGTTAATATAAATAAATAAAACACCTGAATTATTTCTCCGTTTCTCACGTTTACTGGACTTCAGTCAAACTACATTAATATTTGAAACATTTGAAAGATAGGCGGGAAACCGAAAGGCCGGTAGAGGGAGACTGTGTAGCCGGGAGGCCGGTGAGTAGCGAGAGGCCGAGAGGCTGATACGGTAGGTTGGGTTGGGTATATCGAAGCCGGACTCTCGCGGTGTTGCCATTTTGCCTTTAGCACGGCTAGTACTAGAGTCGGCTGTGCCAATGGATGTTGCATTACTATTTAGTTGGCCTTGGCAGAAAAGGGAAAGAAGATTTCCATAAATTAAAGGTAGCAACGGTTTTAATATGTAACTATGGCCGGTATTCATAGTCGCTACTTATTCTTAAGCAAATGCTTAAGCATTCGGCATCCTTTACTAGCTACTAGGTTAGTAGAAGATGACGCATGCTTAAGCATTTGCTTAAGAATAAGTAGCGACTATGAATACCGGCCCTCGTCTTAGAGACGTCTAGTTTATGTCCATTTTAGGTCTGAACGTCTTGATTTGTAACAAGACGTCTTTAAGACGTCTTTAAGATGCCTTGTAGATGTCTTTAAGACTTTACCAGACGTTGTGCTATCTGGGCAGGTAGAAAAACACCCTGTACACTAGGCGGCAAAATCGGCTTCCCTTCGGAAATTTGGCAACGTTGCATGTCGTGTCCCCCTGGGTCGAAGAACCACTGAGTTATGCCTAGTGACAATGGTGATAATTCTACAAGTTATTATTTAGTTAGCCAATATGAATTTTGCTTGATAAAACATTACACGTAAGAGGATGATGGGCTCGATTCCTCATCTATTTGGCAAAGAAGTAGCATGTATCATAGGTAGGACCTTGGCGGCGCTGAAAGTCGGAAATCTTCGCATTTTGCACCTCTGGCCCGAACTCCGTTAAGGCTGATTCAGATACGTCGAGTAATTTAGTCGAGTAGCGAGCAGGGGGGCCAAGCTTCCCTCTTACGAAAGGTGAAGCAGAGTTTGTAGCGCCTCCTACCGATAAGGCGCTAACTAAACTGTGAATGTGTGAATTGGTGTGAATCGGGACGTATGTGTATGTGTATACGTGTAATGCACCGCTTACTCAGTGATGCCAGATCGAGGACGGGTGCCCTCGAGAATTTCCCCCACCTCGCGCACACTACGCCGGAGCAGCGTGCCCGTGAGCTCGGCGCTTCGGAGTCCACCTCACGGACGCGCTGCTCCGGCGTAGTGTGCGCGAGGTGGGGGAAATTCTCGAGGGCACCCGTCCTCGATCTGGTATCACTGCGCTTACTTTAAAACCTGTCTACGGATCGTCGCGCCAGCGACACGTATGCAGCAGATAGGCCGGTATTCATAGTCGCTACTTATTCTTAAGCAAATGCTTAAGGGGGCCGTCTCACCGGGCCTTGAATGTGTGCGGACGCTCACACAAGCTAAGTTAAGCGTGTACGTATACGCGTGTAGTAAACAAACCGGTTCAACCGATTTTCGTCCTGGAATCGGCCAGAAGGAAGTTTTTGCGGGTACAGTTGCCTTCAGTAAACATCTGTGGGGGGTGGGACGGTGCGTTTGAACGCTAATAAGCACTGTATATTGAAGTAATAATGAATTTATACGTCACGCTGGTGCTACGTAGCTACAGTGCACTATTAGCGCCACCAACGGTGAAGCCTTGAAGCTTCATTCTGTCAGTTTTCGATTCATAAATTCATTATTATTTCAATGTACAATGCTTATTAGCGTTCAAACGCACCGTCCCACCCCCCACAGATGTTTACTGAAGGCAACTGTACCCGCAAAAACTTCCTTCTGGCCGATTCCAGGACGAAAATCGGTTGAACCGGTTTGTTTACAACACGCGTATACGTACACGCTTAACTTAGCTTGTGTGACCTGTCCGCACACATTCAAGGCCCGGTGAGACGGACAATAACAAAACTGAGACGGCCCCCTTAAGCATGCGTCATCTTCTACTAACCTAGTAGCTAGTAAAGGATGCCGAATGCTTAAGCATTTGCTTAAGAATAAGTAGCGACTATGAATACCGGCCATAGAAGGATAAACATTGAAATTGAATATTTCTTCTTTTCATAGGAAAATAAAATATATTCAATTTCTTTGTATATCCTTCTATCTGCTGCATACGCGTCACTGACGCGACGATCCATGGTCTTAGAAAAGGTAAACCAGGGAAAGTGAGGACGCCATTTGAAGGTTATGGCCGGTATTCATAGTCGTTACTTATTCTTAAGCAAATGCTTAAGCATGCGTCATCCTCTACTAACCTAGTAGCTAGTAAAGGATGCCGAATGCTTAAGCATTTGCTTAAGAATAAGTAGCGACTATGAATACCGGCCTATGCTTGATGCTTCCTCGCGTTGCGCCAAATGTGGCCAAATGGCGCTAAAGCAGTGATGCCAGATCGAGGACGGGTGCCCTCGAGAATTTCCCCCACCTCGCGCACACTACGCCGGAGCAGCGTGCCCGTGAGCTCGGCGCTTCGGAGTCCACCTCACGGACGCGCTGCTCCGGCGTAGTGTGCGCGAGGTGGGGGAAATTCTCGAGGGCACCCGTCCTCGATCTGGTATCACTGCGCTAAGGGCGGTATTCTCAGTCGTTGCTTATTTTTAAGCAAATGCTTAAGCATTCGGCATCCTTTACTAGCTAGTAGGTTAGTAGAGGATGCCGCATGCTTAAGCATTTGCTTAAGAATAAGCAACGACTGAGAATACCGCCCTAAAGTAACATTTCACCAACGTCGAAAGTTTGTGTACGTGCTCACTGATACACCTAGGTATGTGTGTGTGATGTACCTAGCGCCTCCTACCGATAAGGCGCTAACTAAACGGGAACTTCGGCCAATGAATGACGGCTTGGTCCCCCTGGTACACTCGGCTCAAACGATTGTGGCCGATCGAGATTCGATTGCATTCGAGCTTACTAAGGCTGACTTTTTTGCATCGTTAACATTCTACAGTATTTCATGAATATGGTGAGAGCACTGCCAAGCTACAGGTTCCCGTCTCACCATATTCATGAAATACTGTAGAAGGTTAGCGATACAAAAAAGTCAGCCCTAGTAAGCTCGAATGCAATCGAAACTCGATCGGCCACAATCGTTTGAGCCGAGTGTAGCGAGTAATTTAGTAATTTTTCGTGTGTGGACACTAAAATTTAGTCAAGTAGTTTAGTAAAACAATAGTAAATTACTAAATTACTCGCTACTCGACTAAATTACTCGACGTGTCTGTTCCAGCCTTACAACACCGATTCTCCGGCAGGGAACGGAGGAAATTTTATACGCCGCCTGAGTAATTAGCGGTGTGTGTACGCCGCGACGTCAACCAATCAACGCCAAGATGGGAAACGAAACAGCGCCATCATCAAGTCAAACCAACGTTAAAAACGTTTTGAAAACGTTTTTGCACTATCTGGGTTATAAAAGTATTCTGTGAAAATAATTTGTACAAGAAATACTTGTAACTGCCTGTAACTGATTGCGAATAAAACTCTATTACGAATTTTTATAATATATAATTCTTTACCTTTTGAATAAGTAAAAGTATGCTATCGATCGATCGCAAAAGAAAAGACAATATCGATATCAAAGTCGAAACGTACAATATTAAAATTCGATAATCGATGCGGAAGTGAAGCTTTAGGATTTCTAGTAAGTTCTATGAAATTGATCAAATGAGTTACGAGGAGCTGCGAGGCCAGCATTAGTTTCTGGATTCGTCTGCCTGGATTGGCCTGGATTTAAACGAGTGTAAAGGGCTGTTGTTTACTCACGCGCGAAGTACTATTTTATTACCGATTTATTAAACACGGACACACAGAACGTATGTATTTCTTAATTACGTTATACCAACGTACTATTTATGCATAAAACTATCTGCATAAATATTCATTTCATCAATTGTTCATCACACGAATATTGTATGTTTGTATTTTTATTGAAAACTGGATAATGTAAATTGAAAAGTGTTATAATTATTCTCCTATAGCCTTATTTTATTCAACACTAGCTGACCCGTTACCCGGTTTCACCCGGGAATTATTTATGTTTCCAAAATAAAAAAGCGAAAAAATAAAATGAATAGCCTACAATGAAATCTAGGATGTGTTTAATAGATATTCAAAATTTCATTGAAATCCGTTCAGCCGTTTGGACGTGAAAGGAAAACCAACAAACAGACAACGTTTCACTTTTATATATTAATAGGGATTATGTATAATCCCTATTTCGAATGAAAATAGTACAAGGAAGATAACTCGTTACACAAAAAATTTCATGTTTACTTTAATTTCTCTGTTTATTTAGAATGCCTGCCGTAGACATTTCCCCGAAACAGGACGGAGGTGTTTTGAAGGAAATTATTAAGGAGGGTGTCGGGAATGAAACTCCGGCACCAAGGAGCAATGTAATAGTGCATTACACGGGTACCTTGCTGGATGGAACGAAATTCGATTCAAGCAAGGATCGCAATGAAGCGTTTACGTTTAAGCTTAAGAAGGGCTACGTCATCAAAGCATGGACCATCGGAGTAGCGACTATGAAGAAAGGTGAAATCGCGAAACTCACCTGTGCTCCTGAATATGCGTACGGAAGTCGAGGTGTTCCTCCTACCATTCCTCCAAACGCAACGCTTATATTTGAGGTAACTTTACCTTAAAACTATTAGAATTACATCTACTGAACCAAGGATTTTAAATGTATCGATTATGCTCGATATCTTTGTATGTTTAATATCGTGAATCTATCTTCTTTAGATTGAAATGATCGATTGGACCGGAGACGACGTGAGTCCTGACAAAGATGGAAGTATCGAGAAATTCCAGATCACCCAAGGAAAAGATTACGTCACTCCGCACGAAGGCGCTTTAGTAAATAGCAAGTATGATTATATAGCATTTGATTATTCGATACAAACGGCGTATTTTATCTCGACGTTAATTCTCCATTTTAGTACATTTAACGGGGATGTACAACGATAAGGTGTTCGAGGACAGAGATGTTCAATTCTCGTTCGGCGAAGGGGAGGAATGTGGTGTCATAGAGGGCGTAGAGAAAGCCTTAGTAAGCTTTAAGACTGGGGAGAAGTCGAAGCTGAAAATCAAAAGCAAATATGCATTTAAAGATGCAGGGAAACCGGAGTTCGACATTCCGCCGAATGCAACTGTGGAATATGTAGTAGAGTTAAAGAGCTTTGGAAAAGTAATTATTTGTGTTAATTATTTTGCGGTCTCAAGCCGGGATACTCGCGGCACGCGAGCTGCCCGTAGCATGAATATTGCCGGTCTTAGAAAATTCGGAGCGAGAAAGTTTACCGCAACAAAGTCCGAGGTTTCCGTGGTTTTATTTCATCTGTATGAATATTTGTACTGTTTTTATTTCATTGTAACTCGGTGGTGGAAGAAAAACGAGGGTAAAGCAGAATCGAAGATCTGGAAATAGTTCTGACGAGAATACGTGCGATGATGAAATTAACTGGATCTGTAACTCTCCACTTGCCTCGCGAAATTAACGAGACCAACGGAAGCCACGCCGCAACGGCTCGAGACCGCAAAGATTTAAAAGTCGCATAACATCGTAAATTACTATAGTACTTAAATTAATATTTCTTATCCATGTTTCAGGCGGTAGAAAGCTGGAGTTTAAAACCCGACGAGCAGATAGAACAGGCTAAAATTTTCAAAGAAAAAGGAACGAACTACTTCAAAGCGAACAAGTATAGTTTAGCTATTACAATGTATAAAAAGGTCACTTCGTTCTTGGAGTACAGCGATTCCTTCGAAGGAGATCTGAAACCGGAAAGAAATAGTCTTCTTTTGTCCGCGCACCTGAACCTCGCTCTGTGTTACTTGAAAACGGATCAAAACAACGAAGCAAAGGATGCCTGTAACGAAGCTCTGTCTTTAAGCCCAGAAAATGTGAAGGCACTGTTTCGAAGAGGTCAAGCCTACCTCGGGCTAGCCTCGCCCGAAGTTGCGATTAAAGATTTCGAAGCCGTTCTGAAGATGGAGCCGAACAATACAGCAGCCATAAAGCAATCTGCAATCTGTTGCAATCTTACGAAGAAGCAATTAGAAAAAGAGAAAAAATTGTACGCGAATATGTTTGACAAATTTGCCAAAGAGGATAAGCAGGTTTGTGAAAAGCAACACTAATCATAGATTTTGCACGTGTACACTTATTCAGTGCCTAGTTAACACGAATGTTAAAGAATGATACCATTTATGTTCTATTTATATTTCATATAATAAATAAATTATGTAGCACGCTATATCGTTGATTAAACTTTTATATAAGTACTTGTTTCACGGCCGGTATGCGTTCGAAATAAATTTCTACTCCGTGTTTGTATGATACGTTTCATCATACACTGTTAGTAATGTCGCAGAAAGAGGCAGAGAAGCTGCGCGAGGAACCTGACGTGATGAACGCGGCCCTGGGCGAATGGGGACAGGACGAACGACCCGGAGGCAGAGACGCAACTGAGTTTGAAAAGGAGAATCCTAATATACTCATGCTCAACAGTGACAATGGGGAATTTAAGAATATGTAAAAGGTTGCCTTTTTCTCCTCCTACACTGCTGTTTTTAACTGCCAGCCTTCGCGAGTTCAGTTAACTATTGGTTTTCCAATGCATTCCAAGTTGGTCTGTTTTAATCTACAACGCGAAATTGCGTGTCGTTAAATTTATTAATATTCTGTGAGATGCGATAGAACCTAGTCAACAAATTTCATATTTCACGGAGGTGACAAACTAGGGTAAAGGACCCAATTTTACTGGTAGCCAACCCAATTACTGCCACATTAAGCTATTTTACTTAAAATAACGAATATATAAACGTGTAAGTAAAATAGCTTAAGGTGACAGTAGTTGGCTTGGCTGCCAGTAATTGGGTCCTTCACCTTACTTCTATCACATATTGCTATTATCAGCCATTTCATTATTCGTATTTCATGTAAGCTGAAACCACTTACAACGGAAATTATAAGGAGATTTATTCTACTTTATAATTTTGGTTCGTATAATTGGCATCAATTCACGAACATGCAGTTTTAATTATTATAAAGTTTCTATTAATAATACTACATTTGCTTGATTCATTCCATAGAATTGTAAATGCAGCATGACAAAACTAAATATACGATTCATGGATAAACAGGTATTCCTTAATTTTATTCACCTTTGTACAGACAAACCCATAAACAATGTTATCGATATTATGTATTGAAGATACGGTAAGTATAATATATTAATTATACTTTTATTATATATTTGTGAAGGTGACGATAATAAAATAAATGAAAAAATAAATCTTCGCAAATCTGACTCTTTTTATTACAATAAAAGTTGAGTAAACAACCCAATTACTGTCATCTTAAGCTATTTTACTTAAACGTTTATTTATTCGTTATTTTAAGTAAAATAGCTTAAGGTGACAGTAATTGGATTGGCTGCCAGTAATTAGGTTCTTTACCCTATCAACCTTAATTTCCTATTAATCTAAAATGCAGAAAAGTGTGTGTACGTTCGTTAAAAAAAATTATTTATTAGGGTCCGTTCCACTTACGCCCGCGACACCCGTGATTTCCAATACATATCGCGACCGCGTGGGCGATTTGGGCGTAAGTGGAATTCCCCCTTAATATAACGATATTTAAAAATTGATATACACACATTTTACTTTACGTTTTAACGAACACTGTTCGAGCAATATTTGTCTTTCACGTCATTGTAACCGAAATAATTGCTTTTCTAATTGCAAGACCATTCTAAAAACTGCGAAAGTATGCAAATACTCGAATTTTTCCTAAACAATTCCTGCAACTTGCTTAGCAACAGTTACGTCGATGCAGCAATAAAGATCTCTAATCAGGCAGTGTCAGTCAATAAAGAGCAACTGTCGCAGTCAGTAATAGCATTCCCGTCTTTCGACTGCAAACTCGAAAAGTGATCGAAAAACACGAAGTGTGAGTCAGTAAACGTGTAAAATAAATTCGTATAAAAACGTTCAATTCAAAACCATTGGAAAAATATAATATGTATCAAATCGTGCAAATCTTAATATTTCGTTAGAAATTATTTAGTAACGTTATCATCCGGTGTGTAGGCTACTCGGCAAATACCGACTCTTATTGGTAACTTTCAGTATTTGACACGATTGAACCAATGATACATTTCAATGCGCCTGCATTAACTCGGATTGAATAACGATTAAGAAGTACGCCTTGAGGGAGATCGCCTACGAAACTACAATTCTCGCACGGTCTTCGTTGCATTGCGGGACGGGACAGTAATCGTAACACATCGCGGCAAGTCGGTGGAATAATTGGAAAGAATATTTGCCTGTTAAAATGCCTAACATCATCAACGACATCAAATTAGATTTTAAAGACGTGCTGTTACGTCCGAAAAGGAGTACATTGAAAAGCAGATCCGATGTAAGTAATACTTCCGAATATAAAGATTTTCCACGGTCTACATTTTTTCTGAAACTTTACTCAAGGATCTCGCATAGTCGACCTAATCTGAAATTCTAATAATAATGCATATGTATCGTTCTTTTTATACAACTGTGCATATGGAATGTTTCATTAATGTTTGTTTAATTAGAAATGTCCTCAGAGGCTGTTTCTTTAATTATTTCGAGAATATATTATATCTCTGTGTTAGGGAACAAAAGAATATATATGTTTAATGTCTTTGTAATTTATTAAGTAAATGGTATGTAATTTACATGTATTTTTATATGAATCTCGAGGTAAGATTCACCATCGTAATCGATTATGATTTTAATAGTTTTTGTAATTTTAGGTTGACCTCTACGGGGAAATTACATTTCGTAATTCAAAACAAACCTATAAAGGGATACCAGTGATGGCTTCGAATATGGACACAGTAGGAACATTTGAAATGGCAAAAGCCTTGTCAACGGTATATTATAATTTTTTACACTTTCAATTTCACTTCGACAAAATTGTATACTTAAAAATGCAAGTTTATAGATAAATCGTGATGTAGAAAGTATTTAAAAACTAGTTATAACTCGAAATAATCGGCGAAATAATCATTCTTAAGATATTCAACTCGCTAGTGAAGACTTATTTTAACTCAGAGAAATCACTTTGTTACTGAAAGCAAACAAAATTACTGCTTAAGGAGGGAAATCAAGTTTCTTTTTGGAAACATTTTGTGAGGGAACTATGCATGCAATCTTTTTAAAACTTTCAGGCTATATTATTATGTATTTCAAGAAGAGAACAAACATTTTTTTATACAAGAATAACGTGGTATTTCCAAATGGCATAAGTGTTACGGAGTGGCCAAGTTGTTTAACTGCGTACAGTTTAGAATCTGTTGTAGTGGCCTGAAACCAGAAATTTTTAATAATATTGCGCTACCTGGAATAATATTATTAATTTCAATGAGCTTTATTGCACAATTACCATGAGATTTTTTAGTGAAAGATGCAATTATTTTTTCAGACACTATTATCTTAATTTTGCATCTCTGAATGTGATTCGAGGTTCTTTTGTAGCTACTTTTATTAAAAACACAAAACTGTATATATAATTATGTAGTATTTTAGTTTCAGGCCACGACAACGAACCTTAGATTGGATGTAGTTGAACAACTTCCACACTGAAACACTTGCTTCATTTCGAATTCGTTACTTTTAAAATAACAAATAGGGTAAACTGTACAATGATTGACACCCTAAGCGGAAATCCCAATTGGAATGTCTATATTTTTTTGTGAAGTTTTTATATGGTCTTAATTTTCAGTTATTATCAATGATTGTAGATTTCTCATTAAGGGGTATTCTAGTGTGCGGGCTCAAAAAATGGATTTTTTTGCATTTTCTATAAGTGTATATTATAGAAAATGTGTGGTAAAAGGATTTTCTGCAATTCGTAAAAATGATAGAGTTATAGCGGTAGAAGAGATGCGTATACATATGGCATTACTGTGTGTAAAACTTTAAACACGTTTTTCTCGAAACCATGTTTTCGGAAGCGGTGACCATGATATCTTGAAATCGACTTGACCAATTAAGCCCAATTTGTACATACATATTCAATAGACGTGTGGCTATCGTCACAACCATATCTTCAAAATGTCGCTATTTTAATAATTTTCGCTCTTTTTTCTTCATTCTGGTACCTGCGATAGCCCGTGGTATACTAATTTGGAATCTTTTTTCCTTTTTTTGTGTCAGATAAGCACAATCAGCAAAATCATGATCACCGTGTGCAGACATTTTTTTTTCATGGAACACTTCAACGCGAAATATTGCAGCCACTTTTAATTTTTTTATGCTGAAAAAATTTGTAAATACTCTCTAAGTGCTGATACATATGTAGGCAAAACCCGGATTCAATAACTTTAGCGAGTTTTTTGTAAGAAATTCCACAAAAACGCAGAAAATAACGGCGTTTCCACTAGAATACCCCCTTAAAGTAAAACACCTTGAGTACCTATTAAGTCTATTATTTTAAAAATATTCAATGAAATACAAAAATAGGCATAAAAGTACAATCATTGGCACCCTAAAATTTGAAGTTATATAGAAAAACATATGTAGTTAAAAACGAAGTTTAAAGTGTTTAAACACACTACTTCACCCACTATTAAATACCACCAACACTTAGTAAACCTGTATTTCAATCCATTACTTAGTTACAAAGCGACAAAATGTACTTGCCTACCCCTTATCAAAATTTCAAAAAACCGCTTAAAATTCAGCTCTTTGTCCCATTTTGTGGTGTTGCCAGATGTAAAATGTGTAGTTCAACTACTGGGCTTTGCAGTGTTGTAGCAAAAAAATAAATTGTGAAAAAGTATTTTCTAAGCTTGTACTTCTTAATATTTGGCTTTTTAATCTGGAGTGCCAATGATTAGTGCAGTGCCAGCATTAGTATAGTTTACCCTAATTGTTCACTTCCTGAAAAACGAAATAGTGTAGTCTGAAAAAGATTGCACGTATAATTTCCTTACAAAAATGCCCAAAAAGAATGTTGATTTCTGCCGATTACACTAGATTCCCCCTTAACAAGATCGGTTATTAATTATCCTAAGGTCTTCTATTTATTAATGGCATATTGCCATTTTGAGACACGAGTGCCTCTCAATAAATGTAGTCATGAAAATTACTACTGGTTTATGATCCAAAAGGCCTGATATCTCAAAAGCAATCGGTTTGGTGAAAACTCTGATTTTCTTTCATGAACTCTCTTCAGCAGTTAAAATCGTACCTACAATTCCGAAACGAAAGTTATGATATTTATAAAATTATAGTTTCGTTATATTTTAGTACGGTCTTTTCACCACTGTGCACAAGTACTACACAGCAGAAGAATGGAAGGACTTCGCTGTGCGAAATCCTGAGCACCTTAAATACGTGGCCGCTAGCTCTGGTACAGGGAAAGAGGATTACGAACGGTTGTCGAGCGTCCTAGCTGCTGTACCCGAATTATCTTTTATTTGCTTAGACGTTGCTAATGGATATTCGCAACATTTCGTTGAATATGTTAGAAAAGTTAGATCCGAGTATCCGAAACATACGATAATTGTAAGTAAACGTGCAGTTGTCGTTGTAATTTTCGGAGGATAGTGAAAGAAATATCACGGCATTATTTAGTACTAATTTCCGCCTTATATTTAAAAGTAAAGATTAATTACTGCCACCGTAGGCAGGGAATGTAGTGACTGGAGAGATGGTAGAAGAGCTGATTCTATCCGGGGCCGATGTTATAAAAGTTGGAATTGGTCCCGGGTCTGTGTGCACGACACGAATGAAGACTGGTGTAGGGTATCCACAACTGAGCGCTGTGATTGAGTGCGCAGATGCTGCTCACGGTTTGAAGGGGCACATCATTTCGGTAAAGACTTAGTATATTAACTACGTTACTGCTTCGTATTCCTAGAACGATGTTTGCAGTAAAATAATCACACGCACTTTATTTAAAACCATGTATTTTGTGTTAGGACGGAGGTTGTGCTTGTCCAGGTGACCTAGCAAAGGCGTTCGGCGCTGGAGCGGATTTTGTAATGGCTGGTGGTATGTTTGCTGGACACGACGAATGCGGAGGTGATATTATAGAGAAGAATGGGAGGAAGTTTAAATTATTTTATGGCATGGCTTCGAATACAGCGATGCAGAAGCACGCTGGAGGTATCGCTGAATACAGGTGCGTGTATATAGATAACGTTATAAATAATATAATTAGAATTTTGACCGAATTTATAGAATAATTCCAATAAACGAGAGTGATGTCGGCGCACTAGTTCGGTCAATTAAACAATCAAAAGCTATTGTGCAATTTTAATCATTATTAATTCCAACGTTTCGGTCTTTGGTTGTGACCATTTTTAAGGAAATTTAGAAAGAAAACACTGCGTTCGCTTTTATACAAATTAGCACGGTTGCTGGAGACGTGCGATGTACGCTATTGTTAATAATTATTAAAATTGCGCAATAGCTTTTATTGAGTGTTTAATTGACCGAACTAGTGCGCCGACATCACTCTCGTTTATTGGATAACGTTATAGTGGCACTAGTATTTCGTCAGTGGCGGATTTAAGAAAAAGCCCAGGTAGCAAACGGCTCGAGGGGCCCATTTTATCGGGAAAATGAGGAGGTAGTTTACTAAAAGGGGGGAAGTGTACAGAAAACTATAGAAAAAATAGTGCTTGGATAAAATCATAATTTTTTTTAGACAGGGCCCTAGGGACCCTTTTTCGGGAAAATATAGCGGTAGTTTACTCGAAACGGGCTCACAAGGGAGCATCCCGAACCCGAAAATTCAAAAAATTCTGAAATTTTGTGGATATGTAGGAGATTTCCTTCCGATTACAACGCAATTTTTTTTGCTGCCCAAAATCAATCTAAGGGGGTGAAATTAATCCCTGAAGATTCGGTTATTTTCCGATTTTGTCTTATAACTCGTCAACTGGAAATTTTTTTATTACCAAATAATAGATCTAATTAAAAGAAGTAACTTTTTTCTCCAAACTTTTTTCTATCTCTTACAGTTCGCGAGTTATATCACAAAATCGAAAAATAGCTGAATCTTCAGGAGTTAATTTCACCCCCTTAGAGTGATTTTGAGCAGCAAAAAAAATTGCGTTGTAATCAGAAGGAAATCCCCTACATATCCACAAAGTTTCAGAATTTTTTGAATTTTCGGGTTCAGGATGTTCCCTTGTCAGTGTAATAATACAGAAAAGAATATAATTTGGATAAAATCATAATTTTTTTAAGGCTGGGGCTCTAACGGGCGCTTCTGGGCAGGGACCCAGGTGGCAACTGCTCATCGGCCGCCCTGTTAAAGGGAGGTTCCGGCCGGTCTAGAGCCCCCCAAAATAGGTGATGTTTAGGAATTAATTAAAGGAAAACTACTATATATAATTTAATGGGACTTTTTGCATTGTATTAAGAATGTCTTAAATTATCGAAATATATTTTTTGTTTTATAATTAATCATCGCAGACGGCCCTGGGGAGTCGTTAAAGTCAAGGCGTCAAAAAATTGATCCAAAAGAAGTATATACTTCAAAATAAGAAAGTTTCAGTCGAATCAGATAATAACTTTTGGAGATACAGCGCCCACCGTTTTGAGAACACTGTTACGAGAAAAACGCGATTAAAGTTTTACGTAGGTGCCGAGTAGTCCGGTATTATCAATGTATTTGCCGCTACTCAAATGCTTATAACTTCGGGAATTTTACGAATTTCAACAAATCCTTTTAAACACGTATTCCTAAAAGATTGAACATTCGAAAAATGAAATAAAAAAAATCGACTTTTAGACCGGAACCTCCCCTTAAATCCACCACTGTATTTCGTACACTGAATTCTAATAGCGTACTCGGATAGTCGCACTGAGTGCTAATTTTATCCAATTGGAAGCGAAAGAGTTCGCACTCAGTGTGTACTAGTACAAGTTGCCGAATGTGCTATAAGTTTACAACTTTTCTAGATCATCGGAAGGCAAGACTGTAGAAGTACCATACAAAGGCGAGGTGGAAAACACTATATTAGATATGCTGGGTGGACTGCGCTCCGCGTGCACGTATACAGGAGCTGCGCGATTGCGCGAGTTACCGCGACGTGCTACGTTCATACGTTGCACGCAACAGTTGAATCCAATGTACGGTCCACCACCAGGAATGTGAAGTTATTCTAATTTAATTTGCCGTAGTACAGATTTAGAGACAAATGTTTACTTATTCATTTAATTAATGGGTACGTATTATTTGCTGGCAAATAATATTTACATATGCGAGTATTTAGGCGCTTTGATTAACATAGGTGTACATACGTGCCAATGATTTTGAATTGCGTTGAATTTGATGAGTTCCAAAGAAACAATGACTGCTTAAGGCACAAATATACATTTTGTTATTCTATTTGTATCCTTTCTACAAACACTACACGCGTAACTGTGGATACATATATACATGTGTATCATTTATACGTATTTAATAAACAAGCAGAACTTATGTGTATATACAGTAAAATGAATTATCGATTTCTTGAAAGTATAAAAATATGCACGTTTAAAAATGATTCTGTATAATTAGAAAAGAAAATGTAGCTTATACACGCAATGCATATACCTCTTAGTAAATTGATTACATATGTACATATGTATAAAACAAGTTTGCATATAATGCATGTGTAGTACAAAATACTTTAAGCATAATGATATGTAAAATACATTCGCCAAGCTAAATATTGTATTTTAAAAGAGTATTAACAATTGAAACTGAAATAATTAACTGATTTTATGTATAATAAAAAAAGCTTCGTCAAATATGGCTCGAGTAATTTTTACTAAATAATTATACAAACCTGTTATTACAAATCCATTTGTCTCCTACGAGTCGCTTGAGGCAATATTGTATACAAAGTATTAAAAGTCTTTTTGGCTACCTATTATTTGCTTTTCTTCGTTAGGGCAATGGAAAGTTTGTATCATCCCTGTTCCTGAAACATTTTCATTACCCTTTATTCAATGCTATAATTTCGAAGATATAACGGATAATAGAATTCTTGAAAACGAGTTATGCAGAATTCAATTTTTACAGTTATATATTTAAATTTCATTACACGAACATAATTTATTGATTCGAGACAACTTGATTTAAGTAACTAGACATTTAATAGTAATGAAATGAAGATGATATATTATTTATGTTTACTTATTACGAGTGTGAATTACGATACATGAAAAACATGTTATTTATTTAAATGTAAATTTTGTTAGGTTTATACCGTAATTTAACATAAAAAATGAGACACTTATTATTTAAAGTTTTAATAGACGACTGAAAGAAGAAAGATAACTGAAGATTTGAATGTTTTATTTAGACTAGATGGTGTGAGATTTAAACGTAGATTTCTTCGTTCTTATCCTTTATGCATACACAATTGTATAAAAATTATAGGGCAACTATAATATTGTAGTTTTATTATTAAACGTGTACAAAGTATAAAGCATGTACGAAGATGATGATGTTTTTATAAGACAGTATTTGTATAATATTCTGACCTGTGGCATACTTATCCTGTATCAAATATACATGTATTCAAATAAAAAGAATAAACAACCACATTGTCTAATATAAATGAAATGTTTATCCTGAGAATTAGGTGTATTCTAGTTCGACTAAAATAATATATAAAATCGTATACTCGTAAAAAACATAATATTATTATAATGGCAACTATTATTACCTTTGAATAGAGTATTCTTTTATCGAAACCTTTTGTAAATATATGTAGGCAACAAGATAAAAATGCTTAACAGCTTTTTTGTTTCCGTTTATTATATATCTATCTAATGTACGATATTGAAAATTGTATTCACTTAATTTGTAACTGGAGAAGAAGAATCTTCAGTAAATATACAAAATAACATTTTCTTTTTCTTATATTACTTATTCAAGATTCAGTTACATAAAAAAAATGAAATTTCCCTTAGCTATACATAAGTAAAGTATTACATAAGACTAAGCAACAAAAATATAACAAAAACTTATCTATCATTCTTGCAAATGTGTCTTTTCTTGCTAACATAATGTAAAGACATTAGAAATACTTAAAATGGTATAAATGATAAAACGTTATGAATTAAGTTTCCCAGAATATGTACCCAACATTATGCATGGTACATTGAATTTTTGCTCTTTGATGTTGCAAGTTCAATTGACAAACATGTATCAGTGAATATTGAAAGTATTCGATCTTGATAAAAATTAAATGATTTGGAAGTCAAGGTTTCACATATGACTAGTAAAATCTGTCGATAATTATCTACTACGATACGATTAATACATTCATGTGAATAACCATTTGGTAACTTAGTAAACAATATATGTGATTATACATGTTATACGTAGGAAACAACCATTTAATATGCCATCCATAACTCTCCAGTTTTGCAGGTCCTGATTCCTTTGAATGTAAACACACAGTATGCTGAATCAAAGATTTAAGATAGCAGATCCCCTCGATGAGATTTATCGAAGAACAGATCCCTACAACTGGCAGCTCCAAATTGGCAATCTAAAAATAGTAGTGGTATTTGACAAGAAAAAGCAAAGGAACCAAGGTAAAATTGTATTTAGTATTGTTATAATAGCATATTCGTGTATGTAGACCATCATACGTGTGTATCATAATTCTCTTGCATACATATTAGGTAAAACATTTTCATAAACAATAGAAACGAGTCTTAGCTGTCCGTTACAGCCACTTTTATACTATAAAGGTTTTTTTTCTCAATATACTAAAGGCAAACGTTCCATGAATGAGACAGTGAAACATAAATAATGACATATCGAAATAAGTATCTAAGATGTTTTCCTTATTAATACATATTTTTAAGGATAATTTTTTAGTATTTTTAATGATAAATGGGAAGCATAATATGGATATTTGTTGTAGGTTCCCCGTTCCTGTTTCTGACCTGCTGCTTCACCTGCCAGTTTCAATTTATGTTACAATCAGGTGTTATGGAACAAAAATACATACAGTAGTATATAAGTAGAACACAAGTAGACATCATGTTGATATTATATTATAATATTAAACTTCTGGCATTTTCACGTTACTTAAAATTAAAACCATTGAGTATCCTACAATATGTATAATATCTATGTATATAAAAAAAACACAAAATATTATAGTATAAATAGAACATAGTCGGTTTCTAGTGGCATTCTTTAAATTTTTCATGGGTTTGCGAAGCGAACAACTATCGTAATTTATTTTAAACAGTGTATGAAGTTACAGCAGGCATTTAACCGCATCCCGATGGGAAACTATCTGAAAACTATCTGAAATAAACAAACAATTATAATAAAACACATGTGGCGTATACAAATATAACTATACTTTCAAAGGTGTAAAATATACCATTTCAATAATTATATAAAACATGAAAAATATCAGGAATTTAGCATTTTCGTAAACATTTAACTCCCTGAAAGTATCAACATTTATCAGTGCGCATATGGCAACCCTTCTTCTTACACCATTGATTTTCATAATAAGCACGAAATATCAAGCCAATATAAATACAAGTGATTCAATATATAATGGTATGCAATTAATTATACAATCAATAAATACAAATATTGTGTGTGACTGTGTGTATGTGTGTGCGTGCGTGCGTGCGCGTGTGTGAATAAGAACATCGCATAAATGCCAAATTACTTAATATATATAGTACAATATATAGCACAAAATTGTAGCACGAGTAGAGAAAATTATGTTGTATTTCATTGTAACTCATTTTTTTTTAAAACATTCATATATGAAAAATATAGTAAGAATATTCATGAAATATGGAAAAATGTACTTTCTCTATGATAATCAGTCGAGAGTTTCAAATACGATATTTCAAAAATTCTAAGAAAACTTAATGAAAATGATTATAAATCTGTAAAGTAAACGATTGGCTTCAATTATGCATTTTCATAATTCCAGTTGAAAATAATTTATATTAAAAAATTTTGCATCTAAATTTTATGAGTGTTTCAATACAGAGAATAAGAGATTTTTTCCAACAGCGTTGCACACTCAACTAAATAGTTCTGAACTTCTATTGTATAATAAATTTTTCTCGGAAGAAACTTCGGAGCACTTAAAAACTTTATGTTTTTGCTGCACTGAATTTTACATTGACTTAATATAGGTAATGATTTACCAAAATTGTATGATATAAAAAAAGAAATATAAACAGGCAAATACATTTAACAGTTACTTCCGCGCGTAATTCGTTGCTCTTTCGTGTTTTTAATTGTAAAACGTAAGTAAAGACGAACTTAATTTCTGTTGAATTGCGAAACGAAAATTGGCATATCATACAATTTTCTAATTATGCAGGCATGTAGATTTGCTATATAAAAACGAATACTTACATTCTATGTTCTTCCTGGTAGGAGCTTAACTTTCTGTATTCGCTTGCGTATATGGATAATTCTGATAGCCTGTTGGGAAAGATGGATTCTGTTGGCCAGCTTGTGGTTGCGGTGTGGACCCAGCCCCCGCTGCATAATAACCAGTGGGTGTGGAGCCAGGATTCATTGTTGGATAATTACCATAAGCTTGTGGAAACGCGTTAGGTGCTCCGCCCGCCGGGCCTGACTGGCCCTGCATGCTCTGTTGCATTTGCTGCTGTGCCATTTGATTGTTTTGCATTCCCAACTACAAGAATTAAACGCGGCACCCTCGGTAATCCTTGCATCACACGACACACTCCGTTGTAATTCTTCCTTCTATTCAGTCATCAACGTACCTTTCCCGCTTTCATTTGAGCTTCTATAGCTTCAGCTTCTTTTATTTTACCAATACTTCTGTAATACTCGGCCCACTGAGCACTGTAGTCGGCTTGGCCTCCGTTCTGAGTAGCTCCCGCTTGCTGCTGCTGCTGCTGTTGTTGCTGCGGCTGTTGCTGCTGCTGCTGAGCCGGCCCACCGGTGCCAGCTGCCGGAGCGTTACTCGGATTCTGTGCATTCCCTGGGTAAGATCGATGTTCATAAATCGGAAGAACAATATTTTACTTGATCCAAAGCTTTAGGGAAAAGCAGATACACATTTCGCAATTACTAAGTGTGATTCGAGGATTTTACCTGGCTGCGGATTGTGCTCTGGTTTCCCCTGTTTTGCTTGTTGTTCAATCATATCAGCTTCTCTATGCATACCAAGTGATCTGTAATATTCCGCCCATTGCGCGCTGTAGTCCGGCTGCCCTGTCTGCGGGTTCACTTGAACAGGAGCTTGGTTGGCAGCAGCTACAGCAACGAGTAATTTTACGTATCAATTATACACTAGTGTTATTTTAACGAAAAAAGTAAAAATACACGTACCTGTGTCGGCAGGTTGAGGTTGATTTGGCCAGGCTTGATAAGCTGTCCCAGCATTCCAAGTTGGGTTGTATCCGATTGCTCCTTGTGCACCAGTGAATGATGCGTTAGCCGGGGCCTTTGAATTCATTCACGAGTAATTAGTAACTTATTAAAATATGTTCCTAATAAGTTGTATTATCAGATATTTACCATGCCCAGTTTTTCGCTGAATATTCTTTTCGCGTGCTCCACTTGCTCAGGATTGCCACGAATGATGAAAATCTTTTCATTCTCGTTGCTTTGATTTCGTCTGTCCAGTTCGCAATGTGCCCCCGTTTGTTGGTTGATCTGTTTAATAGTCTCGCCGCCTGAAATAATTGAGTTCGTAGTTATTTATACATTCTTTGCAATCCCTTGGCGTTTGTGAAATACTAGAATCTCACCTTTTCCAATAATAATACCACACTTCGACGATGGAACAGTGAATGTTGTTTCGATTTTGTCTTGCATGGGTCCTCCCTGACGCCTATCCCATCCTCCATATTCATTTGGATTCCGATTGCCGCCGAACCCATTGCCTCGTGGGCCGCTTCTTGCTCCCATGTTACTCCTACCATCGTCTCTTCTCTAAAGAAAAAGGCATTTGAATGTATAACTAATCTTACGTCTGCAAGATATTTCTCGCGAAATTTCAAATAAAATTTACCATTACACTGTCAATAAGTTCTTGAATGCGCTGGCGAACTTGCTCCACAGCTTGATGTTTCCCAGAAACTATGCACTTTCTATCTCCGGGGCCATCTTCTCTTCCTTGTTGAAACTGGACCCTTGCACCAGTTTCTGCCTGTATTTTCTTTATCATGTCTCCACCCTTGCCGATAACAACGCCCACCGCTGCTCTCGGAACCAGCACCTGACAAACGAACACATCTATCAGTGGGAATGCGCACTCGCAAGAGTAAATTTACAAAAATTCTCTTGTGTAATCATCAACCGCTGCATTGAGTGTTCAGAAACGATGTAATATACCTCCACTCCATCAGTGGTTCCAGAACCATGATTAAAAGTATTCTCGTTGGAATAACTTCCGCTCCTATCGCTACTTCTTGCGCCTCTATGAAACATTTGCATTTCTTTTTCAGCTATTAATTCATATACTAATTGTTTGGCGTATTCGACCTTCTGCGGATCACCAGTTATCCTAATCGCAGACAGACAAATATCACTTTTACTGCCGTAAAGTCTTTCGAGTTTCAAAGATAATATGCAATGGTAAGCGTAAAATTGGATTTATTATTACCTTAGCGGCTTCTCCTGTTCTTGGGAAGGACCCTCTTGAATGACGACCATTTTTGCCCCGGATTTCTCTTGAAGCTGCTTTATCGTCTCGCCTCCCTTCCCAATAATCAAGCCAACTTTCGGCCCGGGAATCATTATTTCAACGAATCCTGGATGCCCCATCATTCCGCCACTGCTGCCGCTCATATTCATATCGCCAATCCCTTCGGTTCTACTTCTTTGATTCACAATCGATAGTACCAACTCTTTAGCCCGACTGGAACACACACAATTTAAACGTGCGATGTAATTTTTTTCAAGCATTTCTCGGTGGAACTATAATCTATCGGTATACAATATGTAATTTGTTTGCAACACATAATGTGATGTCTACTGTGTGCCAAAATATAATAAAATTAGGAATGTCACATTATTTTCTTTTTCTTTTTTGTATGACAGAGAGTTATTTCTTAAGTGTATAATAAAATTAAATTTCATGTTCAAATGTCGTAGGCTTAATCGTAAGCAGATTTAAATAAATAAAAAATTCAATTTTTCTTCCAGTTGCGAATAACACGTCCCCATGCATATCCTATCCTCCTTCCTTCCTTCTTTCTCCACATCCTATTGAAAGTAAAAAACTATTAGTAAGTACAAAATTATCAAATCAAAAGCCACAAATTATCGATAAATTCTCAATGGGAAAAATAGTTTTCTGAAGCATATGTAATAGTCGAGTGTGAGCCCGCTATTCACATCCAGGAGCTAAACAAAGACTCTGTAAAACATTTGACAATTTCAAGGCGCGAAAGCATGTAACCTACATCCAAGAAATGCATGTTAACATGAAGTGATAGCATAAGGAGTATACTAGACATACGCAAACTATATTTCACCGGTACTATTCGTGCTTGAAACACATCTTTCTAACAGATACAATCATTGTATACAAAGCACAGTAATCTTATATTACAAATAACGCCACAATGTGATCTTTCGAAACCATTTTGTTGAAATAAATAGTTGATACTTTCAGGTGCTTTCTAGGAGATATAATAGTGGATATCTAGGTGGAATGATCGGCTGTTCGAGTAAATCAGAATCTAATGACCTTCCTATACATGAAATACGAGGAGGATAGCAGCTTTGTTTCCCCGTACATGTGTTTATAACTGAGTATATCCACATACATATACATAAATACATATTTATATGTATGCATATGTAGCTCTGTGTGTACAATATGTAAATATATATATATGTATAAGTATATGTACAGATGTAAAATATATATTTTGCATTATGTTGTGTAACCAATGAGTGCCACTTGACATAACACCGCAAAGTAATCCCTTCGTCTAGGAAATAGTTTGTAAAGTGGAGAATTGCATTGCATACAAAATAGTTAAAATTAACGAAATAAGGACGGTAAAACAAGTTACTTGACAGCTTCTCGCGAGCCAGTTAATGTGCAAACACGTTCAGGTAGCCCACCACTTTCTGGTGCCATCTGTATTTTACATCCTGTTTCACTTTGCAATCTTGTTATCTGTTCGCCGCCTCTCCCAATTACTGCAAGCATATCAATGTACAGAATGAAAATATCAATCGCAATAGTTCGTTCGATAACGTTTCAACAATTTACTTCTACTATGTACTATCAAACTGTTTTATCGTAACAACTAAAATGTTCGGATACACCAGTATGAATGTGTATGATACTAAATTAGAGAAACAAATATTAATTAAGACAGAATTGGGTAATACCTAGATATGAAATGTTGTCAAAATAGTACAGAATTTTTATCTAAATAAAACTTCTCTCTACCCATGTCTGTGTTAGGAATATTTGAAGTAATATAACCATATGAATTTATATTTAGCTATTCGGTTTCATTAAAAAACAATATATATTTCGCTTTTACTTACTTAGACCAACCATTTTATCCGGAACTCTGATATCTTCGTTACAAATACCTCCTACGTTCCCGATCGGTCCCGACGAGGGTCCTGCTGGCCCAGGTCTGCCGCCTTGATTGTTCGAATCCCCTAAAGAATTATTTCCCGGTGGACCACGAAGTCCTATCAATGGATCTGCTACCAACGATGCCATTTTCTTTGCTTCTGGTTCTAGAAGAATAATTCGAAAGTTACGTAATAAATAAAGACGCGGTCCTTTATCTTTCTTTTTCTTTTACAAACTGCTTTCAAGTATAATGGAATCGTACTCTTCCATAAACTGCTGACCTCATTAAAATGTTACTTTCGTATAAATTACATTATAAAGTATAATCCCTAATAGATAGGAGAGAACATTATCTTCGCATGTACGCGTGACGTTTTTACCTGCGCCGTCTTCAAGGGGACGTTTCAATTTAGCATCCTGATTATTCTGAGCACCAGCTGGATTAATTTTTGCAGCTATCTAGAAAATAATTCATATTTAAAGGTGTAAACGACACTTTGTTCATTACTACACGATTCTTCTTCAACTAAATTATCAAGAAAACACATTATTTATTATGTTACTAGAAATTGGAAGGCTTTTCTCGATTCGCATCGCTCGCCTCGCATCTGGCGAGCGAACAATTGTAAGACACATCGAAATAATCATACATACATACATATATATAAATATATATACATGGCTTTGCGCGTATAAATAATGCAATTCAAACAAAGTAAATAACATGACAAACCAAATTTTTCAACATCACACAAATTTAATGCACATCGAAGCGATAGTTACTCTTTCGAATTATCGACGGGAATTACCCATATACATTGAAATGTGATCCCGGTGTTTCGGGCGAACAAAATTACCAGCACGATTGTGAGATATTTGTTTATTAATAATCTATACCGACATACGGCTTTACGAGCGTGTAAAACGTTGCGTGGCCTACTTATATGATCGTAATTTAATCATAACCTAGATTACACACGCTTGACGTATCTACTTACTTGTTTTGCACGTTGCAAAGCCGCCGCAAACGCGGAGCTTTGGCTAAAATTTTGAGGCGGAGCAACCGCTGAATAGTCACTCATGATGGAACATGAAGCAACAATACGAATTGAAACTATTACTATATATCCGGCTACGAATCGCTATTAATGATCGCTACTGTGTGATTTACTTTAATATGCAACGCTTCGGACGTATTTCACACAAAATAGGAATATTTCAACGCACTGCTTTGATAGTACACAATAGTACAAAGCAGAGGTTTACGAGTGAAAGAACTGTGCTTTCACAGAAAGAACGGTACAGCGCAAGCGTCGGTCATAGAGCACGCGAATCTGAAGATTGGTGACTGTTCGAGGCATCGGTGTCGCGTAAAGTAGCCGAATAAATGAAAATACGAAGTGAAAAGGTGAACGCTTTGTTTCGAATTTAAAGCGTATTTGGTAATTAGACTTGAAGGAAATAGGAGAGGCGAGCAAATCTTTCAATTACGTGCGTAAAATTTCATAAGGCGCAGTTGGAAATAAGTCATAAGTATTTTACTTTCAAGTTTCCTTTTTTGGTTGCTACGCATATCGTGACAGAACAGATATAAAAACCGTGTGTAACTGCATAAATGTTATTGTTAAATGAGATTAGGTCGTTTTGTTATTCCGCGAAAAGGGGAAAATAGAAAATTTAAGATATCTCAGCTCACAAATATGACGCCTGTTGGTTGGACTTCACCACCAGGGGACAATAAATGGTGCTAGTCTTGTAAGCACTTCGTGGTAGCTGTTACTGCGCATGCGTGGGTTTGCGCGCGTTAATTTGTTCTAGCGGAATGTACGAAATTATTTGGTTATAAATTTTGATACCAGTTGTTACATTTTTTATACATGTAATGTTATATTCTTTATGTATCAACTTATTTCTAAGATATTGCGTATGTTACATGAAAATATTAATTAAAAGGACTTTATTTTAATAAGCCCTCGTCATTCCATTATTTAGTTCTCCTACAGTTTGGATAATACTTATTCTTGCCTAGTATATACACGACCACTTGGGATTAACCCCTAGGCGTGACCAATGAAATTCAAAATATCGTCCAAAAAATGCTCATTTTTTATTTTTCATATATTAGTTGGGTAGGTTATTCTCGGGTAAAAGAAGCACTAATGGGAAGTAAATAAATATCTTTTATTGGGAAAAATTAAAAAAAATCTAAGTTTAAAATTATGTACATAATATTCAATTACAACATATCGAAAAATTTAATGTATGTATGTATATTATATTTTAAAACAAGAAATGCATAATCCAACGTCGCATTTTTTACAATATAACCACGTTTCTCTTCTAATTCTTTTTCTATTCACATATTTTTTGAACCGCATACAACACACTGACAATATAATTTCACCTTCTTTTCATTTGGAGGAATTTCTTCTATGAAATGTTTCTTTATTAGTCTCAAAGGACTGCTGAGGTGGAAGACCAGGACTGGGATTCAGTTCTTCTTTCTTATATTTGATAGTTAATAAATCAATTAGAGCTAACTGAAATTGAAGATAGGGTTTCACCCTTCTTGATGATTCAATAAGTTTGTAAATATCCATCTGATTTATCTACCCCTCCCATGGTGTAATTGTAATCGATTATTACTTCAGATTTTTAATCATTTCTCCTCGTTTTTGAATTTTTACTATATCCGTATTGTGGATTGTTGAAGGAATTGTCCTACTTTTCTTGTTTTTGTGCTTGAAAATGCATAGTTTTCTCTTGGAAACCAATTATTCCACCTTTTCTATGTTTCTTCCTGTGCAAGGCTCGTGGAGTTCCTTTGCCATTTTGCCTCTAAGTTCCATAAATACCAGTTTTCATATTCATCAAAATATCGACAAGTTCACAAATTGGCCATATTTTGATTTTGAACAATTCGGGATCTGGGTGTATGTTAAAAGTATTATCGTCCACAAAATGAATAAATTTTCGATAAACATTATCTTTTGAATGATATAGTTTTTTTTTTAGAAAGATCGTGTTTCAGTACTCTGATTTTTTGTCCAGTACCATTGAATTAAAGGTTTATTTACATATCTGCTAAATTAATGCCTTTCCATTGTTTTGCATGTGAAAATTTACATAATCTTGTTGGTTTTAGACAAGTCTTTGCATATCTGTTTGTCGCATTGATAAAAAATTGCTGAGAAATATTTAGAATATTCTCCTCTGTCTTCATTAGCACCTACTATATTTATAGCCGGTCTTCCAGTAATTAGACAGCTAGGTGCTGCTGGACTTTCACAATTTCGGTCAAAATTAATAAATCCATGGAATTGGCTCGATATCCGTTGAAATGAACATTTCACTAATCGTAGAAGCAGTTTCTTTCAAATCTGGACAAAAGCCTGAATCAGAAGATGATTCCAATAATCCTTGTCTGTCTGCCGTAGTGGCAAATTTCTATAAACTTCTAAACCAGGCAACTCACTATACCAAAATCAACCACATTGCTTACTCATTACAATAACCGTTATTTATCACTTATCAAGTATAAAACTATTATAGCAAGATAAGATAATAATCACCAAAAAACTATTATTGTAGAACAAAATAATAATCACCAAAACAACGCTAACAATAATTCTCTAATAATTATTATTACGATATTTCTCACAATGCTCACGATTCTAACAACACTAAACTCCACACCAGAGAAAAACTCTAACTTCACCTTTCTTCCCACCCCCACCATGCATCCGCGATCATCCACGATATTTCGAGGCTTTTTTCAAGTATGTTATGGTGCATGCACCCTCTCACTTGTCCACGTCCAAATTTGAACGTCTTGCATCGATGGGCCTCGTGCGTCACCGAGGATTTTCCCGATGGACCTCATACGTCACCGAGGGATTTCTCGATGGGCCCGATTTCTGTTAACCCTCACTTTCGTTTTTACATACAATTCTTTTACTGCCTGAATAATGTGCAGGTTCTCATGATACTGCAAATGCAAGTATAACAGAAAGTATGCAACATCTACAAAGTCGTAAACCCGTGCGTGACCGCGACGTGTTGAGCCACAACAGACCGCGACTGTCACCGGCTGATCAATGAGCGTGCGTCATGTCAGCTCGTGATAATCGCGTAAGGGGTTAATAAACTTCTCTTTACGATAAATGATATATTTGTCCACTTCAAGATATGTAATATAATCTGTAAACGATTGCAACTTCTATAACTTCTTATTTATTTATAGCAGTTAAGAGACGTAAACAAAACGGCGCTGCACGTGTAAATCTCGATACCGATCGATTTCGACTTTTTACGCAACCGTTCTTCTTAGAAGTTGATTCTCAACGAAATCCGCTGAGCTGGTACATGAGAATTCGCCGCGCCATTCTCATAAATTGTCCAACCCAACAAATTTATTCGCATACTTTTGGTTATAGTTTATTTACGTTTAAATACTCCCGCCTTTAAGGCATTGCCAATTTCATCACTCGCTATTAAATAAATGTGTTTTATATAACTTTCGTTCCTTCACCTGTCTATAAAATGACTAATTTACTTATAGACTACAAGATTAAATGTGAAATAACCTATGAAATGAATTACTCTGTACTAAATATAAATAAAAAGAACGACTGAAAAATATATTCCATTTGTTGCGCATTCCTGAAGAAGAATGTTTTTATAACTATAGATTTGTAGCAAATGATTATATTTATCCTTTTATAAAACGCACTACTGTGTGCAATCCCGATGCCATGTGCTTTTCATAATGGTCTATCGAGTCATAACCTCATGAAGCACATGGATCGGACAAACAAAGGTTACAGATAGAACGCACGTTATAACCTCACAAAGCGCACGAATTTAACAGAGAAGAAAATTAATGTTAAAAATTACTGTTCTGGCGAACCCTTCGTGCTATGAATTTATATGCTATATCTATTATAAATACTTGTTATGCATATACATACTAACGATAAGCTAAACACTTGTTGCCACAGCAACGCACATGTCATTTGCTTCGACGCGCATCGAGTGGCCGCCGCCGCCGACACATGGACACAATTCACGCGCACCTATCTCGCGCATCACCAATAGCTTCACGCCTAGGAGGAGATTTCTATATACATACACACCTCTTTCGCACACATTTATATGCGATAGCGAAACACATTTTTTAGCCAACAATCACGTGGCACGTATCACGTAAGTATATATGTAGTCTCATTTACGTGTGTGACATTTGTCTCAAGTCACAAGATAAAATCTAAAACGAGGCAATGACTTGACAGTATTATATCAAAATCATTCTATTAAATGACAGTTAACGCGGTTATAAAGTTACTTACCGCTCGGTGTTCCGTATAATTCGTTACGTATTTGCAGTAATTGACAGTAATGGAGATTCCGCATTTACAACCTTGCATTCAGATGCAAGTTTCAAACGAAGAGTTGCAAAATGTTATAGATAAGGCTAAGGATTGGGCACTTTTGCATGGTATCCGTTTATAAATGTTTTAATTAGATCCAGAGCTTATCAATTAATTCTCATTGATAGAAGTAAATAATGCTTTTTCCGACATTTCTGTGTATAATTTTATTCGGTTTTTGTAGGTGTTAGTATGCGATCGAAGGAAGCGTTTAATAAAAATCAAGTACAGATTTTACCATTCACTCTATTACCGTCAAGTTTTCCTAGAAAAAATTTCGAGAAGGCGAAAGACATACAAATATTATTAAATGAACTTATACATAAGGCAGCTCACGATAATGATTTTATTACAAAGAGTTTAAAAAGGTATAGAAAATATAAAAAGTTTCATTCTTTCTATGCGTTTATTATATGCCATTCTTTTTATTTTAGTACAATTCATGCTGATCCATTTACAGCCAAATTATTTGAGATATATGAAACGGTTTATAAAGAAGGATATAGTCAAGTAAAGTATCATAATTAATAACAAATTTATTATTCTACAGCGTAAGTTACGAGAAACAGAATGCCTGAATATGTCTCTTGGGTATGAAATTTCAGATAAGATTTATGTAATGTCAATTAGGTGTTTTATAGGGACTAACATGGTGAACAAAATTTAAATAATTTATAGTAAAAACTTGGGTTTACGAAACAAGTTTTTATTAAAATGTACTAAAAAGGGAAAAATAATTTTGATACCAGCATAAATGAATGCCTTGGGAGAATTCCTTCATATGACTAAAAATAAAAGAGTAGGACGTACATATTGGAATATCTTTTTTATGTAAATATTTATAATGTTCTATGTATTTGGATACATTATTTTATGCATTGTCCTAGAGCGTTGTCGTTCACAGGTTTTTTCCACTTGATTGTGAGCAGTCTAATCCCTCGATTCAAGGCAAAATCATTCCATGCCATTCAGAAATTAGTTTCTGTATAACTTTCAATATTCAATATTTACGCTTGACGCTTTTATTTTCCGTTATATGAGGAAATTCTTCTGAGGCAGTTATTTCAGTTGATATCAAAATTATTTATTTCCGTTTTAGTACATTTTAACAAAAGCTTGTTTTTACCCAACTGCGGCACGCAAAGGAGGGTATTGTATTTATCAGGCTATGTATGTATGTCTATGTTACGCTCTACAGCCTGTACGAATACACCGATTTGGACAAATGAGATGTCTTTAGAATGGTCTTGACGTTCCGAACGTTGTAGGATATATTATTTTCAAAAAAGAAAATAAAAAATTTAAAAAACCAGACTGCTTAAAAAGCGAACTAAAATGACAAAAATAATAATAAGATGACAATTTAAATTAAATCAATTGCCTGCAGTCGGAGGCCTTACATCTTCTAATGCTTTTCTATCCCAAGTGCTTCAATCTGGTAACAAAAAGAGGTGGACAACATCAATGCAAATTCAAGCTTATACAATATAGTAGCATTTCAACTTGTGCGTACTTTGTAACTTATATGTTTTTCTCTTTGTCCGTGTGGGAAATACTGTTAGTGTTGTTAATAGCCCATCAAATCCAATTAGGACGAACAGCAATACACAATATTTATTAAGACAATATGTAATTTTCTATTGCGAAATAAATGTTCGAATGTAATTACATCAAATCATTTGCATCAAAAGATTTAAGATTTTTTAAAAAAATTACTTGCTATAAATTATTTTGTGCTTTTTAGTGAAAATATTGTATTGCCATCGGATCTACGTATGTGTGCAAAGTTTCAAGTCAAAATTAGTTTACAATATTTCACTCTAATACACTAACAAACTCACAAGTGAAGCTAAATGAATGCTTGTACCAAAAAAAATTAAGGTATTTGGTAGCGCTGAAAAAAGTGATCTTCAGAGAAAATCATTATGTTCACCTAATTCAGTTCTTCAGAATATCTAAATATTGTTATATACAGTAAACTCCCCCTTACCCAGTCCATCTTTACTGTGGGCCACATTCTCGTTGAGAGGCTCAGCGGGAAAATAAAATTGATACATTCCGTGTTACGTAGCTCGTCCATGGTTCACAGCATTTATCATTTATCATTAACATATCAGGAAACTTTAAGTGAACGAACGAATATATTCTTCGGACTTAATTTTGCAATGTAATGAAAGGAAAAAGCTGAAAGTGTAATAAAATTAACTCGACAGTTCTTTTCTTATCGTTGAACATAGTAATCCAATTTTTTTTATTACTTTTTAAGGTTTTATCTAAAATCTAATACTCTGTCTATGCACGAAACATGGCAAAAAATTCTAGGAATGAATACAGATCCTACAATTTTTTAACTGCGTTTGGATCGCAGTCAGTTCACATGGACACGTAATAGGAGAATTTGAATATTTCTCATGTGAAAGTATAGTGTATATCTTGTTATGTATAGTACACATCTATTTGGCATATAATTTTGAAGTAACCAGCCATTCGTTTATCTGATCAAAGGTCTGGTGCTGTAGGGATCGGTTAAGAGGGAGTTCAGTGTGCATTCAATTGTTTTAAATTCCAAGTAAAATATTCATATATTCTGTATCTTGTGGCTCGGCTTGTATACATTTATTTTTATGAACACTTATCACGTAAGTATTTTTCTTTTATAGACTTTAAGCCTTGGATTGCTTCGTTCCGATTACATGTTACACGAGAATCATATTAAACAGGTTGAGCTAAATACTATCGCCAGCAGTTTTGGAGGAATAGCGACAATTATTTCTCAATATCACAAGTAAACTTCTATCATAAAAATGTTACCTCACTTCACAATATTTAAATGTTGTCTTCATTGCCCAATTTTTTTCAGGTACATCTTACGACAATTGGGTCACGCAAACAAATTAGAAAATGTAGGTTTGCTTGATTTATTTGCATTTATATTCCATGAAACATCCAGTTTTTAATAATTTAGTAATTTTCAGATTCCAGAAAATAATCCTATTACGGGTCTTGGCAAAGGCTTAACCCATGCATGGAAATTATACAACAATAAAGAGTAATTAGCCTCCAATATATTGTAAAAGTAAATACATGACTAATTAACCTTGCATAATTAATATTTTCAATTTTAGGGCTGTGATATTGTTTGTTGTTGAAAATATTACTTATAATATATGCGATCAAAGATTCCACGAATTTGAGATACAAAAACTCAATCCTGATATTATGGTAATTAGAAAGAGCTTAACAGATTTAGTAACCGATGCAAAACTGGGACCTGACAAGGAATTAATAGTGTACGTATATATAGCTGGTGTATAGGTTCCTTTTTTATTTCATTTACTATGTGTTCCGTGTTTTAAGCATTAAACATTTTGGTCAGAGATGAATTGTATTGAACATAAACAAATAATTGCTAGTTTTCTAGATACGTTTAAATAAATATTTACGGAGTAATTACTTTGAATATTTTTAGTGGAAACCAAGTGGTCTCCGTAGTCTACTTCCGTTCTGGTTATGAAGTTGATGCTTATCCTACAGAACGAGAATGGGCCGTGAGATTATTAATAGAACGTTCCCGAGCAATAAAATGCCCATCAATACACTATCATTTGGCTGGTACTAAAAAGGTATGCATATGTAGTATGAATTAGCGTCAATATTTTTCTACTCAGGAATAATAAACAAAGTATTGCTGAACTACGTGATAAATAGATATTTAGCAAAATACAGAGGAAGACTAGTAGACCTGTTCGTAGACTTTAGGGCAGTGTTTGATTCGGTGGACAGGGTGATTTTGAGAGAGGGTAGGGGAAATGTATAGAGAGACAAAGAGCAAGGTAAAACTTGGCAGGGGTGTCCACTCATTGTCAGTTCACTGCTATTTAACATTTTGACGGCAGATATGAAAGAAGTGTTAAAGGGGCAGACCACTAATAAATCGAAAAAAATCGATTTTTCTTTTTCACATTTTCTGAAAGACGTGCGTTTCAAGAATGCTCTCTCCAAATTTTATGAAGAAATTCGCAAAATTGATAGAGATATAGCATTTTCTGTGAAGTGATGTCAAGCGCGACTGAGCCACGCGGAACTTTGAACGCGTTTTCCTTAGAATTACATTTTTCAACCGCGTTGACAGTCTACAGAGAAAACTATACGTCCAATTGATATGAACAAGGGCATTTATTGTACGGAAAGTCCGTCCTTTCGGAAAATGACCTGCTTCTATTTTTTTTATCAACATTTCCCCAATTTTGTACCCCAAAAACATGATTTAATAATTTTTTGCGATTTTGACTTTTTTTTATCGTTACGTAATAGAGGTAGGCTTGTAGTTTCTAAATATTTTTGTCATTTTGAATTCGGATCAACCATATGGCCTGGGCACTGTCAACGCGACAAGCACGATTTTGCCGCAGCGCACATTTTGATGAAGAGTACACAGGAAACGGATTTATGAATTGGATTGAAAAAAATAATTTCTTACCCTTCGATATGTACATTATTAACTATACTAAGCAATACATTGATTTACTTGCGTTGTTTGGTCGAAATAAATTTCCGAAAACACTCTTAAATTTCGGATCATTACAGTGGTCTGCCTCCTTAAGTAAGGAGGGAGAAGGTGGAGTGAAGGTGCCAGGGAGAAGGATTTGCTTTCTAATATTTGCGGACGACGTAGTGTTGTTAGCGAAAGATGAGAGAAACATTAGGGCAATGTTGAGGAAATTGGAAAGATACACCGAAAAAAGGGATTGACAGTAAACACGGAGAAGACGAAAATTATGAGGTTCAGAGTAGCAGGGGGAGGAAAGGTGAAGAATAATGGGAATGAAAGAGGAATATGGGAGAAGAGGTAAAAGAGATAACGTACCTGGAATTTAGGTTGAAACTAGGGCTGGGACTGTTTGTCGAATTTTTCGGTAATTGAATATTCGAATACTTCAGTTGCTCAATCATTTGACGAATATAATTCGAATATCCAAGTATTCGAATACTATTCGAATATTTAAGTATTCGAATACTGATGTATTCGAATTAGGGTTGCCGATTCATGCCGAAAAATATCGATTTTTCAAATCGATTCGAATCGCAACATGAAAAATCGATTTAAGAAAAAATCGGCTTGTAAAGAATCGATCTTCAAGAAATCGATTCAACTTTATGTATATGTATTTATTTTCTTCTTCAACTTTATGTATCTTCAATTCATTGAAGACTATGTAGTGTATATTAGAAGTATATTAGAGTGATTTTGGGTAAATAGAATAGAAATAATTTTTTTGTTCAAACTTGTTTGCTCATGTATTTATTGATAAACAGCCGTCATTTGCTTGGTGTTTTTTCTTATTCATTGTTATTTCGCAATAATTGATCTATGTATATATAAATTATCCCGACAAATTGACGGGTTCTGTAAATGTAGCGTTAATGAAATGTTATTGAGGACAAAATGACTTAGTAAATTAATATTTTGCTGAATAATATTCACCCGAAAAACTTATTGTTAGTGTAAAGTGTAAAAATGTTTACAATTGGAAGATTGGGAATTTGGGAACGAGTTATAATAACATTGTCTTTAATCGTTAATTGATCTTCATACAGATCGGATTGCGCAATGGACGAACTTTGAACTAATTGGTTATGAAAATTCCATATGTTATACCTAGGTATTACCTCCCAGATAGCACACCTCGTCTTACAAACGTCTAGTTTATGTCCATTTTAGGTCTGAACGTCTTAATTTCTAACAAGACGTCTGTAAGACGTCTTTAAAACGCCTTTTTGACGTTTTTAAGACTTTACCAGACGTTGTGCTATCTGGGCTAGGTATAAATAATAAAGAATCTGAACACGATTTCTAGTCCCCGAGGATCGATTCCATGGAATCGATCTATACTGAAAAATCGATTAAAAAAATCGAAAATCGCGGAGCAAAAGATCGATCTTTCGATTAATCGATCTCAGATCGGCAACCCTAAAGCCGGGAATCCACCGCGAAGCTAAGCTAAGCTATGCCATGCGATGCTATGTTTTAGCATAGCTTTCGGTGGAAACGGTTCCATAAGAATGTATTGAAGCTAATTCTTTTAAAACGTAGCATGGCATAGCATCGCATGGCATAGCTTAGCTTAGCTTCGCGGTGGATTCCCGGCTTAATTCGAATAGTATGGTATGAATTATAATTCAAGTTCTTTGGGTTCATTTGTCAGGTGAAATCTTGTAAGCTAATTTGGACCCACTTCACACCATACTATTCGAATTCATCGATATTCGAATAGTATTCGAATAATAACATTCGAATACTCAAATATTCGAAGTTTATTCGTAGCATTCGAATACTTGTAAAATATTCGACTATTAAATTATTCGAATAGTCCCAGCCCTAGTTGAAACGCAATGGAGGGATGGAAGCACGCGTGGAGGAGAATGTAAAGAAGGCAGGGAGGGTAATGAGACCAGTATGGGTAATGAGAAAAAGGATGTTTGGAGGAGAATGGGAAAGTAAAGTCCTACGGAGTGGAGAGTTTGGTTTGGGAAGAAAGGGAGAAGATAGAGAGGACGCAGGAGAGATTTATAAGATGGACGATGGATGGGTGGGAGGACAACAGGGTATATAATTGGGGGTGAAATCAAGAGAAGCAAGATAGGAACTAGGCCAGCAATCCGGGCATGGAGTTACGAAGGGAGGTTACGAAAGGAAAAAGGGGGAGTTGGGAAGAAGTAAAGAAGGAAGATCGACGAAATGGGAAGAAGGCAGAAATAAGTACTTCGAGGAAAGGGGATGGGATCTGAAGATAGCGGTGAAAGAGAGTAGAGCTATAGCTGTGGACCGGGTACTCGAGATATCCGGGTACCCGGGTACCCATGAGACACTCGGGTACCCGGGTACCCATGAGACACTCGGGACGAGGAAAATTCACGGGTAGGCGCTACCCGGAAAAACTACCCCGAGATACTTCAGATACCCGAGAACTTATAGAGTACAGAGGGTGATTCTGGAGCGACGCCTGTCAAAGAGATGCCGCCTGGCACCCCGTGGCGACGTCAACCCTCTGCGGTACCTCACCGAAATTTATGGCTTTGGGTTGGAATAACATTAAGAAGTAAGATCTCGGATGTCTCGACTATCTCGGGTAGTTTAACCGGGTAGCGCCCACCCGGGAAATTTTTTTCTTCCCGGGTATCTTACGGGTACCCGGGTACTCGATCTCCCGGGAATCAACAGCTCTAAAAGAGAGAGGAGAGAAGGGAAAATGGAGTGGGGGGAAGTAGAAAGAAAATATATAGAAAAATAGGAAAAAGAAAAAGAAGACAGGGCCGGGAAGGTCAAGTACAATAAATAGTACAGAGAAGTAAGAGTGGACGGAATATCGAAATATTTCAGGAAAAGGTGGAAAAAAGAGAGATGGAGGGTGGGGAATGAATCGAGAGAAACAAGATATTGGGATGAAGAAGAAGAAAGGCTGTGCAGGGTATGTGGTGGAGAAGAGGAAACATGGGAGCACGTATCCGAAACGTGCGGCGGAGAGGGGGGCAGAGAAAGACAGGAGAAGATATGACAGATATTAGAAGAAAGGCAAGTGTGGATGAAAGTAATGGAGGAAAGACTCGAAGGAGTGAGGAAGTTTGATGGGAATTAGGAGTGGAGAGAAAGGATGAAAGACGGAATGTATTAAGAACAGGAGAGTCTGATAAGTAAATTATAATAAGGGTAGAATAAGGAAAAAGACAGAGAGTAGATGGATAAAAGAGGGGCCAACAATGCTGGTGTAAAAGGGGAGTAAATAGCTTAGGATAGGAATATGCAAAAAGGGAGACATTAATAAATACATACAGGGTTCACATAACTCAGAACGCACGCGCGAGAGCAGATGCCTTGCGTGGCCTTTTTCAGCCAATTGCCTCGACATATGTCCTCAGGTTCAGGGGAAAATGATGCAACAGCCCTGAGCAAGGTGTTGGTACATTCAAAATCCAATTTCTTCTTTAGGACAGGGACTGACTACTTAGTCAATTCATCTGTTTTCGCGCGTGCGTTTTCAGTTAAGGGGGGATTCTTGTGAATTTTTTCTAAGAAACTGTTAATATTCAAACAATAAAAATTAATTTTCACGTTACAAAGTGTTCGGTAGAAATGAAGATATATGAAACGTTTGTTAGGACTCGCGCGCCGGAGTTGCAAATTGGCGATTATGTTGGAAACCCCAATTGTTCCCTGAAATAAAAAAACCAAGGGTTTTCTTAATTCTAGTATAATTACATTGTCGATGAACCTAAGGCATTGATAAATAAATTGAATTGAACAACTTTTTTCCATAAATAGTACGAAATATCTCGGGGCAGAATCATAACATTTTCTTTGAGATCCCACCAATGTGCCAACTTTTAACTTTTTTTTTCGTTTGTTAGGTTCATTGACAATGTAATTATACTAGAAATAAGAAAATCCTTGTTTTTTTTTATTTCAGGGAAGAAATGAGGCCACCATTACAATCGCAAATTTGCAACTCCGGCGCGCGAGTTCTAACGAACGTGTTCATATATCTCCAGTTCTACCGAACACTGTGTAACGTAAAAATTAATTTGTTTCGTTTGAATGTGAATTAAAATACCCTGAAAGTTTGGAAAAGATTCGCTTAAGGGGGTAGACACGGGTAATGCAGCGCGCTGTATACCGACACAATCTGGCCCGAAACATGGGTCTGGGCGGGCATGTTGTTTGTCCTTATATGATCAGATTTCGGGCTGAGTGACGTCTCATTCGAAAGAGGAAGCTTCAATGCAGACCGCTCTGGTCATGATTCGACGAGATTGTGTTGATATGTAATAATATGAGTGATCAAAGTAGAGCAAAAGTCGAGAAAATACACCCGCAAGAATCCAAGTATTTTTAGGTCACTAAAAGAGTTTTGTGACTCAAACGATGACCAGAGCGGTCTGCATTGAAGCTTCCTCTTTCGAATGAGACGTCACTCAGCCCGAAATCTGATCATATAAGGACAAACAACATGCCCGCCCAGACCCATGTTTCGGGCCAGATTGTGTCGGTATACAGCGCGCTGCATTACCCATGTCACGTGGCGTGTTTACGTCCTTAAGTATTTTTAGGTCATTAAAAGAGTTTTGTGACTCAAACGGTTATCCCAGCGCTCCGCATTGAACCTTCCTCTTTCGAATGAGACCTCGCCCAGCCCAAAATCTGCTCATATAAGAACGAAAAAGGAAAAATTTCAAACCCATGTTTCAGGTTAGGTTGTCGGTATTACAGCGCGGTGCATCGCCCGTGTCACGTGACGTGTCTACCCCCTTAACAGTTTCGTAGAAAAAAATTCCCAAGAATCACCTTATTTCTAGCGTCCTAAATTGGGCTACCCCTTTAAGTGGATACATACACACATAATAAACAAGATAATTCTTTGTCTCTAGGTACAACAATCCCTAGCATATCCTAACGCATTGAATATATTTTTGAAAGAAGATGATGCGATAAAACGAATTCAAGAAGTTTTTGCTGGGCTTTATTCACTGGAATTCGTAAGTGTAGAAAATAATATAATGTATAAGTAGCAATAAACTTGTATGATACTTATGGAATAAGTTAATTAAAATATTTGCTGTATCTTCTAATAATAGAGAATAATGATTTAAAAATATTTGGTAAAAACAGAACGATGAAGGGGACGCAATAATCGAAAAGGCTGTATCAGAACCGAAACGATATGTCCTGAAACCACAAAGGGAAGGAGGCGGAAACAATATTTACAATGATGATATAAAGCAGCATTTAGAATCTGTGAAAAATTCAGAGGAAAGAACAGCTTGGATACTCATGGATCGTCTTTATCCTCCAGTACAAAAGAATTATATTGTACGTGCACAGAACGAGCCATTCGAAAACCACAGCCCTTACTTTTCTGATATTGTATCAGAGCTTGGTGTTTATGGCGTTGTCATTGGGTAATTAATCGAATATATTTATTTTACCCTTCACGTTTTAAAATACATTACATCAAAACGAATTATTCTCCTTCACAGAGACCAAGAAAATATCATATATAACGAAGAGGTGGGTCACATTTTGAGAAGTAAGCCATCATCTGAAAACGAAGTTGGTATAGCAGCAGGATTTGGTGCTATCGATAGTCCTTACCTTATTAGTTAACGCAAGAGGTATTTATATAAGTGTAAATAATAATGCAATTTGAAAATATGGAAGTAATATATTAAATAATTGAGATTCTTGGTATTTTCTGTTACTTATTTCCATAATGATGTTCATAAAATATAGTGCAATGTAAATTTTATGATAATCTAATCATGGACTAACACAAAGATAAATCACACTATCGGTAAATTTACAAAAGGGAAATGTATATCCATATCACTCGAAAGAATATATTCATGTGCAAACTTAATTCTTATTTATTACTTGGAAATAAATATCGTATATAATCTCTTTCATCGCAGAAGTGTATATAGGTAGCATTGCATAGTACATAGTACTATATAAAAAATTATTTACAATTAAATTTGTATTTCTAATTTCCTAGGCGTATTGCATTTCACTTCGATAGTTTAAATTACGTTTTGTTATATTAAGCGAGTGCTAAGCTTGTATCCCGATTCTTCAAATTCCTCGTTCAATTGCTCGGCATGCGTATCATTTGCACTCGATTTCTCGTTTTTTTCCGTTACTTTTTCGTTCTGAAAAGATAAAAAAGTACAAATTAACGTATAATTTCTATAACTTGAACACAAGATAATTAGTTTACCTTTGCGATGTTAGTCACTGGATTCGAGTACTCGTGTTCTCCTGGAGGCAAACCCGCTATGCAATCCAGAACCGCAATTTCACTTCGTCGATCGTACGATGGATTTTCAAAACGCATACTATAAACGGGGGGAAAAATTCTTAACGAATTCTACAAATACAGCAGTGTGTATAAATTATGAAAATAGTTTACCAATTTACCTGAGATTATATTTTGTCGAAAATGCAGGTCTGACCTTTTGGTAGTAAAAATACACCGACATAATTACGATGCAAAGTACTATCATTACAATAGTTCCAATTAATGCTGCACTTGGGCGATGAATGTTCTCGCCTCTTCGAGAAACTGTGCCTATATCAAATTGAAGTTTCCGACGCGTGTCTTGCACACAAGTGCCTTCTGGGTTCTGTGGATGTTTAGTTTGGCAAATACACTTGGGACTGTTGTCTTCCACTATACACATGTACTCGCATTTGTGGTCCGCACAAGTGTTTTTCGCTGCTCAATGAAAATAAGACACAAATCAACTTATTCGTGAAGAAAACGCGTACCTTGACTTTCTCCACATTACTTCTAATGCTTTTATGTACCTACCAATAGGTTGCCTCGAGGTGTGCATGATTGTAAAATGTTTGTCGATGTTGGAGGTACCAATAGAGACCGCTGTACAGGTTTTGTCGCCGTATAATTTGCATTTTTTTATGGTGCCAGTCGTACCCATCAACCAATACAAGTTATCTTCGTATATGTTCATACTCGGAGCATAATAGATCTAAAGTATTAGACATACGGGTAATAAGGGAATATTTGAAATAATATTTTTCTCGCGTATAGGGTAAAGGACCCAATTACTGGCAGTCAACCCAATTACTGTCACCTTAAGCTATTTTACTTAAACGTTTATTTATTCGTTATTTTAAGTAAAATAGCTTAAGGTGACAGTAATTGGGTCCTTTACCCTACTGTGTACAAATACTTACATCCGTTTTCAAAAATATTGCACGATCAGAACCGTCGAAGTTTGAAGACTCGATAGTTTTTAAGAAACTATCCGCCCAGTACAATCTAGACCTCGCGTAATCAATTGCCAATGCATTGACAATGCCAATATTACGATAAACAATTGTTGTCGCGTTAGAACCTGTTGTAGTAGACCGATATATTTTTCCCGTCGGTATATCGTACTGTATCCAGCTGGTTTGACTCCAAAATAGCCACCTGCATTATGATTTTTTATGATTACAAGGAATTCGTAAATGAAGTATGAAAAAGTAACTTAAAGTAATTCTGAGGTTGAATCATACCCTTGCTTTGGATCTACAACAATGGACATGGCTATATTTCGTTTCTCAATTGAAACCACTTCAGCGCACTTCTGCTGCTCCAAATTGCATACCTTTAAGTAGAAAGTCTTTCTCAGAATACGCTTGGTTGGATGTTAACTTTGTACGAAGCGATTAATAAAAATGTAATACCTTAATGCTGCTTGCATGATCATTGTCGTTAAAGTACACATTATCGGTGATCCAATCAACAGCTAGAGCTTCTGGTCTCCCAAGGCCAGTGACAGTCCTTCGCGTTTTGCTGTTTATATGTATTTTACTTATCATACCTAACATATCTGAAGGAAATAATATTGTCGTTTAGTAGTATATTGTTAGCGATGGGACCAAATTCAAAATGTATTCGTGCATGTGAATTAATTGAAGTTTAAGTCTCATTTTAGAACAACAAGCAAGGGAACATATCAGACTTTGATGGAACATTTGTGAGAAGCGGTTGTTAGAAAAATGTTCGACAACAATAATTACAATAATGATTACTGTATGCGTAGTTTACTCCTATTCTTTTACGACATTTTGGATAATTACGCTACAGTATACATCGCTGGATTGTTTCCTAATTTAGGTAGTTGACCAGTGGCGGATTTAACAGGGCGGCTGATGAGCAGTTGCCGCCTAGGCCCCTGTACAAAAGACCCCGCAGGGCCTCATCACCCAAAAAAAATAATTATGATTATAGGTATCCAAACACTACATTTTTTTCGTACTAATACACTTGTCCCGTTTTTAGTAAACTACCATTTCATTTTCCCGAAAAATGGGCCCCTCAGAATGATTGCCACCTGTGCGTTTTTTCTTAAATCCGCCATTGTAGTTGACCACAATTTCGTCAACTACCTAAATATTAACGATTACAGAAAATAATGTGTAATCAATTACACAATTAAGTTTTAATCTTAATTTGTAATTAGATTACATTTTACCCAATTCTGTCTCCTGAATAATCTTTAAGTGTGGACTTACCACTGCTCCAATAGACAGCTCCCTCGTTGGCGTTTACGTCAATGCCAGTTATATCAGAGTTGATATCTTCATAGAGCATTTCAATGGAACTTAAGCTTGGTTTCAGCTTCCTAATTTCATTTCCAGCAACCGTGACTATTTCCATTTGTGGTCCTATCATCACATTTCGTAATAAAAAATGCGTTATCATTAATCATTTAATTCCCTCCTTTATTCGAAGGTGTTGATGTTGAATGAGAACGATGGAAGATTAAAAAAAAATGCATTTCGTACCCGCCACTTTACAAGAAACTTTATCGCTTCGGAGCACGTATCCCTCGTAACAAGAGCAAGTGAAAGATCCGTCGGTGTTGTGACAAGTTTGGGAACAGGCGTTGTTTTCGCATTCATTTATATCCTCGCACGTTTCCAAGTCGCTGCTCAATTGAAATCCTTTTCGACAACCGCACACGGGACCCGAGGGTGTCTTGTGGCAGATGTTTTCGCAGAAATTTTCTTTTGTACACGAGATTGCTACAAGAGTATTTCAAATACATATGTGTTATAAACTATCTTATGGTAACATCCTTAATTTGGCGAAAAAAATAATTAGCAGGTAAACGATATTATAATATCGAAATAATGATATATTAATCTTTAGAATTTCTATTGCCTTTTTATTTATGTAATTTATGCAGGGTGTTCTAAAAGGGTTCAGGGCCTATATGCTAGATATTACTTATCAAATTCAGTAAAAACATCTTATTTAGCTAGTTTTCGATATACAGTTCTGTCTCTCTGTAGTCGCATGTGTCGGGACCGGGCGCACGCAATTTGAGAGACGAGTAGTCTATTCGGCTTCCTTTGATTTCACGCGGTCAGAGTGTAAGGTGTGTCACTATTGAGAATGGTTATGAACCTTTCTTCGGCTTTCTCTTTGACATCCGATACCCGATGCCGTGGCGCGGCGACTACAAACGAAGTAGTGGGGATAGCTTCGCGGTTATAGAGAATCCGAAAACACGTGCCATTTGAGAGACAGCACTGTATACATATAGGGTCAAGGACCCAATTACTGTCACCTTAAGCTATTTCACTTAAAATAACGAATAAATAAACTTTTAAGTAAAATAGGTGACAGTAATTGGGTTGGCTGCCAGTAATTGGGTCCTTTACCCTATACTAATCCGGGAAGATTCCCAACCCGGAAATTAAAAAAATCATGAAACTTTGGGGATATATAGAAGATATATAGGTATGTATTACGCAATTTTGTTGTTGCTCAAAATCACTATAAAGGTGTGAAATTTACCCCTGAAAATGCGGCTATTATCACTTTTACCAAGTCACAATCCTAATTAAGAGATGTAACTTTTGTCTGAAATTTGTTTTCTATCTCATACAGTTCACGAGTTATTACCAAAATCTGAAAATAGCCGGATTTTCTAGAGCCAATGTCACCCCCTTAGAGTGAATTTGGGTAGCAAAAAAAAGCATAATATAATTCCCTTGTAAGATATTTTTACTCAGTTTGCTAAGAATTATCATTTAACGAGTAGATTCCACCCAATATAAATCTTGCAAGGTTTTTTTTAAACACGTTATTTGATCTAAAACATAGAATAATGAATAACAGAAAACTGAATGTTTATTTCTCAGAAGTAATCGTGTCTCCACATTAATTTGGGTAATGGATATTCTATTGTAATAGAATATACAATTATTTATAATGTTACGATGCTTACCGCATTTTCCAGATTCGTCGCTTCGGTCCAAGCAATCCGGTTTTCCGTCGCATACTTTCTCAAAGGGGAGGCAGACTCCATTAGAACATTTGAATTCTTTGCAGTTAGAGATGGTGCTATCGCCATTCCTCCGCCTATTAACCACGTCGCAATCTCTCTCATCGGATCCGTCGCCGCAATCGTCGGACCTATCGCACACCCAGGTCTCATCGATGCAATTCTGATTCTCGCAAGCGTACTGTCCCTTTTGGCATCGAACGCAATTGCGTTCGTCATCGAACTTTGGGCATTCCGCGATGCCATTACACCTGCGTAATGAAATTGATTAAAAGAAAGAAGGGCAAGGAAGAAGAGAAGAAACAAGTAGACTTCCTAATGTTGTTATTAAAGCAAACAGCAAGATGAGTGGACGAAAAAGAAAGTGATGAAAAATGGCGCACCTCACTTTTTTTGGAAGGCACATTTCTACATTAAAGCATTTGTATTCATCTGCAGTACAGTTGACAGAATTACCGTGGCCTCCTTCCGCGCAATATTGCTCGTCGCTGTTATCATCGCAATCATCGACTGTGTTGCACTTCAATAAGGAGTCTATGCAACGACCATTGTGACACGTAAACATTTCGGACGGGCAAGTTCTTTTTTGGCAAGTACTGCTCTCGTCGGAACTATCTGAACAGTCCCTCTGAATTTAAAATACAAAATTAAAAGATTGTATTCTGTACTTGAATGTACATATGCTTTTTAACTAGATAACTGTACAGGGTGTATAAAAAGTGATGGACACCGTTTTCAAATTAATGTTGAAGTTTTTGTAACACCAACGCGTTCTGCTCAATAATACAAAAAGTCCGAAGGTAGTTTGGCAAAAAATTAATATTTTTCCCTCGCAAGAGCTGCAACGATTTCGACTCAACGTCAGGTCTAAAAATGTCACCGCGGGAAAAAGAAGAAAACAATGAAAAGCACGCGTTTAATTTTCAATGTTATAAACAATTTTGCGCCAAGGTTTTTTTTATAAATCTCCACCTATCCAGAAGTGTAGATTCACACTGAAAGCAGTGTCCATCACTTTGTACCACCCTTGTATAGAGCATCCAACTTCAAGAATTTAATTTGCATGGGAATTTTTTTAATTTCAAAATTTACAGTTAGGGTAAAGGGCCAAATTACTGGCAGCCAACCCAATTACTGTCACCTCAAGGTATTTTACCTAAAATAACGAATAAATAAACGTTTGAGTAAAATAGCTTAAGGTGACAGTAATTGGGTTGGCTGCCAGTAATTGGGCCCTTTACCCTATTTCTCAAAAATGTAAACCCGTCAACTTGTTCCGTAATAGTCATGTTGCGTTAATAGGGCTTACCTCGCCATCGCATACCCACGTTTCAGGGATGCACACTCCATTGTCGCACGCGAAATCGTTAGCACCGCACGTATGCTTACCGCATTTACTTTCATCAGAAGCATCGCTACAGTCGTAATGTCCGTCGCACACTTGATATTTTGATATGCAAGCTCCTTCGTGACACTCAAACTCATCTGAAAGATATTAGAGTCACGGTGAGTGATCGACTAGTTTCTTAAGCATCGTTGAAGATTTATTCAGGCTAGCACGACATCGAACATCGTTTTCCGATGTGGATGCTTCGTGACAGTAGCATCATCCGTTCGGTTATACGAATTTCACGTTCTTTATCGCGAGAAATAAATTGGGTAAAAGAACCGGACGGAAACTTTAAATATAATTTTAATAAAACAATCAAGTACTTCTATTGTCTGAATATTTTAAATTTATCTCTTTGAAATAAAACTTGGAAAGAATAAAAAATCTAAAAGTAGTAAGAATACGAAATAATTCAATTTTATTCTACTCTAGTTCAAGGTCACGTAATTCTCAAGTATCTACATATATTTTCACGTCTGAAGTATTTTAACGAGCATGTTCAGCTACAAGTTTAATCGTAATTCTATTCACGTGTCGCAATTATTCAAGCACAACAACACTGGTTTTAAACAATGTGAATTTATTGAATGCGGTAGTATTCGAGCTTATAGTTATTATAACTACGAGCGTTACTATCGAATAATAGTTTCATCCTCGATCGGATCTACATTATCGTTCGCTTATATACACAGTATATAATGTCTAATATAACTTTCTGTTAAATTCAAACGGTCTTATTGTTGTACACAATAAGGACATTGTAAATAAGATTTAGTAAATGTGTTGATTTACTAGAGTTGCATTCTTTCTTATCGCAGCCCTCCTCGTCCGATCGATCTGGACAGTCGTAGTGGGAATTGCAACGTTTCGTCTTGCTTATACATTCGCCGGTTTTACATGCGAATTGGTTGGCCTTTCTACACTTCGACAAGCGAAGTTCATCGCATATGCTTGATTCATCTTCTCCGTTAGGGCAGTCTAGCACGCCATCGCATCTGAAATTATAATGGAATACTGTAGTTTCATGAGGAATTAGAGAGTTCAGTGTAACCCTTTCGCTGTTTGCAAAAAATGACGGAATTGAAGGGTGTTTATTCTTTCGATTATCTAAATTATCTATGCTCACAGACAAATATTCTAGTAATTCTAATTGAAACAGTTTATTATTTTCCGTCATGCCTGGACGTAGGGTAAAGGACCCAGTTACTGACGCCTGACCAATTACTGTCACCTTAAGGGGGTAGACACGTCACGTGACACGGGCGATGCACCGCGCTGTAATACCGACAACCTAACCTGAAACATGGGTTTGAAATTTTTCCTTTTTCGTTCTTATATGAGCAGATTTTGGGCTGGGCGAGGTCTCATTCGAAAGAGGAAGGTTCAATGCGGAGCGCTGGGATAACCGTTTGAGTCACAAAACTCTTTTAATGACCTAAAAATACTTAAGGACGTAAACACGCCACGTGACATGGGTAATGCAGCGCGCTGTATACCGACACAATCTGGCCCGAAACATGGGTCTGGGCGGGCATGTTGTTTGTCCTTATATGATCAGATTTCGGGCTGAGTGACGTCTCATTCGAAAGAGGAAGCTTCAATGCAGACCGCTCTGGTCATCGTTTGAGTCACAAAACTCTTTTAGTGACCTAAAAATACTTGGATTCTTGCGGGTGTATTTTCTCGACTTTTGCTCTACTTTGATCACTCATATTATTACATATCAACACAATCTCGTCGAATCATGACCAGAGCGGTCTGCATTGAAGCTTCCTCTTTCGAATGAGACGTCACTCAGCCCGAAATCTGATCATATAAGGACAAACAACATGCCCGCCCAGACCCATGTTTCGGGCCAGATTGTGTCGGTATACAGCGCGCTGCATTACCCGTGTCTACCCCCTTAAGCTATTTTAATCTTAGCTTAAATACATCATTCTTTTTGTGTATCACTTTACAACGTTTATTTATTCGTGATTTTAAGTAAAATAGCTTAAGGTGACAGTAATTGGTCAGGTGTCAGTAACTGGGTCCTTTACCCTAGTGCAGACTAAACAGTGAAATGGTTAATTTATAATAATCTTAATAATGTACCTCTGATGTAAGTTTATGCATTTATCATGTTCGCTGCATTTTATTTTGCCCGGTTCGCACGCGGTTTGGGCACTGCACGTTCGATTATCTGAATTCAGCATCATATCGGGCGGACACGCGCACATCTGAAAATTTACATAAGAATTGAGAATAAGAGTTATTTAACTAGAATATTGCGTTAGGTCTGTGGGAAGGTTTCTAGATCGTGATTCATTTATAGACTCAAATTATTAGATCGAAATTTTGCGAATCATTTTTTGTCGTGTATGAAAATTTAGAATATTCTACAATGTTAGAACTAAAGTATAAAATAAAGGGAATTAAATATTCTACAATTTTAGAACTCATTCCAGAATTTTAGATTGTAATTTTTGAAAATTCTCTACAAGAGGCGTCGAATGCAACCACGTATTTTCTCATAGCTACGTGAGAACACTCTAAAAATGGATATCAAGTTTGTAATTTTAATAAGATAATGGATAAAAACCATGCATTTAATAAGGGACAGCTTCCACTCTAAAAAATCCAATTGTCATACAACTTTGTGCGAATGTAGAGCATGACGCATTATGCAATAAATAATTGGGCCTAGGGTAAAGGACGCAATTACTGTCAGCCAACCCAATTACTGTCACCTTAAGCTATTTTAGTTAAACGTTTATTTATTCGTTATTTTAAGTAAAATAGCTTAAGGCAGGGTTGACTAACCGGCGACTCAAGAGCCGCCACGCTGAACAGCCCCCCTCCATACCGCCCAGACTCTGGCGATTGCAGTCGATTCCTCCTTCTCTTCTTCTCTTTTCGACAGCGATCGTCAGAGTCTGGTAGGTATGGAGGGGACCGTTCAGCGTGGTAGCAAGGCGAAGAGGCCCCCTGCAGCTCGTGAGTCGCCAGTTAGTTAACCCTGGCTTAAGGTGACAGTAATTGGGTCCTTTACCCTAGCACAAATACATTTTATACAAAACATTTATGAATATCATGCCTCTAATCTCTTATTTGCATGAAACAATTCATAATGTTAAGAAACTTATTTTCTTTATAAACTAAAGTTTTCGAACAATTTTCTTTCGGTAGTGTGATGCAGGGTATAAAACTGAACACCTCTTATATTTGAAGTTTCGTGTTATCTCATATTCTTAGTCAGTATATCGAAAAATCGAAAAATCGATTAAAATTCAAACCAGGTAGTTTATACTTTAAACTGTGCACAATAAATTACACAAAGAGATCTCCCTGTTTCTTAGAGGCAAGTAAAATATTGCATGCTTAAGGTGCCTGAGCTTGACCAAAGATCTAACATGAATCAGAGAGTTTAAGACTTACGTGCGAATGGAGATTAGATACCAGGCATACGTGAGAACAGTTCCCATTGTTTCTGTGACATTCGTGCTCGTTTACGTACGTTCCGTGTATACCTACTAGCTGCAATCTTTCCAACTCTCGTGGCGTGTCTGACGGAAAAGAATTACTTCGTTACGAATCGCTGCAAACAATTTCCGAATTCTCTTCATTTCTACATGTTCATATATTCATTTTTGCGAACTCACGTAATGCAATGCGCTTCTGATAATGTTGCGTGTTACTCTTACTAGTCCAGAACAACTGGTCCGACTGGTACTGAGTCCAGAAGACATCATCACCGAGAACAGCAAGACTTACGGGTTCCGTCAATCCAGTGCGGAAGATATGGGTCTCGAAATCTTGAGAAACAGAATAATTAGCATGTTTATCAACCACCTTAGAACACACTTCATCGTTTCATGAATACAAACCATTGATTGTGGTAACTCCAATACGACCAGTGCCTTGATCACTCCAAAACAGTTGTTTTTGATCTTTGTCGTAACACAATGATACCTCTGGTCCAAGCAATGAGTTCTTTTCCCCTTCAATTGGTATTCTACGGCCGACTCCGTTCATATTCATTAAATCTATGCGGTACTTGTCATTCTTGCGGAAAACGACGAACATTATGCTGCAACATTATCATTAGTACAATATTTATTTCCAACAAAAGGCTTACGTGATTTACAGATTAATTGCTTCTTTAGAGATTATTCTGAGAATTATTACCCTTCTTCTGGCACTAGCGCAATATTACGAGGCTCCTCTTGGAAGTAAAATACTGTTTTCTTGTTGGTACTCAAGCTATGAACTTCTATAGTATCGTGCATCATATCCGAGAAATATAAATTGTTCCCGATGTAATCGAAATCTATCCCTCCCAATACTTTATCCTGAATAGACATCACGGCTTGCACGTCTCCAGTGTCCTTGTCGAAGTTGAAAATTTCTTCCGTCTTTTGATCACTCGCAAGCAGACCACCTGTGCCGATTTTTATACAGTATTAAGAGAAATATTTAATAAAACATACTGAATCAGTACTTCAATACTGAAGGTGCTATAAAATTAAAGTGAAGTCACGTTTCACACAATAGTGAGTAGCTTAACAGTTTTATAACAATTAATTCTACCTGTAAGAGGGTTGTAAGTAACTTCGGTAACATGTTTCATTGTAATACTCGGTGCCATTTTTGGTTTTCCCAGCAATTCGTGATAATAGTCTATGAATGTATTTCCTGCTGCGATAATAAGATGCATCCTCTTCTTGATTGCTGAAATTTATCAACACGTTCAGTTAATTCGGGAAATTAATTTAATTGTACTTTACCTATATTCTTCTATGTAATCCAAATTAGGAAAGAGAGTATTTGAATCTTTTATAGATATAGTGCTAAGACAGAATAATGTTAGTACTTACCACGGCACGTATGTTGATCGGGATTCAATTCTTTGTCTACTGTGCAAGCACATGTATACCCATGCTCTGAATTTAGTAGACACAATTGCGAACAAGGATTTGAATTGCATGGGTCAGGAATCTGTTGTTATATCGTAACAATTTCAGTTATTAGTATTTTAATTTTACTATGAAACAGGAGAATTAAATAGACTCTAGTAAAAAAAATATGAAATCTACAGTAAAGTCTCGTTACGGGCTCGGTTTGGTGTACACGATACGGACTTTTCGCTATCCCCACCACTTCTGTCTCACTCTTGTCCGGCGAAGGCGAGAGCGAGATGGAACGAGAGTGAGCGCAACTAACGTGTGCACGCAAAGCGGTCCATCTCGCTCCCACCTTCGGCCAGAAAAAAGCGAGAAACTCACACTCGGAATTAGGGCTCCGTTTACGATACGGGCTCAACGCCGGTCCCCACCAGCGAGCGGCTAACGAGACTTTACTTTACCTTGGGTTTTAAAATGGAATGATATATATGTATCCCATAAATGGTGCTATTTGCGTGTGCCAAAATTTTCCAGTCTTTTCCAGTGAATTTATCACATGATTGTATCGTATTGGATATCCAGTCGCTCCAGTATAACTTATTTTCAAAGACTGCTACTGAAAAGGGTTTCTTTGCTATTCCGTGTAATATAGTCTGGAAAGATACAAAATAAAAATGGAAAAATAGTCTATCAACGTGTAAGATCATTATTTCAATAATTATTGTAGAGAAACGCATACCCTGCGGTCTGAACCATCTAATCGTATGGATTCGATTACTTTCAGTTTGCTATCTACCCAGTACAGTCTATTGTTCGCGTAATCGATAGACAAACTGTTCGGCCATTCTAAGTTTTCTGTAATCAATGCGCTGCTATTTTTTCCATCCATTCCTCCCATTAATATACGCGCATTCGAGCCCCATTCAGTCCAATACATTATACTAAAAAAACATAATTCTGTTATTCGTGTTGATTTATAGTGTTACTTGAGATTGTATATATTTTAATTATCTATATAAATAAAAATGTGAATGTTCGTTTGTTCAAAATCTTAAATCTCCGAAAGTTCTTCACCGATTGCTTTGAAATTTTGACACAACGTTGCATTCGAATACGAGCGTGTTTTTATATACTTTTTTAAATATTTTTATTTTTTATAAACCAAACGCATTCTCTTTTCTTTCTTTTCCATTTAACCAGACTGAGCCACAGCAACGCGTGGGTAAATATATTGTCCAATGAAAAATATTTCCAAGTTTTAGAAAGATTGGAGAATTTATCAGTGATTTAGAAATGGGAAATAATTTTTCCTTCGTCATGCTTTACTCACCCGCTCGATGGTAACAAAGCAAGGCCCCTTGGTTTCTCATTTCGATCTTTAATTATAATGGTACAATAAGTACCATCATCATTACAAACTCCAATATGCATATAACCACTGTCGGTGAAATATATATTGCCTGTTACCCAATCCACTGCTATCTCATCGGGACTATTTAAACCTTCAAAATATAAAACATGTAATATCTATCTAACAATGTTGAACTTATGAATACTACGATCTACTCCGTATAATAGTGGTGTCAATTGTAACTAAAAAAAAATAATCGAATGGTGATTATAGTAATTAATCCTCCGTGGTCACACCTTTTTATAATCACAAATTGATCACATGGGTTTCACAGCACAACAGCGTCATTCTTTGAGTTACCATTTTCGTATTTTTGAATCCTTTAACTTTTCAGTGATAATTATACACTCGTAATACTTATACAATCATGGTCTTTTGTCATTTTGTAGAAATGTAAATTTTGATATGATAAAGTTTGTAGTTGAAAAGGAGTGGGAAAAAAGCGATTTTTAATTTTTTTAATTTTTTGCGATAAATCCCCTTTGAAAGTCGTAAAACGCTGCGACATTTTAACTCGAAAATTGATTTTGGGGTGCGATACACCCCGTGTGATCGCGAAGGATTAAGTACGTATATACATATATATATAATTTACCTGTCGTAACAATGATTTCTTGCTGAGAACCATCTTCCAAACTCCTAAATATTGCTTCGTCTCCATCTTTAATATCTGACCAGTATACGTAATTTGCATCTAAGGAGACTGCCACGGCATGTTGTAAATTTCGAGTTACAGAGTCATATACTTCAGAATCTAAGTAGATCGCACGGATTTCTGATTTGATTGAAAACACCATCAAGGCTTCACCACCTGTCGACATTCAATTGGAACCATAAACATCTTTAAAGTCTCACAAAATACAATAATTACGTTCAATTTCTTGCGGGTTACACCATTTTAATAAAGTTATTAATGAAGAAATTGAATATACGTGAAACAACTGTTTCAGATATGTGTTTATTAAAACATGTTTGTTTGTAATTAAATCTGCACACATTTTGAAACATTGTGTATTTGGGGGACTGTAATTTTCGCAATATTTATATGCAAACAATATTCAGTGTTTAATAGGTGAAAAAAATTGATTATTCAAAGAATGAGTATGTAATTGTAAGGAATTGAATACCTTCGGCTTTACAAAAGTTTTTATCTTCATGGAAGGTGTAACCAGATTGACATGAACATAAGTAGGACCCAGCAGTGTTCATGCATTTCTGATCACATGTGCCGTAATTTTCACACTCGTCCACATCTGAAATATAGTAAGCAAATTTGAAACATTAATCAATATTTTCTTGGTAAATTAATTAAGTGTTTCATTTCAAAGTTTTACCTGTGCATGTTTGATTGCCCACCAGTTTGTAACCGGATTTACACGAACATTGAGCACCTTCTGGTGTTGTCCTGCAATTGTGGTCGCATTTTGCTGTTGCTTTGCACGATATGTCGGCTGGAATTTGAAAAAGTTAGAAATGTAATTATTATAAGAAAATCGTCGCTTCGGTTATTTATATCACATCTCGGATGCTTACGTACCCTTCTTACATTCCTCGACATTTTCGTCCGAATTATCGCCACAGTCGTCCTTTTCATTACAAGTTGCGTTCAAAGAGATGCATCTTTGATTTTTGCACAGGTATCGATCGATTTCGTTGTTACATTCATTCGCAGACACCGTGTTGATTGCTACGAAATGTAAATGAAAATAAAGATCGCAAAATTGACTAATGTAAAACTGATGACGTTACATAGTCGTGAAACTAAAATTACCGCAATTTATTTCATCGCTGTTATCAGGACAATCCGGAACACTGTCGCAGACCCATTCCTTCATTATGCAATGGCCATCTTTGCATCGAAATCCATCACATTTTAGTATCTGTTAGGGATAACAATTTAACGACGAGTTAGATTGTGTTGCTTCGCAAAGAAATAGATGTATAGGGTGATTCCCAATTACATATAAATACCTCAAGAGATAGATATCAAGTAAAAAATAAAGAATTATATATTGTATAAATATATATTATCCAAGCTTTGTTTCTTGAGTTATAATAAACTAAAGTTATATTAAAAATAGATTGGATGCATGTTGCGAAGCGTCCAATCCTTTCAGTCAAAGCATAAGAGAAATAAAATTGTATGTAGGGTAAAGGACCCAATTACTGGCAATCAACCCAATTACTGTCACCTTAAGCTATTTTTCTTAAAATAACGAATAAATAAACGTTTAAGTAAAATAGCTTAAGCTGACAGTAATTGGGTTGGTTGTCAGTAATTGGGTCCTTTACCCTATATCTCAATAACCAATCACTTAAATATATATATACAACAAATCTGCTATAATAGCGAAAAGCTGCTGTTTGAAAATTAAATTTTGGCCAGCTTATGGCGATTTCGGACCACTATGCGACACTTTGCTCGCTCGCTCTAGTTAATCCTAATATACTCGCTAATTTTAATTTCTATAATATCTATTAAATCTTCATGAAAATACTATCACTAAAAGATTGGCGAAATTTTCCTGATGAAAATGAATTCAGACTCAACCGCCTTCAGACTATTTTTAATATTATAGATCCTTAATGTATTGGTCTACAGAATTCAGCAGTGATTTGCCAAACCTTGCGTCACTTACAGTGTTAATAAAAATCTTACTGCTTCTGTTTATACCGTAATATCTCGAGAAGTAAAGTACATGGACATCCGTCGCTAGTATAACGTGTTTTTCCTATTTTAAGCTCCACATTTACGTAATCAAAACATATGCTCTTTGAAATATTTGCACGAACATAGTCAAGGGCGTCCGTAGATTTTTTCCAGGAGGTGGCAACTTTGGGATGAGGGCGATGAAAAATATAGTAATGAAAAAGTGTAGCCCACTTGCTTTTTTCAACTCATTTTGTAGTGCCAATTTAATTAAAAATTTAAATCCGAAATTTATAAATATTCACATTTTTAGTATAAACTTAATAAAAATCAGTTTTGAAAAATAAGCGATTTTTGCTCAAAAGTCGAGAGGGCAACTGCTCCTTTTGCACACCCTTCCTGACGCCCATGATCATAGGTATGAGGCAATCAGAGCAACAACGGACTAACCCACATTTTTTTCGAAACTGAGTTAGTAGTAATAATGTATTCCAATAAGCTGTACTAATCATATAAACTAGGGGGAAAAAAATGTCAATGTGGGTTGGTCCGTTGTTGCTCTGACTGCCTCATATGCAAAGTTGGGCATTGGTCGACTACATTTTTATTCGACTAAATTTTGATTCGACTAAATTGTGATTCGAACGAACTCGAATAAAAATTTCGAATAATGTGTAGTTATTTGGGAATAACGAATACATTTTTAGTCGTTATTTGTTATTCGAAGGACCCCCGTGGCGACTAAGCGACACGAATAAGCATGGGTCAGACCTCGAGGCCCTCGGCCACTGCCGGAGGCCCTTGGCCTCTGCCGGAGACACTCGGCCTCCGCCGGAAGACCTCCGGTCGGGCCGCGAGCCACGGGAGCAGAGTTGGGCATTATTCGACTAATTGTTATTCGACTAACCTTCGAATACAAATTCGAATAAAATGGAGTTATTCGCGACTAACGAATAAATTTTTAGTCGACTAAGTTTTTATTCGATGAGCTCGAATACAAATTTCGAATAAAGTGAAATTATTCGAAAATAACGAATAAGTTCTTAGTCGAATAAATTTTTATTCGTTATTCGTTATTCCAAGGACCTCCGTGGCGACTGTTGTCACGAATAAGCCGCTTCGACTCGAGTCCCGTGGCCCTTGGCCCGACCGGAGGGCTTCCGGCGGAAGCCGAGTGCCTCCGGCGGTGGCCGAGAGCCTCTAGTTCTGACGCATGCTTATTCGTGTCGCTTAGTCGCCACGGAGGTCCTTCGAATAACGAATAACGACTAAAAATTTATTCGCTAGTCGCGAATAACTCACGAAATTTAAAAATATTCCCTTTTTCAGTATAAAGATCAGTTTTGAAAAATAAGCGATTTTTCTCAAAAGCCAGAGTGGGCAGCTGCCCCGTTTTGCCCCCCCCCCCCCCCCTCCGGACGGCCATGGCCAAAAGCGATATCATGGTGTGTTTGTTACAAATATACCCATTATATTTTAAAATTAGCTTAATTAAATGATTAAAAGAGCCAACACAGATAGCACACACACGTCTAAAGAGGAGAAGACCGTATAAATCGAACGAAAAATAGAAATAAAATTTTTTCCACAAATCAATTCTAAAACATTTTGAAAATATATTCTCAAAGTTATAGCTCGAAATTTAACTCCGCAATTTAAAACGCATTTTAAACGCGTTTTCTCGAAACAACGTTTTCAAAATTGGCGCCGGGGATAACTAAAAAATTATTTGATCAATCAACTTCAAATTTTACACACTCGTAGTTTATAATATTCCGCAGAATATGAACCACGAGGTTTAACCAAATCATTAATTTTAACCACTGTTTTTAAACAAATTGAAGACGTTCTAAAGACGCGTAGAAAAAAAAATTTAACCTTCATGGGAATCGAAACTAGGCTTCCCTTTTATGAAGCAACCCTCACTCGGAACTTTTAAGGGCCATTTCACACCAAAATTTGTTTATAATTTTCCATGTTTCAAAAATGATTCTTCAATTTGAAAAAAAAATATTATTTAAATAGGCCAAACCTTCCAGATTAAAATAAAAAAAAAGAGCGAACTCAATACGATCAATAGTTTCCAAGATAAAAATTCTTAAATAATTCTCGGTTTCACAACAATAGTAAAAAATTGCAAACTTTAACGGCCCGTAGTTTTTTAAATAAATCCGAAACTATCAAAATGCTGACTTAAACACCCCCAACTTCATCTGGACTGCGTGATATTTCAATTTAAATAGAATCCCTGATACCGACGGCAGAAGTAGTCGTGTTTCCGTGGAATGACCCGAATGACCGGTAAACTGTTTCAACTTTTAGGTACGTATTGACCTTAACTGTTTACAAAAAATGCGTATTGTTGCGAAATGTTTTGTAGAATGTCATCGTTCGACCTCTAGACTCATCCCGCAATGTTTCATAAGACAGTAGTCTTACAGACGTAATTTTTGTGCGTCCTTAGAACGTTTTTTGACGACTAATTTGAACTTTAAATCATAATATTTTTGTAGCATTGATAATTGGTCCATTTACCTCATTGAGAATCAAAGAATGGGAATTTAAATACCAACTTACGTCTTTCACGCAACCATCGTATTCGTCGCTTTTGTCGGAACAATCAGGCTTGGTATCGCAAAACTTTAGTTCGGGTATGCAACTACGATCTGCACATTGGAATTCGTCTTTGGCACATTGGATCAGGGAAATGGCACTCTGAAGCAAACGATGAAAATACATGTGTGATTCGAGACATTATACATTTATCAAACAGGTTCCAACGAAGTATTAAATATCTTAAAATATAGTTTAATACGTACATCAAAGTCACGGCAATCTTTTTCGTCCGAGTAGTCACCGCAATCGTTCTCCCCGTCACATTGAAAGATGTGTGAAAGACATTTATTGTTCTCGCACAGGAACCACTCTGGCTGTGGACAGCGTAACACTTTCGGCGCAAAAATAGGAAAAAAAGTTAGAATTCGTCGTTCGGAAATTAGAATTATGGACGTGTAAATTCGAACTTACCCGAAGAATCGATGTGCAAATAAAAGATATTCAGTAAGAGGAGCACGAATAAAGTGGGACGCATGATCTGAAACAATTTCGCCCGATTAATTCTCTTTATCTGAATTACCGACATTTCCAATCGCTCGAATTTCATTTGCTATCAACGAAACTGATTCAAATCAAATTATTCGAACGAGACAAATAATAGACGGTTGATGACCCTTACGCCCTTCAACATCTTCGTTTTGAAAAACACGAAGTTGAATAGGAAATATGTTTATATAAAGGAAAAATATGATTAATTATCCTTCTTTTTCGTGAGTTTAGTTTTCGATTTCTATATCCAAACAATTTCTACTTCATAGTTTGAATGGTACAGCTATGAAAACTATATTGGATTTTATTTTTTCAATTAATATTACAACATTGAAGTAAACGCATGAGTTTTGCATAGAAATAAAAGAGGAATGTTTAATGCACTTACAAAGGGTTTTTCCCGGCGTTTGTTACCCGAGAGATAGATTAATATCTCTAAATTATTCCAACGGACTTTATGGTGTACTGGGTTTTTTTTTAAAGTGCCAGTCTACTTGTTATCACTACGACTGTTATCAAGACACTAAAGGTCGCTACAGGAACCGGGCCGAAATTATAGAAGGAAGAGATCCTTTGTCTAAATCAGCGCTGTCCCACGTGGGGCCCGTCACGCACCTGTTTCCCCTTCCAACCGCTTCGGCCGACCGAATTCGCGAGGAATATGTAGTAGTAGCAATAGTAACATTGGACCTGATGAATAAAAACTAAGCAATTCCTTATTAGCAAAATCAATTGCTCAAAAAGCAATTACATAAACAAAAAAGGAATTTCTTATTTCCATATGAATAAAAAATCATAAGGAATTGCTGGCTTTGCTAAACCGTATAAGTAAATGGTAGCTGCGACTGCTGGTAACGTTCTCACTCTCGGGTTCAGTGCTGCTCACTCGTCTTTGTAGAACAGGATAAACAAATGCTTGTGTTTTTATTCACATGAATTTAAGCAACCCTAGTAAAATATTAAAAAAAAGCAATTGCTTACACTTTATTCATTCGATTGGTAAGCAATTCCTTAAAAAATTAAGGAAAGCGGTTTGCTTTAAGTAATTCCTTGGCAGTTTAGGAATTCCTACAAGATAAAGCAAATGCTTGTGTTTTTCTAGTGAATTACTAGTAAAATCTTAAGAAAAAGCAATTGCTTAAACTTTATTCATTAGGCTCATTTAGTCGTTGTGGCGACGTGTGTCACTCATACACGCGTGCTCGACCTTCGACAACCCTGAACTCTAAATGCAAACACAAGTTACATACCCTCGTTAATATATATTCGGTCATAACAGTATTTCTAGAGCTACATTTGTCTCTGTATATTTATATATATTCATGAATTGTTGAAATAGTAGATCAATTTGTTTAATGTTACATGAAATTATTTATTCCAGTTTATAAAATCGTGTATCATTAATGCCAGTAATAAAATCCAAACTCTTCCTTGTATTGTAATATTTTAATTCAAACCAGTTATAAAACAAAGTAAAGGATAATTTTAATATGTATATTTATTTAATAATTAATTTCAACCTTGCTATCCAGAAATGTGACACGTCTACACTATCATGCCTCTATATATTTAATGCAGTCTCTAATATACTAGGGTGGATGTACCAGTAAATGAACACGTACCAGTGAATGGACATTTTTTATTAAAATGACTAAAATAAGTTATTAAAGTAAGTAAATAATTAATTAGAGACCCCTTTTAATTTCTTTCTTCAGATCCAAATAACTTTTGCAGCACGTGGAATCAATCGCGCTGCAAACATAATTTTATAATAGTGTTCATTCATTAGCATTAAGTGTTCATTTATTGGTGCATTTACCCTATCCGTTTTTCTGTTAAAACTAGTGTTGAAACTCTTTCCTTCCTTATCTTTTCCTTTCCTTCTTCCTCCTACGCCCTTTAGCCATTCCATTCTCTTAAAATATTTTTTCCACAGTTATATTTATTCTTTCCACACCTGTACAGTCTTCCACTAGACGTTTTAAAGGGATAATTTTTATATTACAATTATGTTTCGATATTCTACAAATATTAATACCTTTTACATTTCTTCTAAACTAAAAAGTGTTTTAATAATTTGTATCAATACTTGTCAGTTTAATTGCTTCCTGTAAATGTTTCTGTTTATTTATGAATGTAATGTGAACATTGTTTCTCTTGAAATCGTTTCACTTGAAACGTACATTACAATAAAATATTTCGATTGAACGAATTTCCATTAATGTAGTATAGAAGAATGTGTCATTTTTTTTAAATAATTATACATAGACGATTATATATTATAATATCTGAATATTAATAGGACTATCTATATATCTGTGTACCACAGACTATTAAACAGATTTCAGTTTACGATTCTTTAGAATAAGATTGAATTTTGAATACGAGGAATTTGAAACATTTATTTTCCTGGCATGCACAATAATTTATCGAATGTAACCATAAAATAAGCAAAGTAATATTCTTAATTAGTTTTTAAATAACAGTATTTAATATATTTATTTGAGTACATCGAATCCATAAACAGAAATTCAAAAGAATTCTATATCTAACAGACGCAGAAGAATTATAATTTCCATTCGCAATCGGTACAAGCGGTAAATTCGCGGTACAAGCAGCGGTGGATAAACGTATCATAAGAAATGTATACAAACCATGTATTTGCCCGTGTAATGTATCGGGCTCCCGTACGTTAGTCAGGAATTCGAATTTCCTTGACCTTTATGAAATCAGGCGAAACCAAATGAGAAGAGGTAGACTACTTAGGATATTATAATTATTACTCCATTATACAAATTGTTTCTGTTTTCTGAGATTGTAAAGTAATGTAATGTCTAAGGGTAATACTACGAATAAGGCTGAGATAGGTACAGTCGATCCTCGATAACTCGAATCTCAAGGGAAGAGAAAAAATCTTCGAATTATAGCGGTTTCGGCTTATCGAATTTTCGAGTAAGAGAGGTTCAACAAACGAAAATTCGATTTATAGAGGCTTTGTAAGACTGTTAATGTTCTAACTTGTAAAGCTGTACAACAACACAAATTCAAGTCTTAAAGGTCAATTATTTATTGTATACCTATAATCAAATATACCTACAACTTATGTAGGTACTACATATATGTATAAAAAGAATTATAAGACACATTGTATACTTCAAATATTACTCTTTATTACATATTTAAAAAAATCGTGATTTTGCTTTGTGCTAGTCTTTTAGTTTACTGTAATTCAATAGAATTTACAATCGTGAATAATGCAGAGAAAACATTTTCCTCAATATTTTGAGATCATTCTACGAAATTACGTAATACATACCTATATAGAAGTAAACTTCGACTTTTAGAGGTCAGAGTTCTTCTAAATTTAAGTGGTAGAAGTGACATAAAAAAAAATGAAAAGTGAGCCGCGCGGAACATTGAACGCGTTTTCCTCAAAATGACATTTTTCAACCGCGTTGACAGTCTACTACAGAGAAAACTATACGTCCAATTGACACGAACCAGGGCATTTATTATACGGAAAACCCGTCGCTATTACGTGACGATCAGTTTTTTTCAATTAACGACCTGTTTCTATTTCTTTATCAACATTTCTCCAATTTTGTACCCTGAAAACATGATTTTTTTCAGCGATCCGCCATTCCGTAAGTTTTTGCAATTTTGCCTTTTTTATCGTCACGTAATAGAGGCAGACTTCTAGTTTCTAAATATTTTTGTCTTTATGAATTCGGATTAACCATATGGTCTGGGCACTGTCAACGTGACAAACACGAGTTTGCTGCAACGCAAATTTTGACGAAGAGTATACAGGAAACGGATTTATGAATTTGTTTGAAAAAAAATTTTCTTACCTTTCGATATGTACATATTAACTATACAAAGCAATACATTGATTTACTTGCGTTGTTTGGTTGACAAAATTTCCCGAAAACCCCCTTACTTTTCAGCTGATTACAGTGGTCTCCCCCTTTAACCTCTTAGGCACGGCTGAGTTTTGCGCGGGGCTGTTTCTCTGTACGGCAGAGTTCAACGCGAATTACATGTAAACGATACAGCACTACAATGTGTGACGAACAATGCTGTTCTCTGCGCGAGTACATTGGAATGAAGTTTTTGATGATTAAATTATAATTTTTCTTAAAGATATGATACACATACTTTAACTTTAACAATTTATATAATAATCCGCGAAAGCCACTATAGTCGCGTGTCGTTCGGAAACATGACAGCCGCAAAAGCCACTATAGTGGCGCGTCGTGCCTAAGAGGTTAAGGGGGTCGTCTTTTGTGACGGCCGGTTTTTCTTCACTTTTTTGGGGAATTTTTTTGACGAACCATGAAAAGACAATACGTTGGAATTTTTACTACATATTTATTAATATTTGAACAGTTATTCAGAATGTTTTGAAGTTAATATATGGAGTGGAATTGACTTTACACAGGTCAGTTCGAGACAGGTGCGAAAAAAAAGTGGGTCGATGTCTGACATGATTCCGGCTGTCCTGCTCATCTGAAACCAAAAAGTCAAACGGCACATTAATTTGTAGACTTGTGGCTATAGCCGGTACCAGAATGAAGGCAAAATATTGTAAATTTAATGTTTGGCACAGTTTTTAAAATAAAAATATTGGAAATTTAATGTTTGGCACAGTTTTTTACGATTTCGTCAATGACGAAAATCGTAACTTTATTTTCAAAACTGTGTCAAACATTAAATTTCCAATATTTTGCCTTCATTCTGGTACCGGCTATAGCCACAAGTCTACAAATTAATGTGCCGTTTGACTTTTTGGTTTAAATTTCCAATATTTTCCAATATTTTTACTTCATTCTGGTACCGGCTTTATCGAGTTTCGAATGTTTGCCTCTGAACGACCGCTGTCTCCCCCGTGAGTGCTAGAGAGCCTAAGTGTCAGCGCTCTTTTAATTCGATTAGAAAAATATGCGATCACACACGAATGAGTATCGCACTGACTTGTTACTCTTTCAGCTCTCATCGTCTCCTTCGCTGTCATTCTTTCGGAAAATTAGGCACCTGTCCAGGGCCTTAAATCTTTTCATTGTTGGCGTTTTTTAAAATAAAGTTCTAACTGAAATATTACAAGTCGTGCTATAAAGGTTTTAAGCTGCGAATAAAAATTCAGGGTAAGATTATCAAAAACCTCCATTTGGGAAGTTCGTCTAGAGCGCCAAGAAGGTTCGAGCTGACCCTGTCGAAGTACTCCTTCGGCGCTACTGCCGGTGTCGAGCATTTTTCACGCTGCGTTTTCGTAATTGGGGGTATTCTCGTCTAGAGGGACGAGATCCTCTATTCTCTTTAAGGACGACACACAGAAAAATTACGCAATTTTACCGATAAGAATTATCCACACGTATTGTAAAAGTTTACTCCAGGGACATTCCACGCGAAATCGGACACTTTTCGGAGTAACATTTCGGATGTTGCTGAAATTTGAATATGTTGTAGTCTTTAGTGATATTTAAACGTACCTCAAAGGATTTTTCAAAATTTTGAAAAATGTCGATTTTACAGCTGTTTGAAGTTAAGTGCTAACTTTTTTTCAGTAAATTATAGCTATGCAAGTAGTAAACGGATGGAGATGAGGTTTACGGTGCTTATAGAGAAGACATTGAAGTTTTAAGAAAAAATTATTTCAGTTTAAACAAAAATTTGTTGAACTATTTTTGTGGAATTATTTTAAACAAATACAGTTTTTTAACATCGGCGGTGATTTTAAAAATCTGAAAAAATCAAAATATAGTTCTATTTTTCCTCTTAATGGACTAATTTTCAAAAATATGGACATTTTAAAATTTGCCCGAAAGTTGACGCTGCGTCAAATCACACCGGCTCGACTAACTGAGCCGTGCGGTACTCGCAGCGGTCAAGCGGCTATATCTGCTATTCTTATACAGTGAAGGAAAACTTTTACTGTTTTTTATACACAACATAGAATGGTAACTCAATTTTTGGTGTTCGCAATATTTTCCGCGAAACGAAGGTGACCCTCAGTTTTTTAAATAGAATGTTATGTATTTGAACATCCAGTTTGAAAGCGACTGTGAATACAAATTCAACCATATGGTATACTATGACCTTCAAGGCTACACATGGTTAAGAATGAAATAAATATATCGAACTATCTATCTCAGGTCTGGGATTTAAGTGAACGCAGCGGCCGATTTTCAGAAGCAACGCCTCCTTTCTCCCGCCGCACATCTTGGCCCCCGCGACGGCCAAGAAGCTCGGAACGCCTCAGGCCCGTACCATATGAACCGCGCGTGGCGCGTTGACAAAACAAAAACGCATCGACAATCGTGCTCTCTGGGACGACGTGGAAACCTACTGATACAATGTCATCCTAATACGCCACGCACGGTTCACGAGGTACGGGCCTGAGACGCTCTTAGCTACTGGGCCGCCGCGGGGGCCAAAATGTGCGGCGGGAGAAAGGAGGCGTTGCCTCTGAAAATCGGCCGCTGCGTTCACTTAAATCCCAGGCCTGATCTATCTAGTACAGTAGAGCGTTAATTAACCGAACCTTCGATTTTCCGAACCAGTGCTGCATCATTGCTATTCCCACCACTTCTTCGAACCAGTGCAGCGGTACCGATTGATTAATTGACTTTTGCGTAATATAAATTAACGCAGTAGTACTCTTGTAGTTAATAAGTAATTTTAAGTGTAATTCCTATAGTTATAAACTGTGTAAAGTACGTGCATGCTTCTTCATTCTCCCAACTGTTCGATTATCCGATCAATTCGAATTTCCGAACCACCTTGGTCCCAAGCAGTTCGGTAATTGACGCTCTACTGTAGATTGAACTTCATTTCTCATTCCTAACCATGTGTAGTCTCGAAGGTCATAGTACCCCATATGGTTGAATTTGTCTTGACAGTCGCTTTCATATTGGATAATCAAATATATGGCATTCTATTTAAAAAACTGAGGGTCACCTTCGTTTAAAGGAAAATATTGCAAACACCAAAAATTGAGTTACCGTATTATGTCGTGTATAAAAAACAGTAAAAGTTTTCATTCTTCAGTTGTGTACAAATACCATATTCGAGAACACTGTATAAGAATAGCAGATACATAGATAGTTGGTAGATAGTTGGATAGATATAGAGATAGTTGGCCATCAAAATGCCAACAATATAAATGCTGCTAGGGTATAGCCGCTTGGCCGCTGCGAGTACCACACGGCTCAGCCGGTGTGATTTGACGCAGCGTCAACTTTCGGCAATTTTTACAGGGCCAATTTTAAAATGTCCATATTGTGGAAAATTAGTCCATTAAGGGGAAAGATAGAACTATATTCTGATTTTTCAGATTTTTAAAATCGCGTCCGATGTTAAAAGACTACATTTGTTAAAAATTATTGCACAAAAATAGTACAAAAATTTTTTTTTAAACTGAAATAATTTTTTCTTACAACTTCAATGTCTTCTCTATGAACACCGTAAACCTCATCTCCATCCGTTTATTACTTCCATAGCTATAATTTACTGAAAAAAGTTAGCACCTACCTTCAAATAACTGTAAAATCGACATTTTTCAAAATTTTGGAAAATCGTTTGAGGTACGTTTAAATATCACGAAAGACTACAACGTATTCAAATTTCAGCAACATCCAAAATGTTACTCCGAAAAGTGTTCGATTTCACGTGGAATGTCCATCCAGTAATTTTAGATCGATAAATTATTTCTCAAGATGATCCACTATTTATTGCTCCAAGTGTTTGTGTATATAATAGTACCGATATGCTCTGTATCTTCTATTATTCCTAAACTGTAACTGCTTTATTATAAGATTAGTGTTATTTTCAGCAATATATAATCACAGAATAAAAATATTTTAAGTTTTGCCTTTATATCTCTTTATGTAATATTTTGCAAATTGGTTGTTATAATTAAAGGGTCCCTAGTGTGACGGTCTGAAAACCGAAAAGAATATCTTTAATCACATATTAATTAAAAACTTTATGCCTATATTTATGTAGATACATATTTACAAAAAATTTTAAAATTGATTTAATTAAAAAATAACAGTACTTAAAACTTTGAACGCGTCATTCTCAAAACTGCATTTTCATAACTGGCGCACACAACTTGTAAAGAACTCATGAACCAATCCAGTTGAGATTGGTAGGACAAGTTTGTGGGATACATTATTTTCGATCGGCCTATAACCAAGTCAATAATTGCTACAATAAACTTTTGGCACTAAAAAAATTAGTTTCTTTTCGCAGAAATCAGGACCTTTGCATTAAAATGCCGCCATTTTGTTATTTATCGTTATGTTTCGTTTGCCATAAGCCCAACGATAACTATACAAATATAGATTAAGAATATTCTTGAGTTTTGTTTACCAGTCAGCAGCAACAGCCGCAATCGTGTCGAGAACAGACATTTTTTTAAAATTATTTATTGGCCTGCAACTGGGAGCTGCAGGTGCATTTTCAATTTATTTTTTTAAATGTTTTTTTAAATTTTTAATTAATACAATTTACTGCTTTCTCTTAAAAAAATCCCAAATGTCGCCTTCTTTTACAGCCGTTACACTAGGGAGACCGCTTAATTATTTTTTAAATGTTTTATTTGAACGATATCACTGTCATTGGGCTCACTTTATATGTGTGTTTCACTCGTTTAGACTTTAGACAGATTGTTGAAATGTCTTATAGAAAATTAACAGATATATATCTACGAAAATACAATATGAAAATTATCCAAATTATCACATGAACAATTATCGAAAGATTTTCTAGCAATTTTCAAATAATATTCAAAGAACTTTTGTATAATAACCCGAATAATAATTCACATGATCTTCAGAAGACCATTCAAATAAATAAACAAAATTCTTCCAATAACGTGAATTGAGTAATCTATTACAAACATCGGACATTTATTCCTCGGATGCATTATTCAATTATGATAACTTTTTTCGAACCATTATCTTAAATAAATATTTATTCGAAATTATTCAAATAACGCCCAATTCTGTTTCCCGCTACACGCAGAAGCTTCGATCGCTCTCTATACATAATTCTCCATAAAATTTTCCAATCCTTATCCTTCCCATTTTTCATCCTTCCGCGGCATTCCTCATTTCTCCTCCCAAATCAATTAAATTCGTATCCTTTCAAAGCTGCGGGAAAACATACGACAGGCATCGATACCGAGTTGGGCATTATTCGAATAAATTTTTATTCGAAGAATCTTCCGAGATATTAATAAAAAACTTTTATCATTTCTGTTGACTTAATCCGACATAACACATTCCGCTTTCCAACTTGTTCTGCATATTGGTATTGGTTGGGGCTGGAATAGCGCGGGGGGGGGGGGGGGGGTATAAATCGTGATAGCGAACCGATGTGAATTTGGAGATTTGAACCAGACACTTCCGGATGCGATCCATCCTATTATACATGGTGGATACCTAGTACTCTATTGAGAATCAATACTCTAGAGGGGGAGGAGGGATTCTACAGGCCAAAATAAGACGAAAATATAGAATACAATTTTTTAATATCGCGCTTCGTTTTCGAGAAAATTGGCTTCGAATTTCACCTAAGTAAATACGCGTGCCTTTTTGGCGCTTGAGAGGCACGCGGAGGTAAGGGGAACATGTCCAGCAGTCCGTAGAACAAATTGGAGGTGTCACAATGGATCCCCGTTAGGGCTACATGTATACAGTTCAAAAAAATAATTTATAAAAATTGAATAATAATTTTGTTAGGAAATCTGACGCCTTTCAACGAACGAGGGCAGCCTCCTGCAAATGTTTATTTATAAAAGGCGAGCACGGCGACACCGAGTCCGGACAGCATGATGTCAGGACCATCATAAATTAGATAGGGCCTTAAGGAATGTCCGATAACGCTATTGTAAGGACCAGGGCTGCGGAGTCGGACTCGGAGTCGTGGAGTCGGAGTCGGAGTTCAGAAGGAATTTCTGATTACCGGAGTCGGAGTCGGAGTCGGAGTCGAAAAAGTATATGCCGACTCCAACACCGACTCCATATTAGTAAATTTTATAAAAATCCGAGTCTGTTGAGCTCTACGTGTTTATACACGCTCGCGATATATATAAATGCAGGAGTCGGAGTCGGGGTCGGAGTCGGAGTCGCTGGTAAAAAAAAAGAGGAGTCGGGGTCGGAGTCGGGAGTTTTGACTGCCGACTCCGCAGCCCTGGTAAGGACTGCCCAGTCCAGAACAGGCAGTCTTCTCCAGACCACGAATCGAAAACGACACACCAGCTTTACTTCTTGTTCACCATCGAATTAAATATATAAACTAATAAATACCCGAAGCTCCAATTTTAAATTTAGAGTACAAATACACACACCCTCCCCACAAACCTCGTGGCGATCGGCCACTGGGGTCATTCCGAAGTGTGTCTATATTATTTATTATTATTAATAATTGTTTATTCGAATAAAAATTTGTTAATGATAGATCCCTATTCCTATTTTATTTCTCGTCGTTCCCGTGGGCGCCGCGTTTATCGTTACGGTCCTGGGATGGCAGATGACAAATGCCTGTCGACCGTGTGACAGTGGTTTGCTCCATCGCTGTTGCAACGAACTGCCGGCACTGTCTTATTTCGTTCCCTCTGCGAAACTGTGCTTGCCCGTTTCCAGCAGCAAAATGCCGCGATGTCTGATCAAATCGATGACGAGGTACAGGAAAACCGACAATTCCCCCGAAGGTAAGAAAAGCAAGTTCCTTTCCGTTGCTGTCGAACACGAGGGTACAGTGTGTCAAGGGACGACAGTGAAATCTTCGCGTGGTTATGGACAAAGTATTGTACATACAATGTACGAACTGTACCGCGTTATCGTTGGTAATGCGAGTCGTATTCGTATCCAATGCTGTGTCTCCTTCCCTTCTTTAAACACGTTTCATAACGATTTACGCTCGCACGGCCAAGGCCGAGTCCTCTCCGACTGGGGTTGCCACCTTTTCTACAGGAAAATAACGTACAAAAAGAGTACGCTCGAAAAAACTAAAACTACATTTTAATCTTATTAGTTTCTATTTCTTCCAAACATATTTTTTATTGCTTTAGCATTACAGAGCAATTTTTTATCATTTTTATACAGATTTTTATAGATAAGTTTACGTGTAATAACGTAAGATACTTTATTTTAAAGTACGGGTAGCAAGTATTTTAAAATGTACTTTTAGTTTTTTCGAGCGTACTTTTTTTGTACGTTATTTTCCTGTAGAAAAGGTGGCAACCCTATTTCGGACCCAGGTTTCTGGGTGTTTCCTGAAGTTGCTACTTGATGCATGATAGTTGGACCTTTGTCTGGCACTAAGGAATCGGAAATAATGTTCTCCATCATGGCAGGCCATTTTACGCGTTCGCTACTAGCGAGGAAAGTATCGTTCGATTAACCGGTTAACTGGCACTGTATCATATACGATAAAAAAAATCTGGCCAATTCTGCTTATGTATCATATATATATATATCAAATGGAATAACTTTTCTGATTTTTAAACGATTTGAATGAAACTTGGTATGTAATGGTTTTTGGGGTCGCTGAATCCGAATTTGGCTTTGGAATTGTAAAATTCAATATGGCAGACTCAAAATGGCCGACCTAAAATGGTTGCCAAATATTAAAATTTTATCGGGATTTAGAAAAATTGTATATAGGGGTCTTTGGGGTCGCTGAATCTAGTGATCCTCTAGAGAGTGATCGGAACACCGTGTATCGTCGCTGATTGGTTGCCGCCATTTCGGTCAAAAGCGGAAGTAGACAGAGAAAGAAACTCTAAAAAAGAAAGAGATAAAAACATAGATAGAAAGGGGGAGATAAATAATCAGCTTGGAGAGCAGACGATTTAATGAATGTTTAGGTTATGTTATTTCCGGTTTTGCCCGAAATGGCTGCGGTTATACCGATCACTCCCTAAAGGATCACTAGCTGAATCTGAATTTGGCATTGGAATTTTAGTAAATTTAAGGTTTAGTAAAGAATTGAAAAAACTCACCTCTAAATCCTATTTTTTAGGGTGTCAGATGAAAAAAAATAACCCCCGAAATCAATTCAGCGACTCAAAAAACCCCTGTATAAGAAATTTTTTGTGATTCACTTAATTTTTCGATGTTGCCAGTTTGGGCATGAATAGTTAAAGCCGTGCCAGTTAACCGGCTAATTTATAACCTAGAGTTGCCAACTATTGTACTATATTTTTGTCTAGTGTACTGCATACTGTAAGAAAAAGGAACAGTACGTAAAAATACTATATCGAAAAAATACTACAATATTTACTTAGTTATTTATTCTATGGCAACATCAAAACTTTAATTTGCCAATTTAAACTTTAAACTTCTGAACGCGACTTAAAAAAGTGTTGTGTATGAGTTATTTATCAGAATTTATATAAAATAATTGTGTACTTTGTCTTTATTCTCACCAGTTCAGCTTTTAGAGAGAAGATTATTTCTATAATGAATATGAAGTGTGGGAAGAGAGACACAGAGCCAGTCTATCTCTCATAAAAAATGAGCACCTCGTATATGTTAATTTGGACTTTCAGTGCAATCAAACCATTGACATATTTGTTAAAGACAATTAATTAATTAATAATACAAAACGCGAAAGTATACATTTAAAAATAAGATGTACTTTCGTCTGAAAGGTACTATATTTTTTCACGATGCACTATACTTTTTTTCACACTTGGCCGTAAAGTATTATATTTTTCTGAAAAAAGTTGGCAACCCTACTATAACCCCAGGCGTTGCTGCTAACTCACGACAAGTTTGAATTTTTTATACTTACTGCTGTTAATCATAAATTAGAATCCACCAACATTTTGAGTCAATAGGACTACACTACAATTTTTTTGCGTGAATCCTGATGAAATATACGTTGTAGTTGATCGTGGTGTTAAATATCCCTGAATTAAAAATTCAATACAATACATACTTTCTCTGTTACCTCGGCGTGAAAAGACGCCGCTGCCAGGGATTTGAGAGAACATATGGAATAGTTTAGACGTAAAAACACGTCAATGCCAGTCAGAGTTAAAGTGAACGTATTATGAGGTGATAAAGAGGCATATTATTTTTTTGCCTGAATATTAAACATTCTTTATGATTTTTTTTTTATATAAAATTCAAAAGCTAGAAAGATAGGGTTTGTTGCAAATGAAAGATCACTGCTTGAAATTATTAAAATAATTTTTATTAATAAAAAAACACCCTCGCTATAATTGCTCAAAATTGGTTCCTCGCGGAATGAGTAGAATTGTAGTGCCATAAATTTTGCCTTCTATGCTTATCTGAAACATAAAAACAAATCAAGACATTAAAATTTATGACATTTTGTGATCGTCGACCGAACCGATTTATAAATTTCGCATTTGAAACAAAATGGCTATTTTTAATACAAATTCTTTTAATACTTTCAAACAGTGATCTTTCATTCGTAACAAATCCCATCTTTCTAGCTTTTCAAGTTTATATAGAAAACAATTCATAAAGAATGCTTAATTTTCGAACAAAAAATGTACTATGTCCCCCTTAAATGTCTTCGACGAATGTATCGTAAAAACCCAAGAACGTATCCACATTCATTCAAAAACACAATAAACTCATTCCATTTTATTTTATTGTTCAGTTTGTATGAGTATTTATAGGGAAATATGCTACGGTATTTATAGCGTTAGGAAAATTCTAATGAGATTATTTTTATCAGGGTATTACTGAACAATGCCTAAGTACAGTAAATCCTCGTTAGCAGCCCGATTCTACCACGCGTTAGGAGCCCGGCGACTATCCCCACCACTTCTTGGAATCCTTCGGACGAGAGTAGGGGAACCCGGGAGCGAGCGAGAGGATCTTTCGTTTCCTCTCGCTCGCTCATTGGATTTTCTCACTCGCGCCAGTGGCCGCGCGAAATAGTGTCCAGTCGCGTTAGGAGCCCGCCGCCAGCCCCGTTCGTCGGGCTGCTAACGAGTATTTACTGTATAACTAAATTAAACTAAGTATAAATAAAATACACATGAATGAAAAAATTCTTCAGTGTTAAATGTCCATTAAATAGACAAAATTTATTGTACATATACAATGTACAGAAAAGATAACTATTATCATAAAATGTGTGGTTTCTATGTATTCAATATTATATACACTGTGCTGTTGTGTTATCTTCAAAGCATCGTCTTTTCTAAATTTTATTACGAATATTTTTACGAACTGTATAGGAGGGTACACAAATATCTGGGCGTAACTTTACGGGCGAATTCAACACACAGAAGTAATGAAGAAAGTCGTGTTGGAAAGACCAAATATTATACTCTAATAATATAATATAGTTACTAGCTTTACTACTCGGCTTCGCCCGAAATTTAGATTCTGATTTTATAAAAAAAATTTGTTTAGTTTTTTTTTGTGAAAATGATCACATTCATCTGGATTAGTCAGACATAATGAGCTGAGGCACATTTCATGATCTCAGAGTTTATCGTTCGAAAGTTTTTAGGCGACAGACAAACAAACAAACATAATATACAAGCTTTCTGCTTTATATATTAAGATATTTTAGTAACGTTTCTATAAACAACACCGGTTTCAACTTAATCGTAAGCTGTATGTATCGAACTGACGAAAGTACAAGGGGAGTACTTAAAATTGAGTACTTAAGTATGACTTTTAGGTCGTACAACATCTTTGGTTAATTTAATGAACCTTATTAAAAATTTCTTTTTGCTAAATTTAATGTTTGATTTCTTTAAGTACATATGCTCAAATAATTTATTTTTCGTAGTTTCAATGTGTATTGGGTTGGCGAATAAGTTCGTAGCGTTTTATGTTTTCTTTTATCCTAGACCGATTTGTTTGCTGTTTCGAAAGAGCTCTTTTTGCTCTACAAAACTGTGATAATTGTTGTTTTGAATAATTTAATTTTTTATTATTTTTCAAGCTTCGAAATGGAATTTCCAGGAGGCAGAAATCAACATTTTTGACATCTGCTTTTCTTCGCTTTTCATCGAAGTCAAAAAACTGCCGCAGCCGCTCGGGAGATTTGCGACGTGTGCGGAGAAGGTGTCATAGGCGAGTCAATTGCTCGAAAATGTTGATTTTTACCTCCTGGAAATTCCATTTCTAAGTTTGAAACATAATAAAAAATTAAATTATTCAAAACAACGAATATCCCAGTTTTGTAGAGCAGAAAGAGCTCTTTCGAATGCATATAAACACTTTGCCAAACAGCCAACAAATCGTTCTTGGATAAAAGAAAACATAAACGCTACGAACTTATTCGCCAACCCAATATTTAATGCTTTACTGCCACATACAGTCTCAGTTACATACTCTCCTACAGAGTACACTGTAGAAAAGAAATGGATTTATCGAAATATTCACTGGAAAATCCTTGGGGTTCTGAAAGTGACGAGTTCCAGATGGTATAGTATATTCCGTGGGGAGAAAATGACCATAGCCTTTAGTGATCGGATGAGTAATTTGACCCTTGAAGTGGGAAGTGTGGTGATAAGAAAGTTATTTTGGATAGAATTCCTACAAAGCCCTTATCGAATGGATGCTTAGACTAACAAAATGCTAGGAGAGAGGGTCATCCCACAGTTCATTTAAACATTTGACCTTGTTCAATTGCAAGTTAAAAACTGTCGTTAGAAACTGTGCTAACGTAGCTGATTCTAGTCGTCTATGTATTTACTATCAACGCTGTATACTTTATTTGCGACCTTACTGACGGAACGTAACGTCTCAGCAGATCAATGAGAAGACATTTAGAAGCTCGTATTGAAGCCCAAGGCTACTTTGAGCATTTTCCTTGAGAAAAAGAATTATCGATTTAGCAATTATCAGCAATTGAAATTTTTATTCGATTATGTTTTTAAAATTCTTTCCTTTAAAGAAACTTGAAAAAATTGTAATGTAATGTATTTTCTTGGATCGAGTAATATATTTTTTAATTGTAAATTGATTTTTATGTAAAAATGACTACCATTAGAAAACAGGGTCAAACTGGTCAGAGCCGGATTTACCTTTCAAGGGGCCCTAGGCTGAATATTTGGTGGGCCCTCGATTAAATGTAAAAAATAAAATGATGCTGATTTGATTTTTTTATTAATAATACTCGTATAATCTAAATAAGAATTTAATTCCAAAATTAACATTGAATATCAAAACTAAACATAACATTAACATAAATAAACATTAAAGATCCAAGTTAATAAAGGTAATATAAAAAAATGCTAATTTTTCGAAGAAAATATTTAGAATAAGGGGCCCCCAGCTAAACGGGGCCCTGGGCTTCAGCCTTGTTAGCCTATAGGCTAAATCCAGCACTGAAACTGGTCAAATGTTTAGAGTATGAGCTTTCTTCACTATTTTCTTCTGACGATAGGACTCTGTATCAGTGCCGTCTTAACATAGAGGTGAAAGAGGCAGCCGCCTCAGGGCCCCGGAGGTCAGGGGCCCTCTGAAAATGGGAAAATTAAAAAAATAGGGTTGTAAAAGCTAGGAAATAATTGAAAATGGGCCCTTCAACTGTGACGGAGAGAAAATAACGAAAAATAAGAAAATATATATCTCAAAATTTACATTTTAAAATGGGGCCCATTTCTTATGGAATGCACCCCACGTTTAATCTTATTTATTTAATTGTTTTAATACTTCACTTCGCGTGTTAGCGCGGTATTTTTGATTTTGTTTAATTTAGAATAATTTAGGGGGCCTGTTATGGAGCTCGTCTCAGGGCCCCCGAAAACGATAAGACGGCACTGCTCTGTATCAACAATTCTGATACTATCACGAATATTTCTCTGACGAGCGGGCAAACGAGTATAAGTCAGAGACACTTGGAATATTTAAAGTTCTATCTAACATCAGACGTTAAATTTTAAACGTGAAAGTTGTTAACATATATGTCATAAAAAGCTTTTACTTTTAACTTCGATTGACAAAGGAGAACAAAAAGGGAACTGTTTAAGCTTTGACTAAAATTTGACTTATACTCGTTTGCCCGCCCACCAGAGATTTGTTCAGCTTCCTCAAAGGAAAGAATTTACAAAATATAATGAAACAAAACTTTTGCATCGGTTATAAATGCCGTCTCGAAATATACGAAACTAAAAGAAAAAAGATCTTTCTTATACATAGAGACCGAATTGCCGTGGACCCCGCCGTCGAGGACCGATGCCAAACGAAAGCAGCAGGTCAAAGACAATTCCACGAAATGCAATAACATTTGGACCTCCTCGAAACTGCCGATCGTTACGCGGTACTGCTTCAACAAAGAAAACAACATGACATGGAGGAAGGAGCTGAACGGCGACATGGGTTTCCCCGAAATGGACATTCCACTTTCATCAGCCGCTGGCAGTGTCCCCACTCACACTGACCAGGTAGTCGTCGACGTAAAGGACGAGCAGAAGCTGGAGAAAGTGCAGATACCGCTGCAGATGAACGCGAAAAAGTTAAGCTGCCCCTTGAATGTGACGAGCGACGAGATCAAGGTGGCCGTGAACTTGAACAGGACGTTTAACGGTGCCGAGAGCCAAGCAACAGCGCAAGCGATGTACTTAACCCCAAACAAGAAGCCGACCGACCCCTCTCAGAGCCAGTATTTCAGCAGGAACTTAAAGGCGTCGAGTGTAGAGAACACCCAGAACTGGAAACGGAACAAGACCATGCATTATTGCCCCTACTGCCGCAAGAGCTTTGATCGGCCCTGGGTGCTCAAGGGCCACTTGCGCCTTCACACTGGCGAGCGACCTTTCGAATGCCCCGTGTGCCATAAATCCTTTGCTGATCGGTACATATAGTTTTTCGATTTTCACTTAAATTAGGGTAAAGGAACCAATTACTGGCAGCCAACCTAATTATTGTCACGTTAAGCTATTTCACTTAAACATTTATTTATTCGTTATTTTAAGTAAAATAGCTTAAGGTGACAGTAATTGGGTTGGCTGCCAGTAATTGGGTCCTTTACCCTACGCGGTTACCAGGATCGGCGGGGAAAATTTTTGCCGATTGTGGAGTTGGGTAGGGAGGAGTAGAAATGAAAAGATTAAATACCAGCAGCATAAAAAAAATAGTACGCAAAAAAAATGGTAAAATACCCTCCAAAGTATCGAATGTGGAATTCTATATACAGCAAAATCTCAAGTGTGGAATATATACTCCTCATCTTCCACACAACTCACGCCGCCCCTGGAGATTACGTTTTTTTTTTGTTATTATATTGGCAGAGATGAAAAGGAATTTTCGTAATATGTTGATTTGTCTAATTTTCTATTTTAATTTATCTTAATAAATTGCCGAATTTATTCCTTTTCTGGAATTATGTAAGACTTATACCGTTACTAAATGACTTCGTTTAACTTCAAGGCTGTGATGTAATGTATATGTTTTGCAGATCGAATTTACGTGCTCATCAAAGGACACGGAATCACCATCAGTGGCAATGGCGATGCGGAGAGTGTTTCAAAGCATTCTCTCAAAGGCGATATTTAGAACGACATTGTCCTGAGGCTTGTAGGAAATATAGAATATCTCAAAGGAGAGAGCAAAATTGTACTTAGCACAAGATGTTTATTCTTCTAACGTATACATACTATTATTTATGTATAGGAGCGTGTAATATAATATATTAAATGTACTCTGTTCTCACGAATAGTGTAAAATTTCTATTCAAACTGTCGTCACATTATTGTTCTAATATAGGGTAAAGGACCCAATTACTGTCACCTTAAGCTATTTTACTTAAGCGGTTATTTATTCGTTACTTTAAGTAAAATAGCTTAAGGTGACAGTAATTGAGTTGACTGTCAGTAATTGGGTCTTTTACCCTACTTGCATATTATACGATGTATAACAATTGACAAACTAAGTCGAAGTAAGTTCTAGAATTACTTTTTCATTCCCATGGGAAGCCACATAAATAAAAAGTTTAAATCGTAGGAAAGGCAGGATTACTACACGAAATTTCATTCGCACGTTTTCTCCTCAATCACAAAGATTTTTGTTACAAGATAAATAAATTTCAAACTACTTTAACACGAGAAGAAATACCTACAAGCTTCTTCTGTTCCATTAAAGTGGCAGTAATTTCAATTACTAACGTCGAAGCAACGTTGGACACGAGAGTTTCTATTCGACCAATGTCGGGTGGGTTTGGAAATGCGGCTTGAAGTCTCGCACGCAATTGGACGCCACTTGTCCGTAGAGTGCGCGCGACGTCGTAACGGTTTTCTGGTCTGAGTGTCTTTACTCTTTCATGGCGCATGTCGTGTACGTTCAACGAGGAATAATTATCGCTCGCATTTGACGCAGTGCGTTAGTCTCATATTACAAACGGAAAAGAACGTGATATACTGAGTGCCGCGTATTACGCGATACGCTTTCCGAGCAAGTAATCCATGTTAAGTGCTCCTGCAAGGAAAGAACGCGGCGGTTAAGCACTGCAAAGAAAACTTGACATTGGAACGGCCATTTTGGCGTGTTGTTTCCTAATCGAGTGCTCAGCTTCAGCATCGATATCCATCCATTTCAAGGTAAGTAGCTTCGCGGCTGCGGACGTATCGGCGAACCAACGGTCGCGCATTGATAACGTTTTTGCTTTCCGTTCCGTCGCGTACGTTTATCGCGCGGTGGATTTTCGGGCCGTTTACATAGGGAGAGGAGAATCGACTTTGCGCAGATGGTTTTGCCCTGTGCTCCGTTTTCCGTCCCGTTCGGAGTATGTCTGACGGCAGTGCCGCCGCGTATTGAAATCGTCCAGTAAGGGGGGCCTTATTAGTACGTTGAAAACTTCCTCGCAATTTCTCTGCAACTAATGGGAATTTCAAATAAAACGGTGCTTTCCTATACGCGATATTCGAAAATGTTGCCAATATCTGCGGCCAACTTTCCAAATAAGCACGTTACGGACCTTCTCACCGTAAATGTGGCATGTCTGACTTTAATTCGGAAATTTTCTTCAGTTTAAAAGCAATTCTCGACGTTCGGACTTTCTATTTCGATTAGAAATTACGTAAAGCTTACGAAATATATCGTAACTCAGTAGCATACCGTAGAATTATTTTATTGATTTGGATATTCATCCCTGTAACTTTTGTTTGGTAGGAATACTTGCAATTTTCTCTACCATATTTAAACATACATTTCACGTGTGCCTTATTCCAGCACACGTATGTACATGTATCGCGAAACGAATTTTCATTATCAAAGGAATGCGATCTTGGAAATTTAAATTTTTTTACGAACGATGTAACCAATAACAAGGAGAATTCTTATATTTCCTTGTAACACTGAAGTGTAGAAAAACTAGTACTGTTCGAATAAGAGTGTATATCATGTTTACATTCCATTGTGATCTTTCCAATAGGTCACACTTGCTGTTTGCCTTTTGTGTCATGGGTAGTCAACTGTTTAACCGATACCTCGTGATTACGAATTTAAATTTCTAATTCCTCGCTACTGGCGATCAAATACTTCGCGGAGTTTTTTTTTTATAAATCTTACGATTGTAAATTATTGGTCACACGTGTATAATAAATTTTTTTCCCTGATTGGTACCTGGAATTTGCGGAATATAAATTTTACCGATTCCGTTAATGTTTATAGTTTATTTACGGGGAAAATTTTATTTCAGCAAGTAGATTTATTTCATCATTTCAAAAATGATGACAGAAACACACATAAATTCCAATCATGTCCTAAATTCTGGTTTGACTCAGAAATCAGAGATTGACAAAATGGACGATGTAGGTTGGAAAGCCAAATTAAAAATTCCACCAAAGGACATACGTATTAAAACTAGTGTAAGTATATAATGCGCATTACGTCTATGAAAATTTTATTTATATCGAGCTTTTTTAATTAAAATTTAACGTAATGTATCGTTTTATAAACGTTGCGTTATTTATCTGTAATTACTTCAAATTAATAATTTAACGAATTGTAAAAATTTGTAGGATGTTACTGATACTCGTGGCAATGAATTCGAGGAGTTTTGCCTAAAACGAGAATTATTGATGGGGATCTTTGAGAAGGGCTGGGATAAGCCTTCCCCGATTCAAGAAGCCAGTATTCCCATTGCATTGTCTGGTAAAGACGTCTTAGCTCGTGCAAAGAACGGGACTGGCAAAACTGGGGCCTATTCGATTCCAGTGCTAGAACAGGTAAGCATTCCGACGATGTCGGCCATTAACGCTTTATCTGTTATCCTCATGTATGTTCACGACTTTCATTATTATCACTCGTACATGGACGAATTTAATTTGTTTTATTCATCGCTATTAAAAATTATGTAAAAATTTTGTTATGTTAAAGATTTTGAGAAAATGGTAGCGAACACAAGTTTGTCCTAAAATGTGTAGAATCTGTTATTAATATTAAGATTATGTCTTTTGTTAATAGTTCTCTGTGTCAATAAAGTTATTTTTTGTGATGCATTGCTTTAGGTGGATCCACGAAAAGACGTGATCCAGGCGCTGGTAATTGTACCCACTAGGGAGTTAGCTCTTCAGACATCACAGATCTGTATTGAACTCGCTAAACACATGGACATAAAGGTAATGGTAACTACCGGAGGAACAAACTTACGAGATGACATTATGAGGATTTATCAGAAAGGTTTGTTGTAATATTTATTTATACGGGTGTATGAAATTTGTAAATATCGACGTGCATTACGAAAAGTAGCACATTTCATTTGGCTTACGAAGACTAGCACTCTGCTCATTCTGACCGCGAGAAACAGAATGTTTCGATTTTGTTCTCGAAAAGTAGTATGTCTTCATTCATCGCCACGAAGCATAGCACGTTATGCTCTTTCGCGACGAAAGGTAGCACATTTCGGTAATTTGCTGTGAAAAATAGCACGGTTTGCCTTTAGCTGCGAAAAATATCACGTTTCATAGATGATCAACGTCGACTGTGAACTGTTTGGAAACTGAAATATGCTCCTCTTCAGAAAACAAATAAAACGTGCTACTTTTCGCTGCAGCGTTTGAAATGTGCTATTGCTCGTGGCGGAATGTAAATCGTGCTTGTTCTCGTGGTATATTCGAAACGTGCTTGTTATCGGCTGAAACATTGAAGCATGCTTCTTCTCGTGATAGATTGAAATGTGCTGCTCTTTGTAATACAAATGAAATGTGCTACTTTTCGTAACGCACGTCGATATGAACTTCATTGGGTAATAAGATTCATGAAAACGAACAAAGAGATTTTAGTAAACGTAGGTCTGTGAACTAACTTGTAGGGAATATTTTTTTTTTTAAAAGTTCATGATAGAATTTACTTGCTAATCTTGCACTAGTGTTTGTACATCAATACGTGAAATGATTATTCGAAACGTTAGCGTGTGGTAAGCAGAAAAAATATGGAAGCGACAAAGAAATATGGAAGTGAATTTCAGTACAGTCGAACCTCGATAACTCGAATCTCAAGGGAAGAGAATAAATCTTCGTCCTTGAAACAAAGAGGTTCGACAAACGAAAATTCGACTTATAGAGGCTTTGTGCGACTGCTAATTTTTTGACTTGTGGAGCTGTAAAGCAAGACAGATTCAAGGTTTAAAGGTCTATTGTTTATTGTATATCTATTATCAAATATAACTACAAGTTATGTACTACATATATAAAAAGAATTATAAGACACATTTTATGCTCGAAATATTACTCTTTATTACATATTAAAAAAATTTGTGATTTTGCTTTGTGCTAGTCTTTTAGTGTATTGTAATTCAATAGAATTTTCAATCGTGAATAATGCGGAGAAAACATTTTCCTCGATATTTTGAGATCTTTCTATGAAATTTCGTAATACATATGTAGAAGTAAACTTCGACTTTTAGAGTCCAGAGTTCTTCTAATACATAATTTAACATCGAAAATATAGTTTGAGTTAGGGAAATTTTATTTCTAGGTGTTTACAGCGGAGCGGGAGGGAATGAAGAAAATTTTCAGCTTATAAAGGTTTTCGAGTTATCAAGATTCGACTGTATTAGTAAAAATTGTAAACAAAATTAATCCCTAGCAAGACTTATTTTGAGGTCATTGTGTGTTGATAGGTTTATTTTCTTAAAACATGATTTAATCTTTAGGAAATGTAATTATATAATAGAAATTAGTTTGCAGACTTTTGTATATTGAAACTTAATTTTCTTCCCTAGGCTCCGGTAATTAGTTGACCTTGTATTTATAATTCTAAAACTCCATGTGTTATTAATTATAGCACTTGAGTCTGGGAAGTAGTTAATTACCGAATTAATTGACTGAACAAATGCGCCGATATTACTTGTGTTTTTTGGATATTCTATAAATACGGTCAAAATTCTAGTTTCTTTTATGTAGTTAATTACGTTATGTTTGTTTGTAGTGCAAGTCATAATAGCAACGCCAGGCAGAATTCTCGATCTCATGGACAAGAATGTTGCAAACATGGATCATTGTAAAATTCTAGTTTTGGATGAAGCAGATAAGCTTCTATCGCAAGATTTCAAAGGAATGTTGGATCATGTCATTTCTAGGTACGTTATACTTATATACAAATAAACTTTACCCGAAATACAACTTCACGCTATTACAAATACTTTCCTTTGTTACATTCACATTTAGATTACCACACGCACGTCAGATATTGCTGTACTCAGCCACATTTCCCCTTACGGTGAAACAATTTATGGAGAAACACTTGAGAGATCCATATGAGATTAATTTAATGGAGGAACTCACGTTAAAAGGTGTAACACAATATTACGCCTTTGTACAAGAACGACAGAAGGTTCATTGCCTTAATACGCTGTTCTCCAAGGTAAGATTACGTTGTATACGAAAATTTCACTTACCACGCGCTATAACTGTTTCGTATACCGTTTTCGTCTAATCATATAATTTCCCTTTCTCCCCTCAAGTTGCAAATAACGCAAAGCATAATATTCTGCAATTCGACGCAACGCGTTGAATTACTTGCAAAGAAAATAACAGATCTTGGATACTGCTGTTATTACATACACGCGAAAATGGCGCAGGCACACCGAAATCGCGTGTTTCATGATTTTCGAGCAGGGCTTTGTAGAAACTTGGTAAGTAATCACACCGATAACATATGATTGATTTATTGTTCGAGAAAAAAATGTACATAACTTTTGGAGTTTCTCGTGCTTGATAATTTTGGCAATTGAATTTGTATTTATTGCGTATTGATTATGTGACTTTTGTGCGTCCGTAGGTGAGCAGCGATCTCTTTACACGTGGTATTGATGTACAAGCAGTGAACGTCGTGATCAATTTCGACTTTCCAAAAATGGCAGAGACATACTTGCATCGTATCGGTCGGTCAGGACGATTCGGCCATTTAGGTATAGCAATTAACCTAATTACATACGAGGACCGTTTTAACTTGCATCGTATCGAGCAAGAGCTTGGAACCGAAATTAAGCCTATCCCGAAGGTGATAGATCCAAGTTTGTACGTAGCAAGACCAGAAGACAATAACAGTATGGAAGAGGGTAATGTCTCCAAGTAGTTTCGATACATGGTCATCGCGGAAGTTTTACATGCGCTCAAAGAGTTTAAAGTGTAAAAAATATGGTGATTGTGTGGCTCGTACATGTAAGGCATACATCGTTATGCTTTGAACTCGCAGAGTGAAACTTCAGTCTGAAAAAAAAGGAGAATTGTCTGGTGTGTTTAACAGTGTATAAAGACGAAACAGTGCTATGAACATTTAGATAAAAAAAAAGTGGTCTATATAGAAAAAAAATTGAAAATTTCAATTAACGTCATAGTAAGCAACGGAAAACATGAATTACTTGTAAATATAAGGCATACTGAGCGTGAAGCAGTGGACTCAGTGAATGAAGTGATGTTGAATGCCGGTGCGAGTCATTCTTTGTACATAGATACATATAAATGTACATAATCTAAAGTGCGCCAGAGTCAAGCCATTATCAAGAGCACAATATGTAAACGAATACATGAGTAACATAATAATCATTACATTTTACCGCAACTGTAAATACTACATGAAGGTTATCCATCATTTTAATAGTAAATTTTTATACAATGGCTTCATACTTCCAAGACCGTTCTTTTTGTTTGTTCTTTAAGGGAAAACGTGGTGGCACGCGCGATTTAAAGGAGAAGCAACAGCGCGAGAGCAGTCGTACTCGAGCGCTGCCCTCGAGTATCCGAACACTATATATTAATCCGCGTGCCCATTACTTTTGCATCACCATACCCGCATATAAAATTCTCCTTAAATATACAATCACAAATTCTAAATATCGTATTGATCTTAATATTTGATCATGGCTTGATTTTGCTACCTGTCAATGCTGTCATACAACTCTGAAATTCAAATCACTTTTCAAATGGCAAAAGATTGTTCTTTTCTTTCTGTGAAGCGATAATAGAAACTTATTTTTTTTTAATTTAATTTGATTTTTTTTACGAAATTGTGATTGAGCGTCAGAGGTTGTAAAATTGACTAGTTTTATATAATTATTTTTTATAAATAACTGGCTGGTGGCATTTGTCAATGTTAGGGATTCGATGTATGATTTCTATTGATTGTTCGCGTGTCCGCTACACTTCGATATAACAATGTACGAGTAATGAAATTATCTAGCAAGGACGACTCTTTGTTACTCCTCGGACACGTTTTAGATAAACCTGCAAAAATAAAGTAAACTATAGATGATACAGGGTGAGATATGCCAGTTTCTGTGACAGATAAAATAACTGCCAAAACTATAATAGGACATCATGGAATCCCTTTTTATTCTTGGTTTTTCTCTTTGATATCCGTGTACATGCTAACCGTGCGAGAAGCGAAAAAGCATAATGTCGTATATGAGAAAATGATTTTCGATGAAATTTCTATTATATTGTTAATATTCTCCGTGAACAAAAAGTGCACCACCAGCCAAGACGACCTAGGTTTATGGAACGAAATGCGTATACATTAAAAATAGGCAATAGTAGAATATATCATATTTGAGGCAGAAAATTCCAATGAGAGATATTAATGAAAGCGATGGAAAGCGGTTTGCAATGCATTTGGGCTGATAATATCAGTTTTAACGGATATTTTGCTTTGTCGGTGGAGGCAACAGGAGAGATCCTCTTATGACGATGAAGATTGACTGCTGGAACGGAGAAGTGTGATCATTTGAGATACTGCTATAGATTGGATGCGAAAACCGATCATGATTTCGAGTGTCCATGAGACGGAAAATGGATGGCTTTGCATGCGTGCATTGGCAAAGAGAAATGTTAACGCTTTCGGATCGAGTATAGTTCCACGCAATGTCACGTATAAAATACAATCGCTTAAAGGTTTTGACTTACTTAATATTCAAATGTAGGTGACACATATTTAAGTGCAATCGCAAAGTATGATATTACAAACCATACATTGGTGAATCACGAATATTTAATACGAAACTTCTATATATACTGACTTGTATGCATATCAAAGATAGAACGAAAAAAGTCCTCTCTTCGTTTCGTTACCGAGCAAATTATGAACACGTTTGTAGTGGACGGGGTAATATTATGTATCTTTAGCACAAATATTTTACAATCCTGCTCTACGAATGATATGCTTAAGCAATTATTAATTACTGACGTACGAATGATCTCTCTTGTGTCACCATTTGAGCATTAATGCTGTGATTTAGTATTATGGCGTTAAATGCATTAGAAACCGTTTTTCTCTGCTGAACAACAAATTATAATTTGATACATACGACATTTCAAATATTGGGAGTATCCCTGTCGCCGCGGGCAGCTGTGCGCGAAGGGTTGTTGCCCATCGATTTACACTTTTTTGCCAGTTCGAGAAAACAAAAATGTGATTCGAGAACTCGTTAAATGTAGGAAATCTCAACGATTGATTGTAACACAAGCACGCATCGTATTGTTGAAACGGAGCAGGCATCATGATGTTTGGGGCGATAGGAAAAAGCCAATTAATAGTAGAGGATCGATGTGCGAAACATTCGTTTGCACATTGGGGTGTATATTTGAAAGTGAAAACAGGAAATAGTTACAAAAATTGGCAGTGATTTATCTAAATAATTACGTAAGCGTTGTATTTATAACAGTTTAGAGAGAAAGGACACTGCCCGGCGTTCTTTTTCTCTCCTTTTTTTTGTGGCTCTATCTTTTATCGATTACGTTTTTTTCCCTCATATGCGATGTTACTGGCCAAACAAAAATTTTCACCAGTCAGATATACTTGAGATAAAGTAAAATCGCATATGACATTCTGTTCCAATGTAATATTGTAATCCTTTTTTCTCTCTCTCTCTCCTTCTCTCTATCTCTCTCTCTCTCTCTCTCATATTTTTTTATTATTTCCTCGGTATGGGAACACGTAATTCAATAAGTCGAACAGTATTTCAGATGTGTCTGTTCTAAAAACAATACTCTCCTACATATTCACTGTAAAATTTTGCTTTTGTGTTATATGTTGTGAAGATTATTGCGGTTCTTTTTTGGCGAAGTTGTATAGACGAGGAAAGTAATACTCTTGGTCTTGCTGAATTATAATTTGAGACACCATTAGATCCGATATGGAATCTATTTTGTGAAGTATATTTTAATCAATCTTTAAAAGAGTCAAGCATGTGCCAACGGATAAAAAGTAATTAACAGTTCAATCGATCTTCGCACACGCATTGCATGGAATTATTCCTAATGATTTAACGTATGCCTCGATAGCTCCGCGATGTGTTTTAAACGCCAGTATCTTTCGGATCATACATTCGTACAATGAAAAGTGTCGTTATTGTATTCACCATCTTGACTCTTTTTAAAGAATGGTGTTCATGCGAGATAAAAGTATAAATCTCTAGTAGAAATTGGGTGATGAGAATTGCTGAATGCAATGCTATGCGCATAGACTGAAGGGATATATAGATATCTATGTGTTTGTTTTGTTTCACTGTTGAAATTGTTGAGTGAATCAATGAAATTTTAACCCGAAAGTTATGTCACTCCATGTTGTACATGGAACTTGAATTCTTGTGAAATCTTCGGATACATATATATATACTCTTTTGAAGCGTCGATGGTTGCTTACACACCGAAAAATGATCCGAGTAATTTTGTTCTTGAAACGCCTCGTAAGCATTCCCTCACGTCTTGTCGCATAGATGTGTATCCAAGTGAAGTTCCTACGCCTCATCTTGGAGAAGAAGATTATTCTTGATGTGGAAACTATTTGTCAGTGCACCTTTATGACATAAGAGTGCAATGTTGGAAGCGATGTGTCAACATCTGGATTTGGGTTTATGAAAAACTCTTACGACCATCACGAAGAGTTGTAATAATAATTAAATATATATATACGATTGAATTCGTATAAAGTGAAGGGTGGAACATCTTTGCGTGACTGAAATTGTTCCATCAACAGTCTCGCGCCTTCACTGCAATTCGCATTGGCAGAGTCCAGTGCAACGAGCTGCACACTCTACAAATATTACACACTTTCACAGCATAAAATGGTAAATTGGTTTAAAGACAACATCACGAAATTATTTAATAGCTTGAGCAGCTCGTTTGTGATATTGGAACAAGATCTCCGATAATCCATGAAGAATCAATTGAAAAAAATATGAAAAATCACAAAAAAAAAAGAAAGTCTTTCAAGTACAAGGAGTACCGTCACATTAAATGTGTAACAATCACTGTAATTTATTTCTAAAGTTCCATTTTACTTCTACGTAATGATGTCATTGTTGAAGCGTTTTAGAGCGACGGTACATCGAAAATGTGTTTACAAGCGTACACCTTTTCGTACCAACAAATAGTGCAGGAAATTCTTTATACGCTCGAACAAAATTGGTTTACATCCTGACACGAAAATCTGATAATGAATTATTGTGAATGCAAGTCGCGCATTACTGTGCACCCGTTTTTTTTCCTTTTAAATGTTTTATATGCGAATACACGTGTGTGTACACTTTAAAGATCTTGCATTTCTGACACGCAGCAACAATTATCGTGTGCATTAGAAAACAAAAACATACACGCAGTATTGGCCGACTTGCATGGAAAAAAAATGAAAAAAAAAATATGCAAGTAAGATAGCAGCGTATGTTTCCGGCGTGATCGTACGAGTTTTGGTACAGAATTCTTTTTACGTTCGAGAAACGTTGAGGAACTTTAACCATGTACGAGAAAAACCATTTTGAAAGATTGCCCGTTATTCCAGGAACGTAAATATGTTTATTTGTCGTATTGTGAAGACAGGTTTGTGCCCAGATTACGAAACAGAACCTTTTTTATTTGTTTTTTTGATTTTTCCGAGCACAGACCCGATCTGATGATGAAAAAGAAACGCATGTCAATGGATTTGTTTTCAAAAGGAACAAAATAGCAAAGCAAATTTGGTCCTTAAATAAAATTTCCGGTTCAGTATAACGACGCGTATGTCTTCTTTCGTTCCACAATATCCTGTTAACGTCGATTCTCGGGACGATTAGGTAAACAAAGTGGGTAATGCATAATTAGAATATCATCTCTGCGCACGATATGGTGTGAGTAAATATTTCACCATGTGAAATATAGCTCATTGTTAAAATTTAGATTAGAGCACTCACAGCTTCTAGTATCAAAATTAATATAACGTAGTATTGTACAGGGTGTTCTTTAAAAGGATGATCTATGGGAGGAAGATTGAAGTAAAACAATCTACAAACATTGTGTTCAACACGTGTACTTAAGGGGGTAGACACGGGTAATGCAGCGCGCTGTATACCGACACAATCTGGCCCGAAACATGGGTCTGGGCGGGCATGTTGTTTGTCCTTATATGATCAGATTTCGGGCTGAGTGACGTCTCATTCGAAAGAGGAAGCTTCAATGCAGACCGCTCTGGTCATGATTCGACGAGATTGTGTTGATATGTAATAATATGAGTGATCAAAGTAGAGCAAAAGTCGAGAAAATACACCCGCAAGAATCCAAGTATTTTTAGGTCACTAAAAGAGTTTTGTGACTCAAACGATGACCAGAGCGGTCTGCATTGAAGCTTCCTCTTTCGAATGAGACGTCACTCAGCCCGAAATCTGATCATATAAGGACAAACAACATGCCCGCCCAGACCCATGTTTCGGGCCAGATTGTGTCGGTATACAGCGCGCTGCATTACCCATGTCACGTGGCGTGTTTACGTCCTTAAGTATTTTTAGGTCATTAAAAGAGTTTTGTGACTCAAACGGTTATCCCAGCGCTCCGCATTGAACCTTCCTCTTTCGAATGAGACCTCGCCCAGCCCAAAATCTGCTCATATAAGAACGAAAAAGGAAAAATTTCAAACCCATGTTTCAGGTTAGGTTGTCGGTATTACAGCGCGGTGCATCGCCCGTGTCACGTGACGTGTCTACCCCCTTAATGGTACGAATCCTGTGAAACAAATGTCAAAGTCTAACGTACATAAATTTAGCTAATAGATTTATTACAAGAATTGATAGTAATCATTTTTTTTAATAGTCTTGATCTCCAGATATTTTATTTTTTGAAATGTATTTTTAAATGGAATGTTGTATCAGCTGTAATTAGAAATGTCTGGCTAAATATATTCTAACAAATGCATCAGTCACTTTAACGGTGAGTTCGTCTTTGCGAACAGGAAAATAAATAATTGTAGCTCTGACACGTTAGTGATATTAAGCTTTAACGCTATTTATTTTGTTAGATATGTTTTTTCGAGGCCATTTTATTTTGCGTTTCATACCACCTTTCTCAAAGAATCCATCTCTTTCAGAGACACCCTGTATTTTACTAAAAATTGTCTACCGCTTCGATGAACGGAATAAGTTTAGGCTTTGATCAATTTGTGAAATAAGAGAATTTATGATGTGTTGATAATGAAAATCGTTAAATCTAGAACTATAATCGTTGCTCTATGGTTCTGTGACGAGTATTATCCAATACACTGGAGAAATTAAATTTCTCTGCGGATAATAATTAATATATTATTCACCCATCCTTATGGTAGAATTGCAAACTTCAATTACGTATTATTAATACAGAATACAACGAGATTTCTGGAACAACCAGTAAATTTAGTGAAGTAGTTTGAAATACAAGATTAATTATAATACTTTTGATATTTTCAATTTTTTAATATATAAGGTGTTTATCGTAATGTGTTCCACAATTTTTTAATCACTCATGGTAATTCGGCAGAAAAATGTTTTTCGCCGTTAATGAGTTACAATGATTGAAATTTCCAATACTTTCTTTTCATTAAAGGATTATATCATTAAATGGGATCAGCTATTTTTTTTGTATAGTATTATAACTGTTACAAAGATGAGCCCAATGATTTACCATATTATGACTTTGGGGGGACCTGTATCCTTAATATTTGCACTGAAAGTGTATGTCTTCTCAATTTTTATCTTCTGTATTTTATTAACTTAATGTAAGCAAATGTAGGGCGGCAAAATTTGACAGAAATTTAAAGAAAATTCACAGTATAAGGACTTTTCTGGATTAGAACAAAATAGATTTCTGCAGGGGCTAATAACACGCTGAAGATTCAAAAAACACTGAAGACAACTCGTGTCAATGGATACACGTTAGGTAGAGTACCAAGGGTAGCATTTTCTCTCATATGAATATTAAGTTTAGAGGTCGTTTATTCCAGGTTGCAATATTATAGGTCAATGAATTTGCCTTTGCAACAACTGAAAAACACTATAAAAAATATGTTGTGTATCACGTGAGAAACTCGGATTGATCTGATACGTAAAAACTGAGATTTTCCAAATAACTTTCATTTGTCTAATTATCGAAAGTGGTACAACCATTGTGTAATTTACAAACGATAATACTGGAATAGTATAACGGAGATTTTTTATATAAAATAAAAAAACAGTCGCTTACATTGAAAATCGTTCTCTACTCTTCTTTATGTCTTGATTCTCATAAAATGCAATATGGATTAATAAAGTATATTTATAAAAATGCAAAGTTTTATGAAATAGTGACAGGAACAATTTTCATAAATACATACACATACATACATATATGTAATAGAAACCTAAAGTCACAAGTCGTCCAGTTATGTTCACTTCAGAAATTCTAACGTTATTTGTAGACAAAAAATATAAATTCAATACATTTCCTAGCATTTATTTTACTAGTTTCGACTGCTTTGAGCTTATTGTTAATTGACCTTATTCGTGTATCATCTATACTAATCGTTTGAAATATATTTCTACTTTTTTCAGTATACAATTTTTAACTTTGAATATTTTTATAAATATACGCCCTTGTAGTGTGACTTCTGTTTGTGACCTTTGCAATTTCACGCAGATAATCTCCTTGACTATGATGCAGAATAATTGCTGTTCTTCCATTATTTTGCTCCTTTTGATCTTTCACGTAATTAGAAACGCTGTGTAATGAAATAATACAATAAGATTCACCTAACTGGATGTTTAATAAATGAGAAATATAGAAAACGAATTAATTAGATACTTTACTTGATAAAATTCATATAGATACTAGGGTGGAGTGAAAATTTTTTTTGTCAATTTTGTCAACACTGAATGTTTAATTTTTGACCCTATACTAAAGTATTATTCATACCAAAAATTAATAAGTTATTACATCATCCTCAGGTGGCGCATGGTAAATTAAAAAAAACTTATAAACTTATAAAGACTATAATTTTTTTACAAATCAAGTATTCTGCGCTTTCCTTAGTGTCCTCTCTCGCTCTAGCAATTGTTGATTATTAGTTCTACTGACTCAAGGTCGGGAAGGGGCCAGTTTTCCCTCGATCGCTGTTCGCGGGACAAGTTCGGACCGGATAATGTATCTGATTTCGACCTTGAGTCAGTAGATCTAATAATCAACAATTGCCAGAGCGAGAGAGGACACTAAGGAAAGCGCAGAATACTTGATTTGTAAAAAATGTATAAAGTATCTATAAGTTTTTTTAATTTACCATGCGCTACCTGAGAATGATGTAATAACTTATTCATTTTTGGTATGAATAATGCTTTAGTATAGGGCAGGGTTGACCAACTGGCGCCTCACGAGCCGCCGGGGGCCCCTCTGCCGTGCTGCCACGCTAAACGTCCCCCCTCCATACCGACCAAACTCTGACGATCGCAGGCCAAAAGAGAAGGAAAGAAGCAGGAATCGATTGCGAGATCGTGAGTGTTTGGTCGGTATGGAGGGGGGACGTTCAGCGTGGCAGCAAGGCGGAGAGGCCCCCGGCGGCTCGTGAGTCGCCAGTTGGTCAACCCTGGTATAAGGTAAAAAATTAAACATAGTGTTGGCGGAATTGTCAAAAAAATTTTCACTCCACCCTAATAGATACTATACTTCATAAATTAATCATTCAATCACAAAGTGGGTGATTTTTAAGGGGGCCGTCTCAGTTTTGTTATTGTCCGTCTCACCGAGCTTTGAATGTGTGCGGACAGGTCACACAAGCTAAGTTAAGGGGGCCGTCTCACCGGGCCGCGAATGTGTGCGGACGCTCACACAAGCTAAGTTAAGCGTGTACGTATACGCGTGTAGTAAACAAACCGGTTCAACCGATTTTCGTCCTGGAATCGGCCAGAAGGAAGTTTTTGCGGGTACAGTTGCCTTCAGTAAACATCTGTGGGAGGTGGGACGGTGCGTTTGAACGCTAATAAGCACTGTATATTGAAGTAATAATGAATTTATACGTCACGCTGGTGCTACGTAGCTACAGTGCACCATTAGCGCCACCAACGGAGAAGCCTTGAAGCTTCATTCTGTCAGTTTTCGATTCATAAATTCATTATTATTTCAATGTACAATGCTTATTAGCGTTCAAACGCACCGTCCCACCCCCCACAGATGTTTACTGAAGGCAACTGTACCCGCAAAAACTTCCTTCTGGCCGATTCCAGGACGAAAATCGGTTGAACCGGTTTGTTTACAACACGCGTATACGTACACGCTTAACTTAGCTTGTGTGACCTGTCCGCACACATTCAAAGCCCGGTGAGACGGACAATAACAAAACTGAGACGGCCCCCTTAAGCGTGTACGTATACGCGTGTTGTAAACAAACCGGTTCAACCGATTTTCGTCCTGGAATCGGCCAGAAGGAAGTTTTTGCGGGTACAGTTGCCTTCAGTAAACATCTGTGGGGGGTGGGACGGTGCGTTTGAACGCTAATAAGCATTGTACATTGAAATAATAATGAATTTATGAATCGAAAACTGACAGAATGAAGCTTCAATGCTTCTCCGTTGGTGGCGCTAATGGTGCACTGTAGCTACGTAGCACCAGCGTGACGTATAAATTCATTATTACTTCAATATACAGTGCTTATTAGCGTTCAAACGCACCGTCCCACCCCCCACAGATGTTTACTGAAGGCAACTGTACCCGCAAAAACTTCCTTCTGGCCGATTCCAGGACGAAAATCGGTTGAACCGGTTTATTTACTACACGCGTATACGTACACGCTGAACTTAGCTTGTGTGAGCGTCCGCACACATTCGCGGCCCGGTGAGACGGCCCCCTTAATGTGAAGTACATTTCTTAATTATCATCATACATATTAATTCTCATTAACGTTTCATACAATTTTGCAATATTTTTTGCATTCAAACAACTAGCAATATGTATCCTTACATTCATCCTAAAGAAATTATAACTACATATTATATTTTATGAACAGAAATGAAAAGTCAAATACGGTAGACGATTTTAAGTGTGACCTATTGTAGTCATTTTCCAGTCATTGAGTTTGACAAAATTATTTGCACAGATTACATGATCTATGAAGAATAATAATTCAACAAATCAACTTTCTGTTTACTAATATGGAGCCTTAGCACTGCGTAGTAGATTCTGGAGAAGTGAACAGTGAAATTTTACTACGGAAATCTCTGTTAAAAGTAATAGAAACTGCATTAGGCATTATCATGGTAAGGAAACAAGTTTGAAACTCAAAAATATTGCAATTTCCTGTTGGATGAAACGGAGCTGCAGCATCGTAAAAAAGTGCTAAACAGGATACTTATAAAAAATAAAGACAGAAGAAAGTTATTAGAATTTAACGTTGTTAACACAGAAGAACGTTTTGTAGTGTGTTAAGTGAAGAAAAGTAGTAGTCATTGCATCTGAACCGAATACAATGCGTGAAGTTTTTTCTTGCAAAGCTATTTTCTATGAAACAATACAGAGACAGTACTAACGTTATTAAGTAACGTTAGAAACACCGCGTTATCAAGTGGAAATAGTACGCGAGTACTGATAATAAAAAGGTGCTAGAATTGCCAATAATACAGAAAATGACCCAGAAATAAGTGATCAAATTTAGGAAGTTTATTTCACACGCTGAGAAAAAAAGTTGGACAGAAAATTATATGTAAGAACGCGTAGAAAGATCGAACGTTCTTTCATGTATAGATTCATTACTACATAATAAATGTGGGATTAATTTATTTGACCATAAAGAATACTATTATGACTCACTATCATCTTGAAAAAAATGTCACCACGTAGTTACAATGACACTCGCATGTATAACTTTATCAGGCGTGTTAGCGACACTTTGCCACGGAATAAAACATTTGCAGGGTAAGGGAGAAAACAGGGAATGTCACAAAACAGCGTTATCGAGAAAATTAAGTTTTAATACTTTAGTCCATCAGTAAAGATACTAGGTTGAATGAATTTAATTTTATTTAATTTTCTTCTTAAATAATTTCTTGTTTTACCTTGACGACAGAAGCTAATGCTTAGACAAAGAGTGGGGACATTCCGCATTTTGATCCAGTGCAGAGTGGACATTTCCTGTTTTTAGCCAGTATACAGTGGCGGATTTAAGAAAAAAGATTCAGGTGGCAAACGTTCTGAGGAGCCTATTTTTTCGGGAAAATGAAGAGGTAGTTTACTAAAAGCGGGCTAACAGTAGTAGTACTGAAAAAAATATAGTTTGGATAAAATCGATTTTTTTGTAAGGTTGGGTCCCTAGGGGGCCTTCTGAAGGGGCCCATTTTTCCAGGAAAATGAAAAGTTAGTTTACTAAAAACGGTCTTAGTGTAGTAGTACAACAAAATATAGTTTGCATAAAATCATAATTTTTTTAAGGATGGGTCCCTGGGGGGTCTGGGTGGGGCCCAGGCGGCAACTGCTCATCGGCCGCCATTATCGGGGTATTTGAACTTTAGAGCCTTTTGTGAGTCGACAGTTCTGTAGTCCCCATTGCCACTAACAAAGTATGCTATATGTCCTTATTCTTCATTTGTAACTTGGGAAATAAGTGGCATACGATTCTTTCGCTTGTTTAGTCCTCAAAATGAGCAGAACAGAATCTCAAAATTTGCCCACTCATTTGCGGCAGACTATACAAGATATTTCAGAAAAAGGGTTATAAATTTTTAGAGCTCCTAGTGCACATCCAAACTAGTGGAAAATTCTTAATAAATATGTATCTTAATAATAATACTCATTATCCTTTGCCTTTGCCCCAAACGGCTCCCGAGGGTACAATCTTCCAAAAAAATTATGGTTTTATTCAAACACTATATTCCCTTTGTTTCCCATAATTTTCATACCACGCGCGCGTAAATTTATTTGTAATTCTGTTATGTATACAGGGTGTCTCAGAACGTTTGGTATCTTTGGCCATCTAAGCCACTGTGAAAAATTTTTTCTTTCGATTTTTCTTTTTGTGCATTTTCATAATATTTGGGGTCTCAAAAATATACGTGCACAATTTCAAAGTGGATCTCGAAAAATTCTGGGAGCTGCGGAAGGTTTTGTATAGGTAGCGCAACGCTCAGAATCGAGGGCACGCATAGGTAATTTGGTGTCAATCGTCCGAAAAGTGTATGTCCAAAAATCCAAATGTATCTAATCAAAGGGATTATGAGCTTATATATTGTTTAGAACTAGGTAGAAAATCACTGACCACGACGAGACCGTATACAGTTGCGATCTTTGAGTTGCAGAAAATAACTTCTCTCGAAACTTTAAACGCGAGTACATATCTCGAAACGGTATTTTTAAAAAGGGACGCATTAATAACTCAGTCAATTTTTTTCGGATTCACTTGAAATTTTCAGGGAATATGGGTCGTACAATTATTTTCAGTTAAGCGTACCAGTTTTTTGATCGCTTAATTCATTTAATCGTAACATTAAAAAAACATTTTGATTTTTGATACTTTTTGTTGAAGATTTCTTCTTAAGTCCGCCATTTCTCCAAAAATGAATATTTTTTTAAATCTCTACGTTTAACTGAAGCTCTTGTAATATACTTTAAGAAACCGTTTATTTCCGAAATTTCCGAAACCGAAATTTTACAATTCGGAGCAAATGTTGGAAAGTTACAAGAGCGCCCGTTTTGTAATTTTTTTTGCAGAGCCTAACATTATCGTATGCTGTGGCCATATTACCGAAAAATTGTTCAATCTGGAAGCATAAAATATTAATTAAATATATGCATTTTCAGTTGGTAATAAAGATGTTTCGTAGAAAGTTACATGTCGTTGTAAAAGAATGTCTTAAAAATAGCCTTTATTTTCGACCGTCACAGTGGTTTCCCCCTTAAATTCACCACTGGTAATGTTATCTCTACAGCATGAGTTTTATGATTCTCTCCCGTTTCAAAACAAGTTTCAGCTCTTCGCTCTAATGACATGCAAATGCAAATGTAAATAGCGGTTGTATACTTAAGAATGCATAGTTTTAGAATCACAGAACTGAACTATTGTGGTATGACTCGCAAACATCCTATCTTCATTATCATGTATAGGGTGTGGTGGGGTTAAAAGTCCCGTTTTTGGTATAAACCTATGTAAAATTTAGTACTAACAATCTAGAGGTATCTGGTGTTGTTTTGTATAAACTGTAACTATTATGCTTTTCGTTCATGAAGTTCGTTTGTTGATACTGTTGCGAGTTCTTGCCCCACGCACGGGGCAAAAAGTCCCTCGTGTCTTTTCGTGTAATATTAAACTAAGGAAGTAAAAAACTTTTCAAGTCAGCAAATATTTATTAAACCAATTCTTTTTGGTATAGAATATTGAAAGGAAAGTATGGCTGCTTTAAGAAAACATAAAAATATAAGTCAGAGGCTCACTTTGAATTAAAAACTAAAAAAAATTGCTCAACTAAAATGGAAACTCTATTTAGAGATTGTGGCATCATTTCTTTATACTTTGGCCATCTTATGAAAAGAAATAATAATATATAAAACATATATATAGGGAATATATATATATTCAGTCTGAGGGACTTTTTGCCCTATATATATGTTTTATATATTATTATTTCTTTCTATAGTTTCTGCGATACACAACTTAGAAAATATTATCATTCAGCAATAAACAATGTCATACATACATTACTAAAGGATCATACAATCTTAACGTACTTGGCTGATACGCTTTTAAACTGTGGTTTACTTCGTGTAAAACAATAAAGACGACATATTTCTTTTGTTTTCATAGTTTTCGATACATAAAATACCGAACGTGTCGTGTATCACCTCCGTTTCTTCTCGGCCTTTACATGGTATACTGTAAAACTCAATACATTGTTTCGGAATAGAGATTTTGAATTCGGGACTTTTTACCCGCCGGTTTTTTGCCCCACCGTCCTCTGCGCAAACGACAAATACATTTGGGATATATATGTGTTTATTAAGGCCTTCTTCCTTGTTTCTAATTGCACTACAAGTCCTGAAAGTTTAGAACGTAATTATAAAGTAACAGTGAAACACTTAGGATTTAATCTTGGAGGGAGGGGGCGGAGTTGAACGGATAAAAATTTATTTTAAAAATTCATTTAAGGAATAAAATCGAGGTTCCTTTTCTTTTTACAAAGCTCTTGAATTACTTCAGTCCTGGTTACATTAATTCCCTTTTTCTTTCGGGGGTGCCAGGGCCCCTTGCCCCCCCCCCCCCTACTCTGAGTGCACCACTGTAAAGTAATGTTAAGGGGGCCGTCTCACCGGGCCTTGAATGTGTGCGGACGCTCACACAAGCTAAGTTAAGCGTGTACGTATACGCGTGTAGTAAACAAACCGTTTCAACCGTCTTTCGTCCTGGAATCGGCTAGAAGGACGTTTTTGCGGGTACAGTTATCTTCAGTAAACATCCGTGCAGGGTGGTCTGGTGTGTTTGAACGCTAATAAGCATTGTATGTTGAAATAATAATGAATTTATACGTCACGCTGGTGCTACGTAGGTACAGTACACCATTAGCGCCATCAACGGAGAAGCCTTGAAGCTTCATTCTGTCAGTTTTCGATTCATAAATTCATTATTATTTCAACGTACAGTGCTTATTAGCGTTCAAATACACCAGACCACCCTGCACAGATGTTTACTGAAGGTAACTGTACCCGCAAAAACTTCCTTCTGGCCGATTCCAGAACGAAAGACGGTTGAAACGGTTTGTTTACTACACGCGTATACGTACACGCTTAACTTAGTCTGTGTGAGCGTCCGCACACATTCAAGGCCCGGCGAGACGGACAATAACAAAACTGAGACGGCCCCCTTAATACCCAGGTCTTGAAGGGTTACATACAAATATAACATATGTCACCTGAGGAATTCAACTTATAAAACAGTAGAAACCGCATAAATTATTTTGTGACCCACAAGGTACTTATAAGAGTACACAAATTTCTAATTACCTACCACTTAATCTCCAAAGCGCACATGCCCCGCATCCTGTCCAGCGTACGAAGAGTTCGCCTCCCTACATACTTGGGCAAAGACAAGCTACAAGCACCCCATGCGCGAAGTATCGCGGCCAGCATCGAGGCGCGACACGCGTGTAGCGGGCGATTAATGGCCCGAGCAATTAGTGATAAGTTTTGCGCCCCTCGATCATACTTGTCCGCGCCGTAAATCTGCGAAACAATCGCGTAGGTTGTTGTAATGCACGCATGTCGAGGCGCGTTACATCGCTAGCCAGGCTGCTTGATAAAATGCGGCTAGCCGGCCGGGTCGTGATAGCGGCGAACATCGACTCGATGAACCCCCCGGAAAGAGTCCGGCCACAGGCGACCCATACAGCTCTGTCGCGATATTTCCTCCGCTCTTCCCTTTGTCGCCCTCGCTCTCACCCTCGCAGCTTTGATCGGAGCGTACTCCGCGGCGACTGGACGGGGGGCGGGTTCAAGTGTCGGGGTGGAAAAAAAGGCGGAGGAAGAGTTTGGGGATAAGAATTATACTATCGGGCTGTCGGCGCGGCATGAACGAGCGCTATTGATTTTAAGTAATCGCTTAAATAGCGTCAGTGGCCTGTGCAACGGAGTGCCATCGACGGAGTGCAACCGACAGAGACGCGCGAAACTCGACGGGCGGGCGGAACTTTAAGCCGGCGAAACCGTCGCGGTTCTTACCGCTCGTCCCGTCTTCCCTCCTCGCCCGTTACCTTGGTTGTACCTCCTGCCCTTTCAACTTTCTTTACGACGGTCCCTCCCCCGGTGCCTCCGTAATTCCTCGGTATCGTAAATCGATAAATGCTCGAAAGCAGATCGCAAGGACGCGCGTGGAAATGGAAATGCACGCGGGGAAGGGGGCTGGCCGAGGGGCGGTTGATGCGCTAGGATCCCTGTCGAGAGTGTAGTGAAATTCAGGGAACGCGTGTCGACCGGCGATCGAACCCACGGCGATGTTCTCATCACGAGGTTCTTTGATCGCGTAATCACGGCCGAAGGCCCAACGCGTCCATTAAGGGTGCATTACACGCGGCGCACGGCGGAGGCACGTGTATCGGTTCAGGCGAAATCAATTACCCACGTAAAAGGCCCTTTCGAGGGAAATTCGCGCAACGGCGGCCGCCGCGTGTCGTCCGTCGTCTCCCTTGGCGTGTCGCAGTGTCACCTTTACTCTCGGCTGTAGGCAGATCGGCGGGGCCACCCCCTTTGACGCCGGGGGGTGATCCTCGAGCGAACCTAACTTTCCTCTACGGAAGGAATACCCCCATTTTCCGTGTAATTTCCAGCGAGAAATGGCAGACGGGAGAAGGGGTGGCTGGGGGAGGGCTGAAAAGAAGGCGCAGACTTGTTGAGAACGTAAACGCGGGAGCGAGGGCCGCGTCGGGGCCGAGCGGGGCGCGGAAGAAGGAGAAGAAAAGGGAAACGTGACTGTTCCAGGCCTGATCGTAGCCAGAAACGACAAGAGTCCCTGGCAGTTGACGGTGGCGGATAGGCGACGATATCGTAACCGCCACCGTTGGGCATCGTTGGCGGCCTCCTTCCCCCGCGGATCCCCCGCACCCCGGTTCCCGCTGTCCCGTAATCTGGCAGTGCATTTAACCACTTTGTGAAATAGTCGTATATCTCGCCGCTGTGACGTAGCATTCGATACGTCGAAAAACGGAGGTTGGAGGGTTGAAGGTGGCAGGAGGAAGGAGCCGGGGGCGAGGTGAGGGTGAGGCGGAGGGGGCGGCGGTGAGGTCAGGCGACTCCGTAGGAAAACGCGCGGACGAGGGGCGGCGAGGGGGGGGGGGGGTAGGTCGGGGAGAGAGGAGAGCCGGGAGCGAGTACTAGTGAATGTTGTGCGCGCGCCCGCCCGTCGTGTACCCCATTTAGAGGGGTGGAAAGCGCCGGCAACGAAGGTGGGGTTGCTCGTTCCGTGGGTAGGGAGTGGAAACGATCCCTACTGCTCCGACTCCGTTGTGTGGAAAGCGCACGAGCTGTCTGCTGGCTGGGGAGCGGCGGGGCGCCGGGGAGGATTTGCAAGGGACAGGCCAGGCTAGAGACGAGGGAGGGGGTGAGGGATGCTGGTGGATGAGGCTGAGGGTGAGACGGGCGGAGGGCGCGCGAGGGGCGTCGGGGAATCACGGTGGTGGTGTGTACACCCTCTCCGTGTATAGTCTGGCCGGAGTGGAAGAAGGGTGCGCCCTACTTCGCGTCGGCGTTTTCCCTCCTGGCGGTGTGCAACGACGTGCCGTGAGCGGGAGAGAGACGGAGAGCAGGGGGCGAGCGTATCTCTCCGGTTCAGTGCCGGGCTTTTCGTAGTCTCTCATTTCACGACGAGCGTCCGCGGCATCGGTTACGAGTGTTGTTTCGCGCGTTCCACGAAAATACAGGGAGAAAGAGGGGACGGGGAAAGTGGGGATCGCCGAGCACGGACAACGCCTCGGGCTAAGGCAGCGGGAGAGAACGCGGGCGGCACACGTCTCGTCGCTGCGAGATTTTCGGTTGTTCGCGTGGGTGTTGTTCGGGCTCCCGTGCTGGTGCGACGATCAAACCGGGGTGTTACTCGCCGAACGTCGGTGCCGTACCGGGGGTGCTTTCCGCCAGGGAAGTGCACGCGCTGGCCGACGCGTTTACGTAAGAACGGACGCTCGTACGTATGTATCTCAATGTGCGCGCGCGCGTGTGACAAGTACCGACAAATACGGGAGAGCCAGCCAGGAAAGAAGACGGTGGTGGTTTTCGTCGATTCGTGAGTTCGCCGAAAATAGCCGCCCTGGCCAGCGACGGAGGATATCGTTCACCCGGGGCGAGGAGTAGCCGCGCAGTCATCGAGTCAGGAGGATTCACGAATGGACGACCTGAGACCACTTAATCCCGACCCTCTCGTTTGCATAATTAGCCGTGGTATGCTGCAAGAACCACACGGGGAGGAGGGTTTGCGTAAACTCGGGTGCACGGGGTGAGGTGACAGTCGCGTCGAATACACGCGTGAAACGTATCGGGACGCGGGGGAAGAGAACGAGGAGGAAGGTAAAAGGTGAAGGACGAACGCGAAGACGTCTCATCGCCGAGGAGAAAAAATGGGCGCAAGCTCATCCGCGGAGGATCTTCTCGGGAGAGAGGAAACATTTCTCGCGTATTGATGCGTCTGGTGAAGCTAGCGTCCTCGAGCAAGACAGTCGAGGCGGATAGTGTTTACCGAAGCCAGGACCATCGTTCGACAATAATAAACACGTTCGTCATGGAAATCTCGGTGTTCTTGCTTTACGTGACAACGTTGCTCGGTATCGCGACCAGTGACAAGTGTGCCGACGAGTGTTCCTGCAAGTGGAAGAGCGGGAAGCGTACGGTCGAGTGTATAAATCGCGCCCTGACTAGCATACCGGAGTGGGTCGATCCGGAGACGCAAGTGCTGGACACCAGCAACAACGACATTCGTTCCCTGCCGAGCAACATCTTCGTACGCGTACGCTTGACGAATCTACAGCGTCTCTACCTACGCGAGTGCCGTATCGACCGAATCGATAGCAAAGCGCTGGCGGGCCTTACGAATCTGGTGGAGCTCGATCTCAGCCATAACCTATTAATTGTAGTCCCTAGTGCAAGTTTCTCGGACACACCGTTCCTCAGGGATCTGGTGCTGGCGAACAATCCCCTGAAGAGGATCCACTCTTACGCGTTCGACACCACACCGAACCTGGTCAAGTTGGACCTATCCCACACGCAGCTCGGGGAGATCGAGGCGAAAGGCTTTCAGGGGTTGGAGCTGCTGGAGAGTCTGAAATTGAACAACAATCAGTTGTCGAAACTTCATCCAGGCACCTTCGAGCCTCTAAACAAGCTTACCAGTATCGAGCTTCACGACAATCCTTGGCTCTGCGATTGTCACCTACGCGAGATGAAGATGTGGCTGGTGAAGCACAATTTGCCAACCCTTCAGGCGCCCGTCTGCCACGGACCTAAACAGTTACTCAATCGTACATTCACCGATCTGGGGATAGACGATTTCGCCTGTTGTCCGATACTTTTGATCGCCAGCCGATACGCCGAGGCTACGATAGGCGAGAATGCCAGTATCGTGTGTCGGGTTAGCGCGATACCGCCGGCTAAGGTGAAGTGGTATTGGAACGGTAGGATGCTGACCAATCACTCCGCGTTCAGCAGTTACCAAAAGATCTTAATCTTCGAGGAAGGTCAGTTCAGGAAACGGAGCACGCTGGTGCTCACTAACGCCCAGGAAGCGGACTCGAGTGAATTTTATTGCGTGGCTGAGAACCGCGCGGGCAGCGTCGAGGCGAATTTCACCCTTCACGTGTCCCTGAGAACCGCTGGCATGTCCACCCTTGGCTCTGGCCAGATCGCGGGCATCTCCGCCGCGCTGGTGGTCCTCATTCTCTTCATACTCCTCATCATTCTCGTGCTGTTCATCCGTCTGAGACGAATGCCCTTGAAGGACGTGAAATCGGGAGTGCCCGCGGAGGGCGGTGTGTCCGGGGACGGCGGCGGTGGGAACAACGAAAATCCGTCGTCCGCGACGTCTACCACACGCAGGAAGCACGAGGAGATCGAGACAACGTCGTTCGGCGTGGAGTCGAAGCCGCCGGTGTCGCTGAGCCTGAGCTACGTGCAGAGACCTCAGGCAGCGATGTTGCAGACGGAGAACGAGTACGGTACGATCGGTCGTTTCGACGACCAGAGCCAGCAGCCGTCGGTGATGGTAGCGCCGGGCGCCTGTTTCTCGTCGACCACGTCCTTGATGCCTATCGACAATCCCGATCTGATCAGGGACACGCGTCGCGGCTCCGCGGAGGACATTACGCCGTACGGCGGGGCTGATTACAGCCGCATGGAGGTGGTGGACGACGCGAAGATCCTCTACTCGAGTTGCCTGTGGGAGGGTAGGGACGCGTGCAGGACATCGGTGCCAGTGAGCACGTACCCGTCGAAGGAGTCGCTGGCGGTGGTGGCGCCCATAGTTGAGCAGTTCCCACCGGGCGCGAAGCAGATACGAGTTTGGCAGAAGGGAGTGCCCGTTTTGCCACCTGTCTCGGCGCTGAAGCGTGTCCTAGGCTCGACGCGTAGTTCGCCCGATGAGGGCTATCAGGAAGGGACTGGCACCGACGTCTAGGTACCGCTGCTTCATTACTGCGACGCCCGGCACCGTTACCTGGAGCTACGTAGACGCCACCAGGACGACACCGACTGCTGAAAGACGTCCTGTCCAGTGCCGGACGAGTGGTAGTGAAAAACGATACGACAAGTTATTCGGAGGGGGAGACCGTCGCGTTGGCCGATGGACAGGGACGTCGACCTTGTCACGTGGATTGCGTATACATAAAAAACATATAATATATATACATATACATAACACTCCTACCAACATATATAGAGAAAGAAAGAGAGAGTGATCGTTGAGAGAAGTATGAGAAGAATGCGGAAACAGCCGAGATATGTTCCGCGTACGTGGATGTGGATTATACATACGGAACGTACAAGAATGGGAGGAAGTCGTCGTCGTCGTCGTCTAAGCCGACTGCCTGGGAAACGAACGCCCGACTGCCTGGGAAACGAACGTCCACTTGCCGCGGGATTTACGTGCGAGTGACCGATGAAACGGTCGGCGGATGTGTCTCGCGTCGTGACTAATGCACGGGGGTGAAACACGTAAAACGAAGAATCTGTCGAGGATCGATCGATGCGACCGAATCGCTATCCGCTCGCCCCGAGGAATAACACTGGACGCGATCACACGGCGCGTCCCCCCCGTGAGCACGGCGAGCACGTTAACGTTTTGGAGGATTCGGTGATCCAACGGGGCTGGAGCGATGACGCGCCACGGGTAGAGGAGCCACACGTCGTCGTTCGGTGGTGGCCTCCGCAGCACAATACTGACGGGTAATACTTTCTAGAACGGCCAAGGCGGACCTAGGGTGGCGACGAATACTATAAAGCTATAAAGAATCGAGTACAAGGGTGAACGCCTTGCACCGTTGTAAAAGATACGTTTAAACAATGTTTCTTATGATAACGAACACGAAGACTGCAGTGCATGTTCCCAGAGAGATGTGTAGATAGACTGACGCGTGAGAATAATTTCTATCGCCGTGTATGGCTGCCGTACTATTACTAAACGTGGATTTTCTAGTCAATTCGAGGATGTTAATTAGACGACGTTAGATTGGACACGGTTTCGTTCGGGTCACCGTGCTGCCACGTATCCGCCATTGGTGCAAGAATAAAAAGAAAGAAGGAAGGAACGCGGTGACGACGGGTGGACTACGTGTAACGCCAGTTTTAACATCGTGTCTGCCAGTCACGGTGGTCGTTTTTCATTTGAATACGTGCGAATTACGGGCGCACCGTTCCGACATCGAGGTAAGACCGAGTGGAGGACCGATCCAACGGTAGATCGACGATAACGAACGAGCGCGACGTACGGGAGCCGATATTGTCACTTCGGATGGTTATTGACGTTCGTGTTCCAGACGAAAATTCACGGGAACGATAGAGCGTGAAATATGACGTCGGGTACACCTCTGGATCCGCCGTTGTTGCAATTCTCTTGACGGTAAATTGATTTACTTCTGCCGCGCGTTTAGACATCGTTCGGGGGTTACATCCGCGTACGTAACGACACTGCCTTTTTCGATATCGATTCGACGTCATCGAGGAGTTTAAAGTCCTTAAGTGTGTGTTCTTAAATAATAGACGTATCGTACATGCGTTATACATATCGCCGCGTCAGTGTCAGGCAAATGTACCGAAAGCTGGCAGTTTGGGATAGTTCAATCTTTTAAAAGGGGAACGTAGGTTCAAATTTTTCGAAATCAATGGCTGACGTATAAAGAATCTGTTTGTTACGAAGGTCAACACATCGGTGATTTTTAATCTGACACTTTCACCGGGCAGCATAGTTTATTCGTCTTTTTGGCACGGAGTGGTGGTTACAGGAAAGCTTGAAAATGATATTCTTAATATGTCAATATGAGTAATTTTAATTTGTGGGGTTTAATCATCGCGCTGGTATCACTTGAATATCCTGGGAAATCTCCTCGTTCCGTGTGATATAGTTATAGTTAATATTTTTACATTTGATACGGATACATTTTTTATGGTTCATCTTGAAATTCTGTTTACGATTGTTATGAATATATCAAGTTTGGTGGCACAGCTGGTCGTGATTCTTTTGTATAACAGGTTTTTATTTTTGAGGACAATAACTTTGAACAGTTGTCATGTTGCACTTCATTATATCTTGATGCAGTTAATCCAACTTTAAATTATTCATTGCTTTTGTTTTTATTGTATTTGATACTCATTGGGTAAATTTATCGATCTAGAAATGGTTGAAAATGTTACCACCACATGGACCTAACTTGAGAATCGTGTCACTGTACTTTTGACAGTTGTTGGCAACTATATCGATAGAATGATAGAAACTATAAGAATTCATGTACTAACAGTAATCTAAACGTGTGGTTAATTATTTGACAATAACATTACACGCAAAATTGTTCAAAATTTACAGACATTTTCCTCGAAATTCAAGCTGCGCTTGGAAAAAGTTTATTCCAAATTAGTGACGTAGAATCACCAACCTTTCATTTGTGCTACCATTTACTTTGTATATTTATTAATATTCAGGATTGAATTATTTTCAATATTTGATTCTCAAAGTCTTAAATGGCAAGTATGATAAATTCGAATGAAATCGAACGAATGACGTATTTGATTGAAAACTAAAACTTTATAATACACAGTTCACTTTTGTAAGATTTACGTCTGTCATGTTCTGTCGGCGATTGCAACAACATTGAACATGGGTGCTCTAATAGCTAACGCCCACTGCCTTCATAAAACATCATATTTCCATTTAGTCATTCACATCATCACAAAAATGTGTATCATTGACAGTACAAAATTTCTCATAAGTGTGTGAAGCTAAAGATAAACAATTAAATGTCCCTAACAAGAGAACACCGCGAACCCTTACTCAACAATTAGAACGCAACTTCGTGAGTTTACAGAGGGACTCAAGACCAGAACAGCGGTATGTTTCATTCGTGTCCAATCGCCCTTTAAAGTCTCGAAAACTAACCTCAAAGTCAAATAGGCACTCACACTTTTCCGCGTATAACTCCTAAAATACAAGAGACAGAGAAAAAACTGTGAAACAAAAGTTTAATGATACAATAAACGTCGCAAAATTCCGTTAACAAAATTTTGAAAACTGTTTCGAAAAAATAAATACCTGACGCAGACAACTTTTTTAAAAGATTTGTTAACCCAAGTTGGCAGCGCTTATTGCGCGATTCAACTTTTGTTTGAAACATTTTTTTCTGTCTCTTGTATTTTAGGAGTTATAAGCGAAACAGTGGGAATGTCTATTTGACTTTGAGGTTAGTTTTCACATCCTGAAATGAAATATACCGTTGATCTTGTCTTGAGTCACTCTACAAAAGTTGTGCTCCAATCGATAAGTGCGGGTTCGCGGTATGGTTGTAATTGAAACACTTACCCCTGTAAGTCATAAGATAGACTTATCTGTATTGATACACACAATCATTGATTATGATATATGGGATCCGGTGGTATGAAACCTGTCAGGGCCTCCGTGCTTGAAAAGCGCGGGGGGAGGGGTATTTATTTGCAATACAGCATTCAATAAAATGCATAAATCTTTAAAAACCCAAGTTTATTAGATATAAAATTAAATGACTTCTAAGATGAACGATAATGAAATGTAAAATGAACTTTTAGTTAAAATGTTTTTTTTCGTGACTAAATTCTGGTTCCCTGGAAAGTTGGACCAGAGGCTGCAGCCTCCTAGCGCTCCAATAACCCGGGCCTGGGTATACACTCTGTCAAAAAAGACTGCAAATCCAGCTCCTACCACTGCGAAGTGTCGCCAGCGCACCAGTGACACCATAAACGTTCACGAGCCTCAATCTGCCCACCTACCTTCCTATCTCAAACCGTCGTTTGAGATGCTCAGCCTTCGGTACGAGTTGCCTCGGTCACTGGCGTCGAACGCACATATCCGCGAGCGATACTCACCGGAACGCTGCTCAACGAGAGAATGCCGCGATCCCAGAATGGTATCCGTCGTCGATCGATCTCTGTCATCCGTTTCGTTCCGTTTCAACCCCCCCTTTGTTTTTATATTAACCGGAGCCGATAGAATCAATTACATAAGACTGTATAGTAAGCACAGGAAGCCCGTAAGCCAATTGCAAGCGGGAACACATAAACTATATTGCTCAAACACTGAAAACGAGGAGCTTGCGATTGGTTGACCGGCTGATGCCTCGCGTTAGTGTCTTACGTAAGCGAGTCTGTGTGAGTTGATCCTGGACACTTGGCGGTAAGCGGTAAGCCGAAACGCCAATTGCGAATATCGGTCAGTTATCAGCCTGTGTCTTTGTGCGTCCATGTCTTGCGCGTATGCGTGTGTGTGTGCGTGTAGGCGAGTGTGCGCGTATTTGCCCAACCGGGTCGTACGTGTCTTGAGTGCCTGGTGTGGTCGAATATACGTTATGGAACGTCGTGTGTGATAATATGATTGAAAGGGTTGCGTGTCTGTGCATACGCGCGCGCGCGCGCGCGCCAGCGCGCCGGGGGAGAGATCGAGGGTGAGATGATAGCGCGTGCAGCGCATCGCTCGCAATTGCCACCGATTGGTTTATCGCCTATCGTTCGACTCGGCTGCTTTTCTCCGCTCGACGATCCCGGGGAGCGTTTCGGTAGGGAAAAAAAAACGTCAGCACCGCGTTACAGGTGAAGCCCAGTTGCGTTGGAATCGTATACTTTGCGACGTGTTCGGCGCGGAGGGGGGCTTGGGTGATCGATAATACGTGGGTACTGGGTGGAGAACACGAGACGGAACACGTTTCTGGCGGTCATTTTATTCGCCAACCAACGAGACCACCCCCCGGTTTATTGGTTGTTTCGCCGAGCGGTATTTCGAAGGAATTACGGTAATCGTGTCTGGAGGGGAGGGGAGGGGGGTACCGAGCACGTGACAGCGGAGGAGCTCGAGGGGGGCGTTGAATGAAATCTCCCGCAAAAACGGCCCTTTTCCCCGCGGCCGTTGAACCACGCTCGCCTGGGTCACGATTCGTGAGCATCGGTAATTACGCTCCTCTGTTCATCGGCGATGGCCGACCCAACGGTTCCGTGTGACCTACAAACCGTACTCGAACGAACAATCCGACGGGACTGGGGGGATTTTTCTCTCCACCGTCGCGCGGAACTAAATTACTCGCGCCCCAGACGTGAACGTAGAATGGCCGACCCGCTGCCCTCTTGCGCTGATGCACCGTTCACCTTGCTGCGGGATAATTTATGCTCTTTAACTGCTTGCGTGGCGCGGATATATTGGCACAGGGGCAGGGGGAGTGATAGAGAAGCTTGAAGCGAGATCGTGGAATAATAAGAGTAGATAACAGTTTTTTTGGTTCTCTGATGTGACGAAGTTATTCGTGCAGGGTGGGTTGGACATGATTGAACTCTGAAAGCTTATTGTTAGGTGTAGGTTCTTTAGCGAGAGGATCCTGTAGCGGTTTATGTATTGTCGAGCAATGAGGAGTGTTTTATTGAAGAAATCTGTGTTAAGAGGGTGATGTACAAGAATTTGGTGGCATGTGGTCCTGACTGAAGTTAGGGAGTGTACTGTCAATATAAACCTATAAATCAATGTTACTGGGGATGAGGCAAGCTCCAGGCAGATGTTTTGTTTCCAGTTAGACTTTTATTTCGATTTTTCAAGAATGATTTTCCTAGCAGAGTTGTCATTTTGAAAAATTGTTTTCTTCTGTTGAATTACTTTAGGAGTAGTCTGCATTCCGCATTGTAAATCTTTTGTATCATTAATTCGAGACAAAGAAATTGAGAGGTTATGCCTAGTCAGATTTCGGAAAAGAACCCGATTTTTGGGAATTTTTTGTGGAATATCTACTGTATGTTTTTTACAAATACTCATTCGCTTATTTTAAAAGTGCGTATATGGAAAAGCTTTCAGTAATTTTATTGTAGAAAAAAATTAAAAAATAAACGAATAACAGCCTTTCTGGCGGAAGCTGTTTTGACAAAGGCGCTGTGCAGTGAACAAATTTTCTCTGAGCTGGATCATCTAAAATTAAAAGTTCAAAAACATTCTGTTAATATCCGGTTGAATTCAGTAGATGAAAGAAGGTATTTTCAAAAAGTTGTTTTTGGTCGTTTAACTCAAAACCACGCTTTTTCGATGTCTGAATTGTTCGTTTTTCGTTTTTGTTAAAATAAAAAATTCCTCGTTCATCTACTAGTCTTAAATATGTAAAAGAAATTTGCAAAAGCTTATGCCAATCGATACAGCGATTTCCTAAATATCTTGCTCATCGATAATAACACAGCTTTCGTGAGAATGGCTGTTATTCGTTCATTTTTTAATGTTTTTCTATAACAAAATTACTGCATATATGTACTTTTAAAGAAGCGAATAGTTGTAAAAAATGTACAGTAGATATTCCACAAACAATTCTCGAAGATCGCGTTCTTTTTCAACAGTTGATTAGGCATAACCCCTTAAACGATTTTATATAAATTAAGTTCAGGTATGACGATGAAAAGTATAGACGAGTAACGGTGTATAGTAACTTCGTGTGCAATTATCTTCATCAAAGTTGATTTACGGACCTATATTATTTAGCTATTTTTATGATTATTATATATCTCCAAATTCACAAATTTTTTTGAAACGCCTTGCATAAACTGCAATACGTATTGCCGTAGCTAACAAAGATAATGAAACGAGTATAGAAGCCAGGAATATTATAATATTTCATTGGAAAGGTAACAGGAATCGTAAAAAGAAATTGGGAAACTAATGAACAGATTAGAAAATAGCATCATAGATAGAATGTCTATACAAACCGAATACCAATACAAAAATAAGTTATCAAAGACACCAGGAAAACGTTTTGTAATGTGGGATCATGCATAGTAATGCGAAATAATAAACATTCCGCGTCGCAGAATTTTGGAAGAATTCAGAGAAGTTCCATAGAAGCTCGATATACCTAACTTCGACATATAAAATTTATTGATAGAAATATCAAGCTAACTTATCTGCTCTCAATACCACAAAGGAAATGGTAACTTATAATATAATATCCTTACCCTTACTTTTATAAGATATTCCCACAGAGTTTTACCAGAGTCAAAAATATTTTTAACCTTATACAACTTGCAACTTTCCTACTACACATCAGATAAACAATTGAAGAGTCCTGGTACAAAGCACTGTAAGTGCCAAAAATCAAATTCTGTATTATAGTACTGCTATTGGCACGTAGAACATTTTCTGCTAAAAATGATTTTTTTTTAACAAGAACTCTTCAATTATATTCTTCTGATTCGTTACAATTCTACTTTTCCCACGAAGTCCAACATTGGCCATTTTCCAGCTTCATCTCTCAACCACTTTCTTCTAAGGCACACTGCATCTGCTATGAAAGCAAAATCCATCTCAGGCTTATTGTTACCTCGATATCCGAAAATACACCAAAACCGAAACGAAGAACTGAACCCCAAAAATGCATCTGTACCAATAAACCTTCAACTTGCCCAAAACGTCAAAACTTGCGCGTTTATTATGAAAGCTTGCCATCCACCCATCTGCAAATACCTTCTGCGCCAAGTTTCGTTGACGTAACCAGCCGCGCCCGCAGTTTCCAGCGAGCCCTCCATTCTCATCAATCTCCTGCAACATCATGGCTGCTAAAATTTGCCTGGCTGCATACATTTTCTAAAAAGTCACGTCTATTTTTACGCGGTTGGCCTGAAAATGTTAATTAAGCTGACCTTGGCAGGTATTTCACGCGAGAGTCACGCCACCGCGACATTTAGGGTGTTGCGGCGGTGCCTGAAATGCGATATTTACCGCGTATTATCCTGCCCCGCTGCTCCTCATGCACCGTCGTCGACAGACGGTGCTTCGTTTCGATCGAAATCATCGCGGGAAAAGAAACAAGAAAGAGGAAATTTCTTCCCTGTCCGTTTCAGCGGAGCGGAAGGGAAGCGAGCAGCAAAATCTCTCTTCTCGATGCCAGCAATGAATGGTAGTCCATTAAGGGTACGAGCTCCTCGCGCTTTATTGAGAGTAAGATTGGAAACTAAGATTGGAAGCGGTACAAAAACTCTTGTATCAATGAAACTGACGGCGCAGCGTCAATTATGGCGAATAATCAGACCATTCACCGGCAGACCTTCTTTCGCCCAGGCTCCGTTGAAACCAAGTAATAATATTGCCGTGGCGGAGGACGTTCACAGATCGCACGGATATTACGCGATATTGATCCGCCGTTTGATACATTGGAGCAGCCCCGGTTCCTTACAAGGGGGACGTTCCCGAAAATTTTGATTTTAATGAAACTTCGTGCGAATGTAGAGCGTATTGGAGTATGCAAGATTTTTTTTTTAGAAATTCATACTGAAGGGGTGAAATCAGCCCTTAAAGTTTTCGCGTGTTATCGTTTTTTTAATATGACTTTATCTTTTTTTTCGAGAATGATAAGGCATAAAAAGCTGAACAAATTTTATATTTAAGGTTTGTTGTATCTCGTGCCGTTACGAAGTTAGGGACCCAATTACTGGCAGCCAACCCAATTACTGTCACCTTAAGGTATTTTACTTTAAGTAAAATATTGTAGCCTATATTGAACAATCGAAAAAACGCGTTTAATATCTTTGCAACTTTTCCACCCCTTCGGAGTGAATTTACCGCAGAAAAAATGCTTCTTCTTACTCCAGTGTGATATATATTCGCACGAGGTTTCATTAGAATCAGAATTTCCGGGTTTGTGGACGTTTCCTTGTTAGCTACACACTTCTGGTGTCAGGGCTTGACGCAGTCGTAGCATTTTCATCGACAGTTGGTGTCAATGTTTCTTTTCTCGCGGTCGACATGATAATGTTTGCGCAGGCGGGCATTACGGGGTTAATTAATTGTAAAATAATGATGCTCGCTCGGCACGCAATGAATATAGGTAGTGGAGCGGATACTGAATTGGATTTAATCCGGGACAGGCTGATTAACAATGGTTTGCCTGGCGATACAGTGCAACCTCTGTTATCTGAAATAATAGAGAGACGCCAGTGTTCGGATAGTGGAGAGTTTTGGATAGCGGAACACTCGCTTTTCTGTCGTCAGCATTGTACTTTAGGAAAATGACGCAAGCACGAGTAGCAGAAATTGAATAATTTTTTTTTTAATTTGTGGGGTTTTTGTCTTTCTGATTAATAACTTGTGCAAGGTTTTAAGATGTTCAATTTCCCTTGCGCTTCAAATATTCCAATAGTGTTATTACAATTTTACAGTTAGAAATTTCGTTATTAGCGTGTTACTGACATTAGAGTTTTGTAATAGAATTGTTCATTCTATAAGCAGCGTTAATTGTAGAATTGCATGCTACCTCAGATATCATGCAAATGGGGATTATTTATGTTTTAAGGTTTTTCATATTTGTAATGAACAAAGATTTTTTATCTCAGTCCTTTTGTTTCAATTGCCTTTTGCAAATTACAGTGACTGGTGAAAACAGAAAAATGAATATAAATATTTTTTAATTTGCATTGTGTATTAACAGTGGTGATAAGCTCAAGTTTTTCTCTACTGTTTATTATTTCTCAGGCAATAAACATTTTCACTAAAATAGGGGGTGATGTATTAAATAAGATATACATATTTTTTATTTTGCTTTATAATATATAAACTGTTGATAATTGAAGATCGAATTTCTCAACTGCATAATTTCTTGCATATAGGAACATTGAGCAATAAAAAATTTTTATATGGCATATGGAACCGAATTTAAGAAAACTGTGTTCATAATCTCCACCCATCAGACATTGTTACTTCAAAAATATAAAATCGTATCAAACATTACGTTTAACTATGTAAAGTGTTATTTTTTTTATAAGCCCAACGACACTTGCTATGAAAATATAAAATAAGACTCTTGAGGATGTTTAACTAATAAATTTAATGTAGATTCATTTTATAATGGAGAGGGTACTTTGAAAATATTTAATGTTAGTGGTGGTATTTCTTTTTATATCCATATATTCTTGATAGTTTTACGACATTTCTATTCGTTTACACCTTTTTAATTCAGGTCATTGGTTCGTGTAAGGATATTGTTGTTTAGAAATGAGAATAAGTGTGAATAAATTTTCGAACACCTACTTTGGTGGTCATTTTAAATTCTGAGTTGCATTTATTATCAAGTAGGTACTCTTTATCGATCAGTGTGTGCTTAGCAGATATTTGATACTTCATTAATTAAATAGTTCCTTAATTCCATTTTCTTTACTAAATCGTAATGAGTTACTTTTTAAATAGCTTCAGAGACTTTTGATATTATACGCAACGTCTTAAATAATACGCATTTATACTGCATCCTTCACGGACCTAATGCAATAAATAACCGCGCCACATTATTTTCGCCACGACTATTAATGAATCTCATAATAAATCAAGGCAGGAATAAAATATTCTGAATTCCAACTTTTAACCGTTTTGCTTAATACATGTTTGTTATCTCCCTTCCATGGGAAATTCGGGGAAAAAGAAAAACAGTTATAAAAGGGTAATTTACCATTGCAATTATTTCATTCAAATCTACTCTACAAAATTTATAATTGTTCGATTATTCGGCGTATTTTCCACAAATTCAGATCACTAAAACATAAAGCTTTAACGCAGGATAATTTATGAGAATTAAAATTTATTATTGGTATAATTTTTAAAAATTACTTAAAAAATGTATTATTAGTATAATTCTTTAAACAATTCCAATTATACACTATTAATTTCACATAAAATGATTATAACCAGAGTTAGTTTCAACAGTTACAGAAGAATGTTTGAAGGGGGGAGGGGGTGTGTTCTACAAGGATATGCTCTGTTAGATAACAGAGGGTTTGTGGATTAAAGTTCGTACAATAGACGGTCCACAGTGTTTCGAAACGCAAACATCACATAAAAATGCAGCAGACGCGCTCCGCTAATTCCTCAACGGCAATGACGTCATGTTTTCCAAAAGTTTCAAAACCGAGCGCCCGCGTTCGCCTCTGCGATACGAATACACGCGTATATTCCACTCCAGATGACGCGAAAAAAAAGGTTTCCCTTTAGTTATTTTTTTTGCTTCTCCCCCTGTGTATCCCCGCGTCGGTGTGGAATTTTTAGGATAAAATTATGCCCCCCCCCCCCCCCCTCCATGTGATCTATGTCATCCCCAATTGAAAGGACGAAAAAGAAAAATGGTAACAAAACACGGACATATGCGTGCACGTAGACAACAGGGACACGAGATTTGCGTATAAAAAGGCTTTCTACGGAAAATACGCGTTTAGAATTATTTTTTTTCTTGGTCTTCTATGCCTCGGTACGGATCTCAGACAGAATGGCGCACGGACACAGCGGTAGCTAATGAACATCCGCGATGCCAGCTCTCCCGCTGCTACTGCCTACAATATCGCGATCCATTTCATTTGAGAGTCAGAAAAGCCGAGACAAACTGGCGTGTTTGACAATGTACCGGAAAGATATCGTGGGCAATTATCCGATGCCTTATCCATCCAGGAGGTTGGGAGATATATTGCCTCTTCATAGGCAACTCGAGGAGCATTGCATTTTCATTTTCCAATCGGTACACCGGTCTCGTTGTACACGTGCTTAAGGAGTTTTAAAAAAGACAAATTATTCAGGAACTCTTTTGAGATGAGGTAGGTGAAAAATAAAAACAGACAACTGAACCGAAGAAAAAAATATGAATGGATTTTAAAAATATATTAATAGTACAGGTTTATAACGTTTTTCGATTTTTAATACTGATTTTTCTTACAAGCCGGTCATCATTTCGAGAATAAACATGAAATTTTCATTGAAGAAATTGTGCTTTTTTTGTAATTATCAAAAAATTGAGATTTAAGTTTGGAAAAATGTGAACGTGCAGGACCTTTACGTTTAATCTATTTTTATAATCCGCCTAATTTTTATTTCGGAAAAACTTCATTAGAAGTTATTATTTTTCAATCAAAATTGCGGAAAATCTATTTAATAAATATATATAATTAAGAAATCTTATTGGAAAAAATTGGGTATGGTTTACACTTGTACGTTTTTCTAAAAAATTCCTGAATTTGTCTTTTTTTCATTTGTTTCACCATATAGTATCATGTTATGCCATGAAAGTGTCACTGCATTATGTTTTTTTTAAATAAAATTGGTTGAACAGTTTGTAGTTGGTAGGAAAGTGTGAGAATCGTAACAGGATCATTCTTAGTCAGCATTTTAATGTGGAATCTGATGTTAGAGAACATAGTAATAGTAGGGGTTCTTATTATATACTTACATTCTTATTTTTTTTCCATTTTTTAAAGGTAACTGTATATTTTTGTTTTCTTTCAAATGAAATGTTAGTTTTTGTTGCTTGAATATTAGGTTCTTTGTTATTTCATTAGTACAAATGTTTTCGACGTGGAGTGCAGGTATTAAAACATGCATTGCAAAATCCCTCCCAAGTTTTTATGTACTTATTGTCTGTCGTTCATTGAGGTTGTGATCGAATGGCATTTCTATGATGCAAAATAACCAATTTTTTGGAAGCAAAACAGGGAATTATATAAAAAAGAAACTCACCTCGTAATCGTGAAAGGAATTTTCTTCTGCATTAATATCAACGAAAATTTGAAGTTCAAAAGTTTGATGGATGTGGAGAAATAAGTTTATCGACACGTTTGAAATATTGAAATTTATGAAATAATAAAGATTGAGTTCAAACTTAATTGAAATACCAAGCAACTCGGTGTATTTATTCACTATTATTATTAAACCGAGCACTCATTCTTTCTCCAGCATCACAATAATATTTTACGTTCACATAACAGTTCACAATAATTATAACAATATATAGACTGTCATATTACTTAAAGAAAATTTCAATTTTTTTAATAAATTTATTATATCCTTCTACTTCAAATTTCATTTGTATTTCATTTCTTAGTGCAATGTACTTTTAAGACCATTATAGATACGTACATGATTTTCGAGCAGGTGTTATATAGGAACATATAAGAGTAAAGATAAAAATACAAAGTTTGCGAAAGGTGGTTCGCTGTTGACGATAACATATCGAGTCATAATCCACCCCCCTCGTGGAACTTTGCTTTAGCACTATAAGTTATTGTCATTAATTCCACGCTCCAAACTTGCAACGCCCATGCGGGAAAGCTTCTCGAGCTAAAAATCTTGATATCGACTACTTGAGCTCCGAGTCAAGTATCTCGGACGTACGCCAGGAAAAATGTTGAATGATCCCTCCCCAGGCAGCTTTCTCTTAGCAGCACAGATTAATACTGTCGATGGTAGTGCAAATCTGTGTAATTTACGTGGGAGAATAATTCATACTAGAAGAGAACATACATGGCTGTCCATATCTTGATATTGACTATTGAAGTTCAGATTGAACTATTTTGAGGCGTCGCAATTTACATCTGGAATGCATATTTGTGTCGCTCTCGGGAGGAAATAATTGATAATAATAGGGAAGGTACATGGCTGAACATATCTTGATATCGACTACTGGAGTTCTAATTTAAAGATCTCAAACGTGTTTCGGAAAAGTCGAATTAACCCTCCTTTTATGTTAGCATTATTGATATTGGTTGTAGTGCAAATTTATGCATTTCCAATGAAAAAATAATTTACACTAGAAAAAGAACGCGGTTGATCATATCTTGATATCGACTACTGGAGTTTTGATTGAACTCTTCCGAGGTGTTTATCAGATGAAAACTCGAGTCACAATTCACTACTGGAATGCAGATGTGTCATTTATAGGAGAAAGTAATAAGTAACAAGGAAGTATAATAATAGAGAAGGAACGTGGCTGATCGTATCGTGATATCGACTACTGGAGCCTTCACTACGTGTATGCTATTTCACTCACGATTCAGTTTACTTTTGATTCAATCCTTTTTTGCTCCTGCAACAATGCCGCGAACCATGCAAATTTATGCAAACATGTTAAATCGATGGATGTCAACATTGAGCCAAACAAATTTGATCGGACGGTAGTTTTCCGATTACATGAAGATCTCGATTTCACGAGCCCCTTAAAATCAATTCGGCCTCGGGGAATTTTTATTTCAATATCAATTCTTTTCGTAACTATTCCAAACAAACAGTCCATGTATATCCCGCCGATTTTAGCGAGCAGTTAAACGTTTCACCTAAAATACCTTAGCACATGCAACGAATTTGAGTAGGACATGTATATATCTTAGAAATGAATGCGTATTTTAATAGAAAAATTATTCAGACAATATTTTAATTAGGAAAAATGTACTGAGACAATTTTATAATAGAAAATAAAGGACTGTTTCCATTTTTGGAAAATACAAAATTGTCATCTATTGTGTAGCAACTTTTATACTTTACTAAATTTATTATCTTTCAACATTTATATTGCTCTTTTAAGTAATTCCAGAAATATTGTATGCGCAGCATAGGAATTTAGCATTTACCAACGTTTACATAATTTTTGGAAAAACATTTGCAACATACCTATACCCGCAAGAAATTGCTAAATTTCCCTGGCAACAAAATTTGTGCAAAGAAGATAAAACAGCTGCTGAGATTGCTTAAAAATACCAATCTTCTTCAGCAGTTATGAATATCGCTACTATAAATCGAGTTTCTAACCCAACTTAGAGGTCGATGCGACTCAAAATAAGTAAATTAAAAAAATTAAAAAAAATGTGCATAAAATACACGTAAATTCATAAAATAGTACCTACCTATGTTTGAACAAGAGGGTTTGCCTTTATTTTAATATCGCTGAGAACATCAAGAGACTGAAAACCAGTCCAAAAACGATGTTCCTGTCCAAAATACAAAGAGATGAAAATCTATACGCGTGCTTCACGAGGTTTTTCCAAGGTCGAAAATAGTCTGTACAACGACGACTATACATTGCGGAAGCAGGTCTCTACAAGACTCCGCACGCACGAGTAAACTTCCAAGCGAACGCATCGGAGGCAGCATTCAAACGGCAATAGAAAGCAATTAGCCAAAGTAATTGCGCAAATCCCGTGTATATCGACCAGTTTGCAATAGAAACTACGTTAATTGCTCGACGTCTCTTTTCGTGCTTTCCTTCGATCGACTTTCGGTTCAAGTAGTAAATTCGATGAATTTAATTAGCACACTCCCGTGTCTCGTTTGATGTTCAAGCAACAACTTTTCTTCACTGGGTTAGTCGTACATAACACAATAATACGTTTTCTCTATCGAACAAACAGCGTCGTCACATGTCACGGCGAATATACCTGGTGTATCATTACGGAAACAAACGAAAGGGTTATGAAATTTAATACCTGTGTACATCTAGCTGGACTGCTGTTGTTGACAACCACGTCTTTACTAATAAAACTAACTAAAGACTCTAAAGCAGTCGTTTTTGTAAAAAATAAAACACTTATTTTTCAATTACTTACAAAGAAATAAATTGAAGCTGAAGCTTGTTCTTTGACGCAATCTTCATTAACATCATAAGCTTTGAAAAAACATGTTTGTTTCGCCAGACATCTGCATTATATGATGACGCTATGGGTGGATGATTAAAGTGGCTTTTTAAAAAAGTTTCGTTTGTTTTGCAGCGATTTTGACGGAACGAAAGGAAATTCAGCGAACTGCTTGTAGATTCTACTTCGCAATGTCTCTGGTTCTGCACGGAACCTACAAAGGAAGCAAAATTATGAAAATTATAGCTAAGGAAATGGCGATTTTTCAAAAAGTGTTTTTTTCGTTAGACACAGATGAGGTTTTAGTTTCTTTTCATAAAGAATAACATTTTTTATTAAGTTCAATTTAGTTTCAGGCCAAAACTACGCATTTTGTGAACACGATCGAATTTGATTTAAATATATTGGAATCTCCGTTTGTAACTTATCGCTGCAAATCAAAAGAATGTTTTTTAAAAAGCCTCTTTAACGATTTTCCAGTAGCGTCATCTATACCTAATGCATATTTTTGACTAAATAAACATGTTTTTTAAAGCTTATGATGTTAATAAACATTGTGTCAAAGAACAAGCCTCATCTTTAATTTATATCTTTGTAATTAATTGAAAAATAAATGCCTCATTTTCTACAAAAACGACTTAGTATCCTTAATGTTTCAAGTTAAATTTTATCAATTAATTAATTAATTAGCGGCTACGATTCTAAAATTTCTTTATGCACACTTTCCTCAATCTTTTTAGCCTAGTTTTCAATAGACATGGACCGGCACATTACTTAATCATTTTCTAGGTATTCAGTTGGTCATTTTGGAAGCTAACAGTAAGTTCTACGTGCCATTACACACACCGTAGAGTGGCGAGTATGTTTAACCTGTTAGTAGACGAAGGCCAGTTAACTCGTTACGTAAATATGCCTTCGCTTTGGGTAATAAAAATTAATTAACCCGAATTAATTGCAAGAGCTTAATAATCACTCCTGCAAAATTTATTACGTTACGCTGTGCTATCCTCATACGTCGTAACAAATAAATGACCGCTGACACTTTGTCAATTCTTTAAAAAGCAGTAAATCAATTGCAAACCAATTTAAGGTACCTAAATGTTCAGAATGGTGACTATTCATTTCGATATATGCTTCAGTTTCTTTATAGGTATGTACATGAACGCAGTGGCGTACTCAGGATTTAAATTTGGGGGGGGGGGGGGGGCCGAGTTGGACGGATAAAAATATTTTTAATTCATATTCAATAAAATTCATCAGGTGATTATAAAAATTGATTTAAAGACTAAAATTGAGTTTTCTTTTCTTCTTACAATGCCTCTTCTTTGGGGGGTGCTAGTGCTCCTTGCCCCCACCCCTCTGGGTGCACCACTGCATGAACGTATATGTTTAAAAATTTCTGGATTTTCTTGCACTGGTTTGACAACCATTTTGATTCTGCTGCATAAATTTTTCTAGATTATTAATGGGCATGGAGTAAACTAAACTTTCTAAATGACTCTAAAGGGAACTTTGATGAATTGAGACTTAGAAATCGAGATGGCCATTGTACGGTATACATTATATGTAACGATCTTAGATTTTTGAAAACTATTATTTGGCAGATCTACGTTCATTTAGACATTTTTTTCGGTTTTCTGGGTTCCATTATCCAGCGAAATTTTTACCTATAGTTTCAGCACACCCTGTATATACTCTGCTTTTCCACAAACTTCTGACAATTTAAATGCTCAGAAAATAGTATTTCCGCTAAACTCGTTCCTGATAAATGGCGTAGCGGCAGTTGTTGGTCGAGTTATAATTAAATGTTCAACTGGTTACAGTGAGCCACAAAATTTCTGGCACGGGCAGAAAGTTAATAAAAAATTTGAAAAAAAATGGTTAATGGAAATAATTTTAAAGTAGATACTTTATTTTAGGATGTATAGTTTCAATAGTTTATTAACAGACTAGTATAGCAAAACAGTAATGTTCTGTATAAAATCTAACTGAAAACGAAGTGATTAGAGTGTACAAAATATTGATGATAATATGTAAAATATTAATTGTAGACACTTTTAATATTTTCAAAGATGTAACTACATAGTTTCAAATATCGGACTGTAAGATATTTCGTTGCTATTGTTACATACCTACATTATTTTACAACTGTTGACACAATTGTGACAAAGTGTGTAGCACCAAATTCAAAAGGCCTAGAGACGAAATTTCGAAAATGGAATATTTTTGTTTTCTCCTTTAATTATATTATTCCATGCTTCCTTCTTTATTTCTTGTTAAGAAACGTAGCAGAATCTTCGAAATGGAGCAACAGAATATTTTACAATTCAGATATGATTTGCATCAGTCATACAATTCATAAATAACAGCAGTACATTTCAAAATACATTCTTGTATTCTGCTATTATTTTATAGATCATAACAGACAACGAAATGTAAATTGAAATTGGAGGGGGACACTTCAGACCCCACCCTTCTTACTATACTATAATAACAAATAACTCTTTAAGCAATGGAAGTTAAAATTTTTTGCCAAAAGTAATATTCGCTGTACCGTGTTTGGCCGTGATTAACAAAAATCAAGAAAAAAAGTGGAAATTAATACGCATTGTCGAAAATAAGTATACCACCATGGCCGTCCAGAGGGGGGGGGGGGGGGCAAAAGGGGGCAGTTGCCCCCCCCCCCCTGGCTTTTGAGAAAAATCGCTTATTTTTCAAAACTGATCTTTATTAAGTTTATACTGAAAAAGAGAATATTTTTAAATATCGGTTTTAACTTTTCAATTAATTTGGCACTATAAAATGGGTTAAAAAAGCAAGAGGGCTATATTTTTCTTTACCATCATCCCAAAGTTGCCCCCCCCCCCCCCCCCCCGGAAAAAGTCTGCGGACGCCCCTGTATACCACATTATTTCTGATCCCAGTAACACCATTTAGAAGTTTGCAAATCTAAGTGTTTATTTATTGCAAGCATTCTAAAGAGAAATGGTTAAAAATGTTGTAACTTTGTGGAAAGATTGTAAGTCATACAAAGAAATTAAGCAAATGATAAAATAGAAACATTAAAATAGAAGTACAGAATAAAAGCAGATGATAATCCTAGTAGTTGGTATTACCGTGTGATTATATTCATTTACTTGAGCCGTTTGATGACCTTATTCAGAATTTTGATTCGTTGCTTAAAACATTTATAGCACAACTCGAAATATTCCGTTTAAAACTTTATTATAAAAACTGCCAACAACGAAAAGATTATTTTGCGCCCCCTGCCAACCTCACGCCCTAGGCAACTGCCTATAGGGACAAGCCGGGCGTGATTACATGCACAGTTTTTCAAACATTCTAAAAGCTGCCGTTGAAGACGTCCACAACAATACCGCAAGTCATATAACCTAACGAAACGGCTCGCCCTGGCCGATGATGAAGTAACTGGCATTAAACCGTAGGCACTTCGGTGCTATATAAAATTCTCGATGGCAGGGACACGAAGTTGCCATTTAATGGCCGTTTCGTCGCCGTCGCCCAAAGTGTCTCCCTCCTGTGCCATACCACCGAACCGAAGCTAAACCGGAGGAGACGGTTCACACGATTTAATGCTTTCGAAGCTATCGAGAAGCAAACACAACCCTCCTAAAGTTCAACAGTTCGCGAACTTCCTCACCGCCGTTTCCTTCGTTCCTCCCCCTCCCCCTCCCCCCGCTCCAATCCTCTTCTTTTATTAAAGAACTTAATACTCAGACTTTTATTGCTCCCTTAGGAGGGATAAGTAATAGTCCAACCATCGCCCGCCGCGCGGCTTGATCTTCGTTACCGGCGCTTTCTGGAAAAGAAACTTCTTCCTTCTGCGCCCATGCTACCTTTCATATTGTGGCGTTTACTCTCAGACTTACGTTAGTCCATGCACACATACAAGCAACGTCTTAGGACGCACAGAAAGGGGAGAAGGAGAAGACAATGGTTCCTCGTTTGAGTTGTACATATATCTTTTCGTGACGAGCGTTTCACATATATATATAGCATTGTGCGCGCGTGTGTGCTTGTATGTGTATGTGTATATATATACTTGAAACGCTGCCAAAACGATTACAGAGGGGGAAGGGGCTACAAACAATCGCTACAGGGAATAGGGGATGTTCCGTTGCTCTCTGCGCCTCTTTTTGGTCCCTTTCCACCTTCTTCTTTCTCTTCTCCTTTTTCTTTTTTAATTAAAGAACATTGTCCGTTGAGAAGGGATCCCGTTGTCTTGCGATCGCGAGGCACGTACCGATTATCCGGCATCTACACGGGCGTCCTGGAATTTACAGGCGTACGAGAACCACGGGACATCGATCGTCCCCATCGTTCAGATTACGATTAACGCATTGCCAACCGCTCGCGGGAAATACCCCTGCTGCACGCTGCATCGCTGAACGTCCAGGAGGGGCGATCCCCTCTTTTTTACGCCACGCTGCATTGTGTTCGACGCAAACGCTACGGGAGCGATTGGAATAACTTTAAGTGGATACCTCGAAATCGAAATGACGTTCGCGTGAGAGCAGTTTTATGAAGTTTACGCGGAAGAAATATTAGGTAAACGATTGCAGCTATCGTCAAATTTTTTGAAAATCATCACTCGATTTGGTAACTGAATCATTTTGGCGGTCTGAAACAACCGATGGTTATTTGAAAAATTAATTAACTCGTACTTAAGGGGTTACATAACCTTGACAGATCAGAGAAAGGTCATTTTTATGATTTTTCTTTTTGTATAAAGACTTTTTGTGTAGATCTAAAACCTTTGTTTTGAGATCGCGGCTAATGAAATTATTAACGTTCAGAAGTCGTTGCTTTAATTTGTATTTTTAGGTACATAGGTATGATTTTTTTTAAATATAATTGCTAAGATGTGTATTATTAGTATATATCTGTAAATGTATGAATATCCGAGAATTGGTATTGCACGAGGTAAATAAAAAAAATGCTCAGTGCAAAAACACGTTTTTGAGCTGCTATTTTCTAGACGTGTTTGGAAGGTTGCTCAGGCCACTATAGAAATAAAATCTTGTCGTATAAGAGGTGGTTTAGGCTGAAATGTGAATCCGCCCAAAATTGTGGGTTGGGCCACTATTCCGCTGATAGCCTCATGTAAGCTGTATTCTCTGCCAAACGAAATTTGAAATCTTAAGAAATGGCCCCATAGCAGTCCCTTCTCACAGCATTTGCGGTACCAAAGATATCTTGGTGATTACTGGACCGATTTGAATAAAATTTTGCACTAACAGTCTTAAGATTATAATCTAAGGTCGAAGCCAGATATATTGGCTTCTTCGGTATATTTGCCAGATATATTTGCCTGCTTCGGTGCTCCTTTTCTCAATGTTTTCTGACTCGCTCTCGCCTTCGCAGAACAAGAGTGAGCCAGAAGTGGTGGGGATGGTGCCAAGCTTTTGGCGTGTAGGTCAAACCGAGCTGTCAGCGTAGAAATGCACACATCAGAATAGGTGTGCGTTAGCTCCGAAAAAATTCAGGAGTTTTATTGGTCAGAACATTGATTCTCTCTCGATAGCTTCATCTGTTATTGGTCTACGCATAGCTTCGTAACGGACACAACTATTACTGTTCCTGTTACCCCGCCATACGCAACACCAATTGACAAATCCACGATCGTCAGATGGTTGTGGCTGATTTATCCTCGATCTTATTCGCGAAAACGAATTCACCGGCCAACATATTTGGCTTCGACCTTAGTAATTCTAGGCGCCGAATTTGAAAAAATTTATTTTTTGAAAAAACGGCAGTTACTGTAAGTCAAAGGTGTGATCTTCGACCTAAGTTTTCAGCTTCTTCTGTTAATAAAAAACGAAGCAAGACAATTAATAAAAATATCGTCTGAGGATATCAAATTTCTTTTTGAACAGAATATAGCTTAATTTATACACAACAAGGCGTATATTTTGATTTTTAAATATGGCGTTTCTTTATATGAAAAAAACATAAAAATCACCCTGTTTTCCTTATCAAGGGTATGTAACCCCTTACACTACTAAACGCGACACGCGGTGTACTACTACTACTGTATCTTCTATGTCAAGAGAGAAAAAGGTACGGGGAAACATGGTGCTGAATATTTTTTCAATAAAATGCTCTGACACAGCTGCAAAATGTAAACGCCCGGTTTTGAAATGGAGCTGTATATTTTTCTACATGAATTAATCTGTTCCTGCTATTCTGCGTGTGAAAGTATTGGGCTGTACGTATTAAAAAATGAATACTCGGCGGGACACTTCACGTTTTAGGTCAAAAAATTTTGCATCCGGCTACTTTTGCTGCTCTCTCTGAACAGAGACGCAAGACGTAAAAGTAGAAGACGTGCTTGAGATTATTCGCAGCTGATTCTGCTCCATTTAAAAGTTCCGTCGGGCCTAAATAAAATACAGGTCACGGATGTTTTAGTCTTCATATATGCAAAGTAGCTTTTCATGATTCGTATAATTGGACAAAAACTATATTTATTCGGAGAGATATGCATAAAAATATCTGAGAAGCGTTCCAACGTTTTCCCTGTATTTAAAGAATTTGGGTCGACTATTCACCGGATTTCGTAGGGGAGGGTAATGGTGGCGAAAGTGTGGATATTCCAACGTATCACTGCATAAATATAATTATTTCCAGTGTCATCGCACCGTGAAAAGTTAATAATACATGAAAACCTATTATTTAAAATTTCAATGGAAACACATTTACAAAATTATTCTCCCACGCGAGCCTGAGAAAAAAGGCGCATAAAATTTCAGATTCAACATTCGTTCCGCGAATAATTTCCAAATTTCACTCGACTAGTTCAGCAGTCGAACATTATCGGCAATAGGGAAGTTTTAAGTTAGAGCATGCGATTTCAAACGGATCGCGAAAGCTGTAGCAATGTCCGACGCGACGTCAGGCGATAACTCGTTCGGTCGGCAAAGTGTTAATACATTCCGCAGCGCATTTACCACTTACGAAACTTGCTTAACCGCGAGCGATGGTCTTGTGTTTTGATTTAACACCGACACTTTGGAAAAATTGCTGCAACTGCAAATCTACTCCATTTTAATTGAAGCCGTGTAACATGGCAATCTTAGATTAAGTTAAATATGAACATTTGTTTTATTAGGTCGGTGCAAAAGTTCGATCGCTTTATTGGACTAAAGCTTTTATTAAAAATAAAAATATTTCACTTGGATTTTTAATCAATGTATTTTCTTTCGATATATATGAACTCGTGCCATTCTTCTGGCACAAGAACAAGCAGTGGTGGATTTGAAGATTTGACGCCCGTAGGCTAACAAGCGTCTGCTGCCCTTCCCGCGAAATATCGTCAAATAGGTATATCAATTTAAAACAGTCGAGACAATCTCAATATTAATTCAATATGGCAACTCACATCTGAGCCATTACTAATTCGCTATATGAAGAAAAAGTGAATTGTTTTTAAAGTTGTCGCAAGCTTTTGGGTTTAAATCTTTTCCAATTTCTTTCGGTCAAAATTTGTCACTCCCCAAAATTTGTCGCTTCCTAAAATTTTCCGCTTCCGAAAATTTGTTGCTCCCAAATATTTGCCTCTCCCCAAGCCGCTTGTTAAGCCCGATGAGAAGAAGAAACACTACGCACAAGCTGAAATGTCACAGGGACAAGAGGAATCGTCCACTCGCGTCAACCTATCCCCTCCAACACAGTTCGTCCCGTGACATTGACGCGAATAAAACTAATCGCAACAATCGAGGGGGCGATTCCCCTTGCCCCTGTGACATTTCAGCTGCTGAGTAGTGTTTCTTCTTCTCATCGGGCAATAGGGTAAAGGACCCAATTACTGGCAGTCAACCCAATTACTGTCACCTTAAGCTATTTTACTTAAAATAACGAATAAATAAGCGTTTAAGTAAAATAGCTTAATGTGACAGTAATTGGTCCTTTCCCCTAGTACTTGTTAGCCTGCACCCAAATCCGCCAGTAAGTAGAAGTAGGTGTAGTGAAAGAAGACATTTCCATAACACCTTAGGTATATAACATCACCGAGCAGTGAGCGATCGAATTTTTCCACTGACCTAATATTTTGCCTATATATATAGTAAAACTACAGAGAAAACATAATTTCACGTGATCGGCGGTTAAGCGATAATGTGGAAGAAACGTATTTTCACGTGACCAGCGGTAGAATGTGTTAAGGGGGCCGTCTCAGTTTTGTTATTGTCCGTCTCACCGGGCTTTGAATGTGTGCGGACAGGTCACACAAGCTAAGTTAAGCGTGTACGTATACGCGTGTTGTAAACAAACCGGTTCAACCGATTTTCGTCCTGGAATCGGCCAGAAGGAAGTTTTTGCGGGTACAGTTGCCTTCAGTAAACATCTGTGGGGGGTGGGACGGTGCGTTTGAACGCTAATAAGCATTGTACATTGAAATAATAATGAATTTATGAATCGAAAACTGACAGAATGAAGCTTCAAGGCTTCTCCGTTGGTGGCGCTAATGGTGCACTGTAGCTACGTAGCACCAGCGTGGCGTATAAATTCATTATTACTTCAATATACAGTGCTTATTAGCGTTCAAACGCACCGTCCCACCTCCCACAGATGTTTACTGAAGGCAACTGTACCCGCAAAAACTTCCTTCTGGCCGATTCCAGGACGAAAATCGGTTGAACCGGTTTGTTTACTACACGCGTATACGTACACGCTTAACTTAGCTTGTGTGAGCGTCCGCACACATTCGCGGCCCGGTGAGACGGCCCCCTTAATCACACAGGCAAGGGTGCAATGTGTTTCGTGTTGATGTGTGAGCTTTGTTGTTCGCGCTACTTGAGACCAGTCGACACTTCTTTCCGCAACGATTGTCAGCAATAATTGCTGACATCGGTAGGGAGGTGTCACTGAACAATACGAACGTGGAGAGCCGGGAATATGACGCGTGCATATATACGGGGACGTGTGTGGGCATGTAACGAGTACATAGTGCGTATCCTTAAGCGTTCGAGCGAAAAACGAGAGAAACGAACGTTATTTTTTGGTGTTCCGTAGCTTTTACATATATGATGCATACGTGTGTGTGTGTTTTATTGGATGAACTTAGCAAATACTGATGCGTGGGGGAGCGAAGGGGGACGCTAACGACAAAGGACGTCGCCACGATGAGAATAAGGTATGGCCGTAACGTGAACGATAACCCTGTCACGCACACTCGACGATTCCATACCTAGGTGTTCTTAATGCGTTTTGAAGCTGTTTGTTGAACATGTCCGATAAGCGTGTTACATTAACCTGCCGAGCTTTGTCTACTCGTTTCACAAATCATTAAACACTCGGACGGCGGACGGATCGGGTTGATCACACGGAAGCCGACGCCTGGGTCACTTTGGTGCCTGCGTTAACTGTCTTACTGTACTGTTTCGAACAGTGTTCTTTTTCTTAGAGCAGTAGAGAAGTGATTTTTTCGATTTCTCCAGTTTCCCATACTTTTGGGTCCGAAAAGACCCAGCACCGTTGGCCGAGAGTCAAACACCCGTACGTCATGTTCTCCCTGTGTCATTTTTTTACTATCTTAATCCCGTCGGATACGGGGAGATGCATTTGCACGTGCAGTGCACACACACGCTCGTACTGATTCGAAAGACAATTTGATGTTTAGTTGGCGTGGAAAGTATCGTGGCTAACGATGGACAAGGGACGTAGCGATTGCGACAATTCGAACGGGACACTCCGTGAGCGAAGATAGTCGAGGTTTAATTGTAAATGAGTAACATTTGTGTTTGGCTCTGTGAGTACTTTTAGTATGATGTAAAAGTAATTGAGTAATATATCATTTGATGGGAGTAGAAAGGAGAATGAGACTTTTGAGTGAGTAACGTGTTTACTTAGGATCCCTTTGTGGCAAGATAATTTGGTGGCTCGCGACGGTTTTCTGAGGAATTTTCATATAGTTCTATCTTCTGTGTCTTCTTTACTGTTTCATAATGTGGCGCAAATGGCGTGTGCAGTTGTCAGTGTCTCAGTCACTAGAAGGAAGAATCACTAGGTAGCCTAGGACAGCCTCTCATGATCAGAAGGAAAACTGATCAGCTCAACTTTCTGTACATTTCTCAATTATAGCACTTGTGTGCTGAATAGTGCTTAACTTATCAATATTCTTACATTTTATTTTACAGAGTTAATCAGCTTGGCTTATGAGAGCTTCGTTCCAAAAAAAAGTGATTTGCCACGAAAGTTACAAGACCTTTCCACACAATACTTTCTTATGGTTTGCGATTGGTATTTTCTGGATATTCGATTGGTATAGATAGTACTAGTTTAAAGAAGATAAAAAAGTACAGGAAATGTGTGAAATACCAGTCTCGAGGCACAGATGTGTTTCGTGTGAAAAGGTCCATGTCGCAATCAATACTAGCACTCAGCCACGGCCACACAGTGTCTGGCGACAGGCCACTGTGTCTCGCCGGCGGTTTTCCCTTATAAAGGCTGATTCATACGTATCAGTATCGCGACGGTTCAGTGCCGCCAGTGTCAGTGGTCTCTTTGTGTCGCTGTCAGTAAATGACACGGTCAATTGTGAACTTCTCCATTGCAAAATAGGGAAACGATATTGTGAAACTGGTATGTGTGAATCCGCCTTAAGAGTCGAAACACTGACGACTATGTATAACAAACCAATGCGCACCCACGGACCCGCAATGTAATCACACGATAATCCCTCAAGAGGATATTTTTGAAAGAGGGGTTTTATGTTCGTTTTTAAAGAATAGTATGATTGTTATTGGTATGCGCTGAAGAGTACTTTTGTCCACTTTTGTAATGAAATAATGCGTTGAATGGTGTGCATGGTATATGGAAATAGTAACACTATTCTATTCATCTTTTAACGAAACGTAAAAAGAGTATAGAAACAAGTTTGTTTCCAACCCTACACTCACAATTAAAAATGATTAATTAGTGACAACGTTAATAATGAATTGGTTGGCTGGTTGATGAAACTCATCAAGTAAATGTAAATTTAAAGTTCAATCTATTACAATAAATTAGGTAATAATTGAAAATTGTTGCAAAATACACAGGCTCCCCATATGAATTTTTATTAATTTACATATTGTTTTAAGAAACTTGAAAAGTAATTGCTTCCATTAATCCTTGAAGACTTTTGGGTGGGATTATGGACTTGGTCAATTTTACCAACAAGTCAACGATTGATTTCTAATTGTTGATAATTGAAAATAAAAATTTCATAACTATTACATCAAAGTATACATTTGCTAAATCTGACGCATTTGTAATTTATTTTATTCAATGATGTCTTTATACCATCTTCTGGTGGGGGATGTTTATTGTATGATTTGTCTTTAACATGGTTATCACGTTGACTACCCAACAGGCGTTGTATGTTCCATCGTCTACTCCACAGTAATTTTTTTTATCGTAAGCGCACAACGATGAAATATTGTGTAGTATTCAAAAACACATTTTTTTAAATAAAAGTAGTTCGCCCGTCCCAATCACGCGGTGCTAATGAAAAGTCGCATGTCCATCACCAGTGACGTGGTAGTCAGCGTGTTAACCCATCAACGACACCCTACATTTTAGAAAAACGTTACAAAATTGCAACCCATTTTTATGTTTCTATTTTACTATTAAAATGCTTATAAACTGGGATCAGACACTGTTTTTTGAAAAAAGCGAAATTGATTTTTTATTCCATCGAACGTAATATTACGGAGGTGGGTCTTAAGGGGTTAATTGAACCATTCAGAGGCTCAAACTGATCAACTCTATGAAAAATAAAATAGAGAAAATTTATAAGCTTAAGTACTAGTATTAATCATATCTTAGAATATTAGATTCGAGAAGTTTTCAGAAAGTGGAGTTGCTCAGTTTGGTTTGAAAAAGTAGTGTGAAGCCAGAAACCCTGCGGTCCGAAAGTGTCTCATACTGTCTCACAGTAGTCGCAAGCCACCAAAGTGTCTCGCCTGAACACGTCCTCAAGCGTCTTTTTACAACAAAAACAAGTTTCTTCGTTGTTCAATCGATATTCTTACAAAAACCTACCGATCTCGTTACCAGTAATGGTCACGATTTGCACTGCCTAATACGTGATATGATTGTTTCCAACGAACATTTCGAATGGGCGATTCTCCAGAAAGCATTTGCCGCGTTACCGCAGGCCAGAGTTGGGCATTATTCGAATTGCTTCGAATAAATATTTACCTAAGATAACTATCCGAATAAATTCAATTTAGTCGAGTATTTCATCTGGATAATAATTATTCGTTATTTGTAACGTATCATTCTACTCATTTATTCGAATAATTTATCGTTATTTATTCCAATAGATTGATTTCCGCTTAGTTTTGTAAATGTGTGTTCAAAGAATCTATGCAACGAGCAACTAATTATCCGCATCAGAATTACTTAAGTTATCTAGATAAATTATTATTCAATTAAAATTGTTTTCGGATAAGTTCCTATTCGTCTAAAAATGTATGTGTTTGTGACGAATAGAAGTTTATTCGTTCCTCGTGATCCGACTAAAATTTTGCCCATCTCTGTCGCGGACCTTGTTCCTGTTACGATATGTACTGTCGCAAGGAGCGACAGAAGCGCCGCGTCGCGGTTCCGAGCGCAGTCTCCGTAGGAATTCACGCTCAGCGACGTCCCGCGATCGGACATCTTGTATCTCGTTTCTAGGATCCGACTCATCCTCGATCCCTCCCAAAAGTTCCCGAAGTATACATATACATTTGTGCATATCAACCGTGGCATGCATATCGAGTGCGATGTTTGTGTGATAGAGAAAACGTGTCCAGAGGGATGACTGCTCTGGAAGTTGCGAGGGAGTCCCCAATTAATAAATCCCGGGCGACGGAGATGCGAGCGCGTGTGAACGTGTGGCGAGACGTGTATGCGCGCGTGCGAGCGCGTTCGCGAGCATATCTTGTAAAGGGGACTCGAAATATCCTAGTTTGTAAATGTTTAAGGTGAACTCGAGAAAAGTATAGTGTCGAAACTGAAAGAGAGCGAGGGGAGAGGGTTGGGGGAGTGATGGTGCGTGCGAGAGGAAGAGAGAAGGAGGAAAGGCTACTTTTATGGGATGTTAACGATGTACAAATGTGTAATTTAGTGTCGCAAGAGAAATCCGTCTACAGCGCGGTGAACACGATAGCGGAGAATACTAAACAGGAAAAGAAAAACACAAAAAATATTACTTTTATTTTACGAGAGCGAGAAGAACGCACGTACAGGTGAACCTTTTAGAGAACCTAGGCGTACCTATATTTCCATGATTACACATTTTTTGAACGTATACATGACATAGAGAGAGAGCGAGAGCGAGAGAGAGAGAGAGAAAGAGAGAGAGAGATTGAGAGCTGATTACATACCACGAGCGAGGAAAGAGAGTGTCAAGATGGTTGGATGGCCCTCTCACACACTCACACGTACGGTAAATCATGTGCTATGACGACAGTTGTCAAGAATAAAATTCTTTTCGATCAAAACATCCTCGTGTGTGTGTTTCATTCAACCATACCCGATCGTTCAAGGAGTTCTGTTGCCTTCTTTTGTTTTCGTCTGCAGCCGCCGTTCGTATGGGATATGGGAAGCACTGACAATACGATTAAATGTGTCGACAGAGAATGATTCTAGTATATGTTTTCTAAAACTTAAAGAAGGATAATAAAATAAATGTAAATGTGAACACGCAGTTTTAAATTCTTCAATTTTCTGGTCTTTTCTGTTTTATCACTGATTACAAGTCGGCGGTCCTTCTCCTGTGAAAGTAAAAACAGGCACACCAGCTTCAGACTGACAAGGATACGGACTAAAGGCACGAGATGGAGTGTCTCCAAATAAGCAGACGTTAAGTTAAATTTGAACGTATAGTTTCGTAACGGAGTAAACCCTGTAGTTTAATCTGAAATACACTAAAGCTGTAGGTATACTAAACGAATGGTATAGATTTTATATCGAGTAATGAAGGGCAGAGAGTTAAAATTCATTACCTAAACCCAAAATCAGTGGCTACTAAAATTTCGAAACTTCGTTGTTTGTTGTAGCGTGAAAAATCAATCATATGATAATAATAAATAATTGATAATTATTTTGATTAATTAAATTAATAAAATTATATTTTTATTTTAATGCGAAAGCATGTAAAATTCAGAATTTTAATGAATTAAAAATATAAATAAATATAATTTAATTAATAATCAATAAATTTTAATATTAATATTTTGAAACAATATTGATTAATTCGTGGAATATATAAAAGAAGTCTCAATTTTTTATATTTGAGGTGTGAGTCTAACAGCTTAATTAGCTTATTTATATATTTAGAAATTAATATAGTAATAGTAAATTTATTACATATATGTCCATAGTATATTGTTTACCGTATTAGAATATTAAGCTTCGATAAATAAAAAGCTATTGAATGGGTCTGAAGATAGAACAGAATTGTAAAAAGTTTCACGATAAACATAAATTTTTCTCTAACTGTGCTTTTTAGAATAGTGGTTCTCAAGCTTCTTGGATTTTGTAGTTCTTCACACTAAAAAATTTTCACAAAATTCAACTGAGCCATTGTTTATGCATGGGTTACGCCTTCCAGCGGTTGTTTATATTAGAATCGAACATTTTGTTAAAGTGTATGCAAATTACTTTTCGTGTCAGCAATTTTGAGATATTTAGAACACATTTTAATTAACTTTAGTTCTTTCTTCTTATTTGGACTTCACGGAGCCTATAAAGAGATCTTACACTAGTCACGATTTCAAAACTCAAAACTCAATATGGGAAAATGTTGTGTATGCGTGAATAACGTAAGACGCTTAAACTTTGACTTTCTTACTATTTAGTTGGAATAAAATGAAATGGTTACTCAAATTTACCACTCTGACTGTGAATCATATAAATCATGATTCTTATTGCGTTTTACTTTGATCGACAAATATTTCTGGCTATGTTAATAATCAAATTCTGCATTTCAAAAAATCGTTATGTAGCGGCACAGAGTTTTTATTCGTGGGAATTCTATCCGTCGACGTTTACTGTATCTACTAAACTTAAAGTAAAAGAAACCTTTTCTGGAACTTTCTCATTTATAGCTTCTTGTATTTTAAGAACTGATCCCACTTTCAAAGAGCTTCCATTTATTTCAGCTCTGTCTATCGATGTTCACTTCACTGGAGTTGAGTTGAAAAAGTCGTTGACAAATGATTCTGAAATACGTTCAACTTACAAGGGGAGGACTATTGACTCTGGAACAATATTGCATGACGTCACAAATACTCCTTTCCAAACATTAAAACCTTTGCGAAAAACATTTTTTTCAAAAACTTCATCCTCTCGAGTTAAACCTGGATCTTGGTAGAAAAAGTGATTCGACCGTCAAATAACCCCTAGGGGTCTTTGACCCAATGTCATGAACCACATATTTTAACGTAAAATTTTTCGTACTCTTCATTTCTGGTGTCAGAAATAGTGGTTCGAAATTAAAAAATGAAGTTGACCTTGGAATGACCTCTAAATTTGACCGTCAGGTCATAGTCAAGGTCACCATCAGATGCCTCTTCTTGAACCATAAAACTTTTGTCTGAAAACTTCATACTTCCAAGTTAATATGGGGTTCTCATCTTTTTGGTACATCCTGAAGAGTTGTATCTTCGAAGGAATCTGTTAACATGGTGTACAATTAGTTTATAAAACAAATTGTGGAATTAACACTGTATTTATTAAATGATTTGCTGATCAACGTTAAACAACAAAAATACAATTCAAAGGTCCAATAATACTAGGGTAAATGACCCAATTACTGCCACCTTAAACTATTTTACTTAAACGTTTATTTATTCGTTATTTTAAGTAAAATAGCTTAAGGTGACAGTAATTGGGTTGACTGCCAGTAATTGGGTCCTTTACCCTACTCAATTTAAAAACAAAATAAAACCTTCTTTTTCTGATTTTTCCCCATAGTCTGAGGACAACTGTATACACTATGATATTGCCCCGGATCTAAACTAATAATGGTAACATTGAAAATCATCAAGGGTGCCCATTTACCACACCTTGCGCATTGTTCAAAATCTTCGAGCAAGCGGTTCATATTCTTCTTCACAATATACGCAAAAGTCATCGCCTGTTTTTTCATGTTTTCCTAGTTCCAGTCTTGTCTGGCAGTTTCTCTTTAATAATTACGCGGCTCCTGGTTGACATGTTTAACAAAATATTGAACGTTAGTTTACGAATAGTCATACATGCCGGGTTTTCCCCGTAAGATCGTGCCCCAAGCTGTATGCACTATGCAGTATGCACACAATCGATCTTCGAAATATAATGTACATAGACACTGTTAATACGGTTCTTCAAGCAACTTACCAGTTGATTACCAAAGCACTACAAATTAGGTAAATGTACCAATACCTGGACGCTTAAGGGGCTTAAGGAATAGCGGCAAAGTTTATCTCCTAATTTAATTTGTAAAACCATCATGAAATAAAAAAATGTTGAAATGTGGAAAATAACACAATATTATACTATCGGAAACTGAAAAAAAAGTTTATGTATTATAATAGACGTATTTATTAATGAAAATACGAAAACATACGTTGTCCTAGTAACCGGACAACCTAAAACTGCATGTCCCAATACCTGAATTATATCGTCCCAGTAAGCGAACAACCTAAAAATGATTGTCAAAATTACTTACATTCACGAAATTCTTGTACCAGTAAATAAACTTAGAATTATTTAAAAAAATATTAATTTTCTTGCAAATTTAACTATCTTAAACTAAATTTAAATCTATTTACTACTATAATAATGTATTATTATAATATATAAATAAGAAATGCTGTCAATATGTTCTTAGTAAATGTCAGATGTGTCTTGACAGAAGCTTAAGAAATTTCTCGAAATCTGCTATGCGTATTGCGTACGAAGTGTGTTACAAAATAATTATTTCTATCAAACGATTTTTAATTTTCTATAATAATGATTTTAATTAATATTGCTAAATACTTGTGCATTATGGTACTATTTTGTTTTTAATTACATTATAAATTAAGCTTAAAAATAAATAAAATTCGCATTAGTGTTCAGGTACTGGTACATGGTCGGGCACTGGTAAATTTACCTTACACTTTTGAAATTAGTGGAAAATAACATCAAAATCTTTAAAAGCAAAAGAATACCGATAATTTACTGAAAAAAATATTTTAAATGCAAATTCGATAAAATTCATTAGGTGATTATAAAAATTTATTTAAAGAATAAAATCCAGTTTTCTTTCCATTTTTTAAACCCCTTTGGGGGGTGGGCGGGTGAGAACCTTTGCCCCCTCCCCCCTCTGGGTGCGCTACTGTACTGGAACGCATATGTTTCGTGGCAAGTTTCTATTGACAAACGCATCAATGTGGTGGAAACTAGTGGCCCACGGGAATGTTTGAATTCGTTATGGAAATTCGTAAAGGTAGGGTAAAGGACCCAATTACTGGCAGCCAACCCAATTACTGTCACCTTAAGCTATTTTACTTAAACGTTTATTTATTCGTTATTTTAAGTAAAATAACTTAAGGTGACAGTAATTAGGTTCGGTGCCAGTAATTGGGTCCTTTACCCTACACGGTTTTCTACAGGATTGTGAAACGACCATTTCGGACCTAAACCTACATCTTGAACTAAATCCCAAACGATCAGTATCCCAACATGCAATAGGCGTTGAATCGTATTCCGACGTTCACAAAACGCGGGAAATTCATTCGTTCGAGCAAGCCGTCTGACGGAGGGATTTAATATAACACGGTGAGCGATAATCGATGAGAACTGGCGAGCGTTCGGCGGGCGTTTCATGCAGAACGACTGATCCACGTAGCGCGTGGATGTGGAGCGGCGAGGAAAAGTGACGCGTTTTGAAGGCAGCACGGACAAAACGCGGGCTCGTGACACTCGCGGCGAAGGGAAATCCGCCCATCCGTCATTACTGTAAGCGGCGTTTTATCAGCGGCAGGAGGGTCGGCCGACGTCAGATCGATCAGTCACGTTGGGGGTCTAAGTGAGAAATTACGATGAATCTGAAACGTCTGGCTGCGGGACAGCTGAATAAAAATCCAATTCCCAAGTATCTGTCGAGGTGTCGTGTGCTGCGAACGTATGGGCTGCGCGCTTTTATTCTGTTAGGAATATCCAAATAGCTAGACGACGGGGGTGAATAGCGTGCGTTTCGGTTTAGCATACGGTTTTAGAGGGGGAAACCTCGTAATGTGAGAAGGAAACTAGGTGAACGAAGGAAAGAGGATGGGGGATGTCGTTTTTGGACGAAAGTCAAGGACGTGGAAAATGTGAACTAAATAATTTCGTTTTTTATAATGTGAGGTGATAAGGAAGAAGGGCATCTTTTGATGATAGGGGGGCATGTTTAAGTGTCGTTAGGAAGGTCGTTAGAAAGCCATGAAACCTTACCTTGCTCTTATTTGGAATGCTACTAGAAACGTAGTAAAATATCGTGAAGGAGTTGCATCTTTTTATTATTGCTGTTGCGAAAAGAGGTGACGGAGTTGAAAGAATTGGAGATATTTAGCGAATTCAATGATTTGCTTTATGATGTTAATTATATCATTCAATTGAAGCTGAAATGAAAGCAATTTGTGAATAATTAATTGTTAATATCGCGAAATTTAATATTGATATCCTTCAGTTGGGCATTTATAATTACCACTGAGTATTTAATTCCATCCCCTTCAAGTTTTTAAGCATTGTTGAATAAATGTACGAAACAGTTCGAACATTGTTGGTGCTCAAATATATTTGCATTCTTGGAGGAAATTATACGTAAAACGAATTTCTTCTTAGAAATTAAATAGTGTTCGTTAAAATTCATTTTATGTGCTTTCGAATCAAATGTTTCCCTATGTCTCTTACAAAGTGACGAACAAAGTATATAGGGTAAAGGACCCAGTTACTGACACCTGAACAAATACTGTCACCTTAAGCTATTTTACTTAAAATAACGAATAAATAAACGTTGTAAAGTGATACACAAAAAGAATTATGTATTTTGTTTGTTTATTCGTTATTTTAATTAAAATAGCTTAAGGTGACAGTAATTGGTCAGGTGTCAGTAACTGGGTTCTTTACCCTATCAGTGATGCCAGATCGAGGACGGGTGCCCTCGAGAATTTCCCCCACCTCGCGCATACTACGCCGGAGCAGTGCGTCCGTGAGGTGGACTCCGAAGCGCCGAGCTCACGAACACGCTGCTCCGGCGTAGTGTGCGCAAGGTGGGGGAAATTCTCGAGGGCACCCGTCCTCGATCTGGTATCACTGTACCCTATATCCCTATTCTTTCGTACTACAATTTCTCAATTTCCCTAAATTTTATTGGTACATCTATTAAACAATTAGAATGCTTTGCTAAAAATTGCTTTAAATTCGTGGATCACAAATGAAATTTTATTATCCATCATATTACCACGAATGTTGCAAATCAAAACTAATGAAGAGATATTATTACTCAATATTCCTATTGTGTCAAATAAACAAATACTATTTTAGTAATAGTATTACAAATAACAGACGAAGCTTATACCTCAAATCTTTATTCCTTATTTTTATTTCAAACACGATTTATCCAGACCTGCTGGTGCGAAAGTGCACACGCTAAATGGTACAAGTATAAACAATCTGTGGCAGAAGGAGCACTTCCTGGGTGAAATCGATATTCACGTAATCGACGACAAGTTCGTGCCTTCGTAGAAAAGTCATCAGACGATCGCAGGCACTGGCCGTGATGTCGAGCAAGGGTAGACACAGCTGGCCGGAAAATTTCGACGGTCGATCGGCGAGGCGGTCAGAGGGGGACAAACGGCGAGTTTCGAAACTTCCGACAATCGCGTTATCGCAACAATACCGTGATTGGTATCGTTCTATTCGTTTCGCTACTTTCCTACGGCTCTATTTCCGTCGAAAAAAAGAGGGAGAAATTGATATCCGGATGACGTTGCTTTCAATTCTAGAAAATTTCGTATCAGGATTCGAAAAGTCCCTATTGTCACCACGTGACGCAAATATTAACGGCTGTTTTTGTCGGGAAAATTGGTAGCGTTGCCATTCATGACATGGCATCCACTCGTTTAGATACAGACATCGATAAACGTTGAATGGGAGTACATTATTAATTCGTGCCTGTGCGATGTTATTTTCTTTTGAGTGTCCTCTTCATTTTTCAAGGACGAAATGACAGTATTTTGAGAATGTATAAAATGTTAAAGGGAGGGCGTAGAGAGTAGGGTTTGTCGGTTTTTAAAAACGGGGTTTAAAAATAGGTTTTTATTTATGAATTTATAAAATTCGAAAACCGGTTTTGAAATTTAAAAAACCGGTTTTATATATTACTTAGAATTAATATATACAAATGAATTAATTATTTAATTATTGCAGTATATTGTAGTAGGTAACAGTTTAGTTATTACTGTAAAACTAATCTTCATGAGTTCATATTTTCTGAAGAAAAATACTTCATGGAATAAAGATTTACAATTTCGTACCATTGTAAAATATTTATATTTTGTGCGGATTTTAGTTTAGTCTATTTTTCATTTGGTTTTGTACGCAGTCTATGTGATTGTGTTATATTTTTTGTACACCCATAAATATTAAAAAACACCCAAAAATATCAAAAATTGTACGGATTTGTAAGGATTTTAGTTAATTTAATTTGTTTTTATTTATGTGGTTTTATATAGATAGAGTATATTTTATTTTATTATATTTTTGCAATTCCATAAATATTAAGGAAACTGAACTGTATTTAAGTGGGTACGAATATTTATTTACTATTTTAATTATATATTCTCTGTGAAAATTCGCAAAACCGTTTAACCGTTTTTATTGGAATAGTGGAATTTGAAAACCGTTTTTTTCAAAAGTCGGTTTTTGTATAAACCCTAGTAGAGAGCACATATTGTTAGCACATGTGGGAGCATAATATTTAAAAAATAATTGGTAATGTGAGCTTCATATGATTCTTAATAACTATTATCGTGTTATAATTTGGTAATATTGTGAGAATGTGGATAGTATATTACTTTAGAAAAGGTACAGTGGGAATTTTAAAAAAGTAAAGTTCGCAGAAACGAAAGGTGGAGAATAGTAGATAGAACACTTTTGTGGATACCAAAATAAGAATTTGTGAAGACAATTATGTACTTACACCCTGCACACGATATGTAAAAAAGAAAAAATCACAAAAAATGAATATTTTATGAGCAATTTCTAACGATAAGTCCTGAACTCTTTTTTCAACAGCCTCCATTTATTAGCTTCCTCGCGATTTGTTTATTAAATGCCATTAATTCACCAATCACCAATAAAATGTCATAATTCTTATATCTTCAATTTTTCATATGTACAAGTCCAAATTTCAAATATCCAAATATAGGGGAGAGTCGTGCAGTACCGACCGAACAAAGTTTTTTTTTGTTATATCTTGGGGTAGAGTCGATAAAAATCAGAAATTCAAAAACGTGTTTGTAGTATAGTTACAACTTAGCAAGAGGAGGGAAATTATTTTTGTGAAATTTAATAATAATAATTGATAATTCGCAAAAGTAAAAATGTTGCAATTTCTAGGAAATGAAAAATTGTTGTCAGATTAATTTATAAGATGTTCATTTAGCATTCCTACTACCTTTTCAGAAAATAATGTAGGCAGAAAAATAGAGTAAATAAGGATAGGCATGATAACCTAACAAACAGGAAGCTAGGATTTAATGAAGAAGTTATCCAGTGTGTTATTTGCAAGCAGAGTTGGGCATTAATTAAATAAAAAATTAGGTAAATAAGGATCAAATAACAGTTACTTTAACTTTAGTTTATTCGACGTACAAGTTAATTTTTTTTATTCGTTATTCAAAATTTTGTTTAAATAAAAATTTTGCCCATCTTCGTTTGCAAGAAATTGATCAGGAGAATATTAATTATCTGACTTGGGAGTTTGTACAAATAAAATTTGAAAAGAATCTTGTATTGTAGTACTAGTTAAATGTCTTTATTAACATTGTTAATCATTTAGATCCAAAAATCTCTAATTTAATAGTTGGTCGATACTGAACGTCAATTCTTTTTCCTAGAAATTACAACTTTTTTACTTTTGCGAATTATCAATTCTTATTATTAAATTTCACAAAAATAATTTCCCTCCTCTTACTAAGTTCCATCTATACTACAAATAGGTTTTTGAGTTTCTGATTTTTATCGACTCTACCCTAAGATTTAAAAACAAAAAAATTAGAGCGGTCGGTACTGCACGACTCTCCCCTACTTATTTTTCGAAATCGCATTAGTCACTCTCCCCCTCACGAAGTAATAACACCCATTTGCTTTTCAGCAAAGTATCCCGGTGAAACGAACTGGAATTAGAAATAGTCCAAACGATTCACTTTTCATTTGTTTCATAGGACGTTTGAAATGCAAACAATGCCGTAGTTTTCAACGATAGCGTATGTCTATTTCCGCTGGCAGAATGTTTGCTGGAACGCGTTCGATTACTCGACTAGAGCAGCATTAAAGTGTCACGTCGATTGTTTGTGTATTGAAAATCCTTTTTCATTGCGGACAACAATCGACAGGGATTTGATACGGAACTATTGATTTTACCGTGCAGATTTACATTCATATATATTTTAAACGAGTGGAACGGAATTGTTGTATAAATTTTACATTTCCGACGTTTTTGTTTGGACACATCGGGGCCTACACTGATTGCAAACAATTTTTATTAACAAAATAGAATTTTCGTTAAAACCTCGCATGGCGGTGTTCGTGAATTTCCAATCCGATTTGTCCTGGATTTCTTTCCAAGTTTATTTCAAAATTTTCATCTTAAAAATTAATACACCTGTATAACAAGCAGGGTCGGCGCGAGGATGGTTGGCGCCCATATGCAAGATAATTTTTGGCGCCCTTATGCAAGAAAATTTTTGGCGCCCCTAAATTTTTGCACCTGTTTTCTATTTAATACGTTTTGCCATTACGAGGTAGAATTAAAAAAAGAATTACATTTACATTTTATTTATATGGGAGTTGGGTTCGTTTATTATTATGGCTGCGATATAGTTTTTAGCGCCCCCTTCGGCTGGGGCCCTTATGCGGCACATTACTTGCATAATGGGTTCCGCCGGCCCTGACAACGAAAACGAAGGGGAGAGGAGCTTCTTAAAGATCAACATTTCATTTTGTTCTGTATTACGAATATTTTTTCCATTAAATAACTCAAATTGTAATAACTGAATGTGTGTAATGGAAATCCATTTTATAAAACACGTCCCCTTTTTGTTTGATTTACAAATAATTTCTACGTACAATGTACAATGCCATAAAACATGTGCAATTAAAACGTGTATGCAGTGAAACTTGGTACACCTGTTACTATTTTTCAATAGATTGTAAGGTACGATGTATTGTTATTCTATGATTAATAATTTATTTATAATTAATTCGTTATACAAATAATTTGTGCTGCTTATTATTCGTGGCTCAGTAGGGGAGAGTGGGGTAAAACGGAACATCAATGTTTCTCTTAGATAAGAAGTGCGAATGAGTTAGCATCGCGTAACATGGAACCAAAGGGTCCTCACAGCAGTTTGTGACAGATCATAGACCCGTGCATACGTTATTTTTCCTTTAAGAGAGTTGGAAAAATTTCCGGTATCGATGTTCAATATTGTGTTGTACTTTCGCCCACTTTTCGGCACTTGGATTTCAAAAATTAATAACGGTAAGTACATCGTTGGATTCTGTAGTCCTTACGCTACATTTTGACGCATTAAAAAGTTCTTTATCTTACGCTGAAGTGTAAATATTAAAAGTTTACTATGTGACTGTATGTGGGGTAAAACGGAACACCTATTTAACCCAATTCCACCAACTCAATTGCCTTGAAACTTTGCAGACGGGCGTAGGTATGATGACAATACAAAGTTATGAGAAAAAATGGGAGGGGTGGAAAAATTACCCAGTCATTAATGAATATAACCCATAACCACAAATCCAAACGACTTCAAATCAGCCTGTAACCACAAATCAAATCAATTCAATCGATATGCAATCAGCATATAACCACAAACCAAAATTTAGACATTAAAAAGTAAATAATAAATAAAAAAATATGCAAAAAAAATTGTATAAGTTAAACAATTTTATTTAAAATGCATTAAAAACTACCAAATTCTCTATGCACGTGTTGATATTCATTATTCATGTAAAAATCCATGTGTATTTGATTATTTTCAGTAAATATGTTATCTGGTAAAATATTTTTCTTATGTGTATAATATATATTTTTATATATTTTATTGGAATAGTTATACCTAAAAGATATATTTATACTTTTTTACATAAATGAATACTTTTTAAATCATAAAAATACAGATTTTGTACGTTTACATGATCTTCAAGTGGATGTTCCACTTTTCCCCACCACTTGACAGAGGCGAAGATTTCAATACCCCCGGTAAATTTCATTTTGCGACGTTCCCAAAGATTTTTCTTAACAATGTCTTTAATTTTCTTATAGTCTAAGGTCCACTGAAGGCACCTGTTGAAGTCCCGTGTCTTTTTCTGCTTCCGATTTTATGTTATCACCCTTCAAAGTTAAGCGTTCAGTTTTACCTCACTCTCTCCTACGTCAAGTGAAAATGTGTATTGTAGCATCACAGTATACACAATGTAACATCGTTATTAAATGAAAAAAAGGGAACAAAATGTGCGAGGAGTGTAGTCAGTTATCTGAGCTGTATAAAACTCTGCAAAACGATGGCTCGAGCGTTAAAAAAGCTAGAAATAGAGGCATGAAAATATGAAACCAAAAGAAAGCAACAGGAAACAAATCGCGGGCACATTGTTCGAAGAAATATGCTATTCACGGAGGAAACAGCCATTGTGTGGATGGCAGAAGAAAATTCTGATATAAACGCAGCGGTTAATGCAACATCAAAGACACAACCATGTGCTAGAACGATTTGAAAAACCCTTCAGAATGGTGGAAATGTTGGTTCCGCGGCGAAGAGTGTTTACAATCTTGAACAAAACCCGTGGAAAGGATCGATCGCGGTTTGCATGGGAAAGAGAAAAGGAGTACGAGAAAAAGTGAAATATTCACTCTCAGCTCACGTGAAATGTTTATTTTATAGTTACAGAAACCTGCAGTGGTGAAAGAAAATTTAATAATCCACATCGTTTTGAGAGTACTTACTGTGTCACGTTAATATTCAACACGTTATCATTTTACTTAATATTGGTATTAGGGCAATATTATTTCGTTATATTGATAAAGTATTTAGAGTCTGATGTCTTGGCCAAATTAAGTTGGTGACCAGACCCTTTATTATATAGTCATTTAGCTACATTAAGGTGTATTATGTAGACTGCTTGGATTGGTGGGTAATAGAATAAATATTTGTAGTACTGTCTGCAGGCTGTCCTGTAAATATTTAGTTAGAAATCATGATGTCTAAAATGAAAGGAGGTATCGAATAAATATTTAGTGGAGCTTTTACAATTGCAAAGGGCAATTGAAACTTTTTTACGTGGACTAACTTCTTAGATATCAAAATCATGCTTTTTTTTTATATCAAATACTACATTTTTATTCCCAAATTTTGGAAGATGACCTGACCTGACGAGCTGCCCGAATATATTAAAGAGAAAGTGAGGGATGGGTTAGGTTCGAATGTTGTCGTTTGTATCAGCCACTGCGTAAACAATATTATATCAATATATTGTTAGGTATTTTAAATTACTACATGCAGTAAAAATGTAGTGGTTCATTTAAAAATCCTGACGGTCTTCATATTTACAAAGTTATTTCATTTTAAACATTTAGAAGACGTCAGACACTGTGCCCCCTGGAACAATAAATGTTCCAATAAACATTTTGTCGATATCTTAATTTTAATTGTAGTTCATATGTAATACTTTCTTTCCGGTTTTCTTTATTTATTATCGTTGTAAACTAAAGGGTAATATACCCATGAAATAATAATAATAATAATATCAATTCATTTAACAGAAATTCACTTGTAACAATTTACGTAACTTGAGTCGACGAAATCAAGAACAACTTCCTATTAAGGACAATTCACATCCATAACTAAGTACAGACATAACAGTGGTCTACACAGTGGTCGATAATTTATGGACCATAAAAAAGTTGAAAATCGATGCACAGAAATGAGGTTCGGAAAAAATTTTCAACTTAATTTTGAAGGTAATTTCATATTCCAGTGGAACAGCAATTTAAAGTGTGAGACAAGTTTGTTGGGGCAGGGGCGTAACACGTGAAAATGTCTGGAAACGTTGTCCCACTTCCTTCATGTTACTTTAATAGAACATTTATGGGAATGTATGAAGTGTGACTCGCGAAAAATTCAAGTTTCGCGCAATTCCTGCTTAATTAAATATTTAGAGAAAGAATGGGCTGTGGTAGATATATGGTAGCAAGCTGTAGAAAATATTACGCGAGTTTATTTTCGGACTTAATAACCAATTAAAGAAGAGTAGATATGTGCTATGCTGTATAACCTAATTGAAATATTTATTAATATTACAAATCCTCTTGTGCTATTGCTAAAATCATATATTCGCAGTTCTGTAACTTAATATGATCTATTCCGTACCTTTGAAACGATAATCTGACGATAAAAAAAATTAAAAAAAAATTAAAACCGTCTTCAAAAAATAAAAATGCACTAAAAAGTAAAAAATAACTTTTTCCCTTATTTAATCTACGACTCTCATATTTTTTAAGTCGGCGCCAGACTTACACAGTGCAAATGGTGAGGTGTCGACTTAAAAAATATGGGAGTCGTACTTTTTAGTGCATTATTATTTGTTTCAATTTGGTTTTAAAGTTTTTTATTTGTGACGTTTTAGTTTTATACATATTGACACAACATGCTGAGGAGATATATGCGTACGTACATAAAATAATAATAATTAGAATTGGCAAAATATTAGGCTAATATTGATGCAGTGTAAGATGGGACCACCGAGAGATCGTCCTCTTTCGAATAAAAAAAGATTACAAAAATCGGTGAATATGCTGAGAAGTTATGCAGGGACAAATATAAGAAGAAGAAAAAAATACATACGGGTCGAATCTATAACCTCCTCCTTTATGAAGTCAGTTAAAAATAGTTATGATGGATGTGCATTTAATATTTGGTGAACTAATAACAATTAGTTACACCTTCTGTTCGACAGATTTTTTTCTATTCCGATAGTCTTGAAAATATGGGATCTGTTAAATATTATTGGTTCAGTATGTACACGATACATATACTATTTTCTTTAATTTGCTATAACTCAGAAACTAAACTCTGAACAATGTTATCTTTTAATCCAAACCATTTACAGATCCACTTCTTAAAATATTGACGAGGCATTAAGAATTGCTCTCTTATACACCCTCTAAATTTAAGAATGTTGTATAATATCCCTAAACCACAGGGTATATGAAATTTTGTTTTCAGGCTCTGTTTAGTTTCGATTATTCTTGATGTATGTCGATTATGGCGAGGTAATATGAATTTCTTCAGTAACGTCGTACGTTTTCAAGAACCCTTGACATCGTGAACAAAAATGGTAACGGCGCACTTTTGTAGCTTATTTTTTAACTAATGATATAACCACACATAATACAAACATGGCTGTATAAAAAAAATAATCAGTAACTCAAGAACATTTTCTTTTTAAGCCATTTTCTTAAACTCGTTACAAGACCAGACGGGCAAGTAGAAACGCTCAGTATATGGTCAGACATGGGTGAAGAATTCACACTCTACAGTGTTTTGCGTACATGAATTTTGACAACAAATTGGTAAGTTCAGCAAAAATTATGGGTAACATTAAAACCCACGTTCCTTTATTAACATTTTAAGATAGAAAAACTTGTGTATCGATCACTTCAGATTCTTGACTTTTGTCGATTACGCGAAACACTGTGGCTCTGGACGCGAGATATGTACTTCAATTTGGATTAACTTGGATGTACTTCAATTTGAACTAACAAATTGATTAATTTTACCCTTTAAATTCGATAAAAGTTTTTGTGCTATGTGCCTATCATTAACTCAGAAATATATACAAAGAATGAGCAAATTCAGAAAAGTAGCAATGATAATAACAACACGATGGCTTTCGAGTTTGGTAAGAAATTTGCAATGGCGCTTCTGTGCAGGGACGAAACTACGTTGTAAGCGTCCCGGAGCAAGGATTCTGTTTAGCCCCCCCCCCCCCCCCAACATTTTACCACCTTGTATTGCCCACCTTAGGAGGTTGATTCTAAACTTTACATATAAATGGCATAATAAACATGTTTATTAACTGGTTTCAAACATATCGCAGGTACCCTAATTTGTTTGGTGTTCGATAACAAATCAATAAAGTTTAAATAGAAAAATTTTAATTATTATTTCACAAAATGTGTATCTCCTTTATTCCCAATGGAATAACGTAATATATAAATTTGAATAAAGCCATTGATGTAGCTTTTCCAAAACTATGTCTTTTCTCTATAAAGATTTCTCATTTTGCGCAACCCGCAAATCGGCGGCCCGGGGCAGAAACACCCGTTGCCCTCTCCCTAGTTTCGTCACCGCCTCTGTGCTACTATATGAGCGTAAAGAGTTACATATTGTTGGAAATTTATTGCTTCGAAAATTTGTTGTTTCCTTAACGCGACAAGAATTAATTTTCTATCGCTTTCTACTCACAATTTCCTCAGTATAACCATGAAAGTGTATGATATTTTTCTTCCACAGTAATATGGCCTAATTTAAAAACACAAACTGCCATTCAAACCGTTCAAAACGACTTTAGTAGAATCTACAAACTTTCACGAAAAACAAAAACTTAATCAGGTCACGATAGGCCCCCATCACGACCAAATAATCCTTGAAGGAACAAAAACATCATACCTCCGGTAATTTTAGAGCCATCAGCCTCCATCACATCTCCCGTAAAAACCTCTTCAATCAAATAAGTCAATATCCAATACAGCAGACTAATCAATTATTAAACCATTGTTGGTAATATATCTTACGCATCGATTAAACTTCGCGTTATTTATGAACGGAAGACACGGACTGGCAAAGGCAGTGGTTTCCTCGAAACAGAGCAGGGCTACTCCAAGTCCGACTAAACAACTAGCACTCCCTAGAAGCTCCCCGGCATGATCGATATCCGAGGAGAATCACTTCTCATCTCTCGCTCGAGCAACGAAATACCTCAGCTTAGCTATTCGCATACGTTATTCAGATCAGGTTAAACTACCACGCGAATCGCACCCCAGGGTTACCATCGCGTTGACGTCACGGGACGTCGATAAAGCTAACGCGACGGTTGCGTACGTTGATTGCGGGACTCGTCCCGAAGTCGCCGCGACAATTAAGGCACTCCACCGAATCCGTGTCCCTCGCCGCGCCGCTATTATTATTCATTCGGCCTTCCTGTATCAAAGGGAAGGGAAATCTCGGCTCTTTCCGTCCCACGAAAAAGATCTCCGGGAAAAGGGAAAAAAATAGGGGTTGCTTAAAGCCTCTAAAGCTTCAGCCGGCGTCTCCGCCCACGTCCTCGCGGTTATATCTCCGATCCAATCCTGAGCTACCTAAGCTGAAACACGACTTGACCGTCACGACTTGGTCGCCTCTTTTCCTCCCCTCGAAGCCTGTCCTTCTATTTTCTTCTCGTTTTTTTCCTATTCCCTTTTTTTTCAGTCGACCTTCCAATCTCTTTCAACCACGGTGCCCTTGCCTCCCGTTAATGAAGCAGGCGCGAATGGACTTCCTACTTGCTCCCTCTCGCTCTCGCCCTCTCTTCCGCTCTCTTCTTCCGTGCCCCTCTGCGCCTTCTCCAGCCACCCTCGCCCCCTCCACCCTCGCCCAACATCACCCCATTCTTCTTGGCGTTTCTCTTATTTTTCTACGGCTGGTCTGTCGGTCGCGTTTCCACGCCGTTCCTCATTCGCCTGGCTCTGTTTCCTTGCCTACCCCCTCGGGGCGCAATCGACGCTCGGCCCCTAGTAATTCCTGTCTCATATGACGTCGATGGACTCTCCAGCCTGTTCGTGCTCGAACGAAAAGTCATCCACGTTCCCGCGTACGCACCCCCCGTCTACGTCTTTTACACGCCAGGGGGTTCACACACATTGCACGCACACCGGTGTATACACGCGCGCGCGCGCGCGTCATACCGGCTCGAGATGCTGGCAAACACATCCGCACCCGTGCACCGCACGCACACTCGATCCGCGTAAATACCCGATGCACACACCGTCGAACAGAACAAACAGATATAGAGTTGCGGAGGTTGGCTGGCTTGGTACGAGGTTGGCTGCATCCGCATCAGGACGCGACGCATCATTTTTCAGCTGGAAAATGCGAATTCAGCCGCGGCCTGAAAATTCACATCGAGGCCTCATAATGCATCCCCGCTGCCATCACCGACGAGCTGACAACTATCTCGATTTCCACCCCCGCCCCCTCACCACTTTTGCCTCTTTATTTTTCCTTCGCGTTCGCTGTTTCTCTCTTTCTTCTCGTCCCCTTTCTTTCTCGCGCCCCCCGCCCTGGTTCTCCATTCTTCACCTCGATATCTCCCTTCGTGCAACTGTTTTACGGCTGGGGGTGTATGGACTGTTTAATAATTGAGGCTGCAAGCTAGCTTTGGTCACGGCAATTAAAGGGTCGTGTCTTATCAATAGTTCCTTGCATTTGCAATTGGCTTTTTTATTTGGTAGGTACTTCGGTTGTTCGTTGAGGGATGTTGACATAGGTACCTCGCGACGAATGGTGTATTAATTTCGTTTTATCGAAATTTGTTTCGTCTGTTTCCCAAGTTGATTTTGATTGTGGAAAATTCGATCCTATTTTCGAACATTGTCGTCTTCTAGGATTAAAAATGAAATCTTATGTCAGGAGGGTATAGGGTCGTCGGGGCGGGTTTGGAGATTTGGCGCCCAAGCATCTGCCGCTCTTTCTGTGAAATTTCATCAAATATTTTAATCTAAAAGAGTTGAGACAATTTTAAAATTAATTCAATATGACAACTGACATATGAGTTATTGGAAATTTGCTACATGAAAAAACAGTGAATTGTTTTTAAAATTGTCTGAAGTCCCTGTGTTTAAAGACCACCCAATTAACCCTTATGTGATCAACCGGGTACCCATTTCTATATTTCCTTTAACAATTTTTTTATATTTTGGTGAAAATATCGCAAAACCGCTCCGGATCCCCATTCTTTGAGGTCTTTTGCCCCGATATACGTTTTTGAAATACAAATTTATGCAAAAGATTTTAAATAGTAAAGCTTCAAATTTTTGTATATATTTGGTTGTGTACATAAGGGTTAAAACAGCCAAAATAAAATACTGTTCCCTTCTATTAAATTTTGTTTAATATTTTATTCGCATATTAAGCAAATAGCTATAGATACCTATAAGTTGCTTCCCTCAAAATTTGCCGTTCTATACTGCAGCCTACTTAGCCTATTTACACATCCGCTCCTGAGGATCGTTTTAGTTTATAGTAGTGCTGTTAACGGTTTAAATAATTTAGTACCATCACCTGGTAATGAATACTCGTCTCGTGTAAATAGTCTGGTGAAACTGTTTCAACATCTGCTATCCACGTTCGACTGTCTAATTAACGTACATTATACTATACAAGAGGATTAGTTATGGTTAGAACGCTTCGTCGATAGGTCTCAATATACCTACGGAGTTATTGCGGCGAAATGTGATTTCCGTCGTGCTTTTCAACTGCATGCAGGTATGCGATAAGCAAAATATCGAACACAGGTAATACGAAATTTAGAAAGGAATCTTTCTCCATTTATATTCCAGCATAAAAAATTGGGGGTTTCGGAAATTTTCATAAAATCGAGACGGCTTATCAAGAATTCATCTTAAGGGGGTAGTGGACTATTGGATACATAAAATCGTTAGTTTTTTTCACGCTAAATTACATTGATACCAAACCATCGTTATAGGGTAAAGGACCCAGTTACTGACACCTGACCAATTACTGTCACCTTAAGCTATTTTCGTTAAAATAACGAATAAACAAACTATAGAATATAATCTATAGTATAGGTTATTGGTTGAAATACGTAATTCTTTTTGTGTATTACTTTACAACGTCTATTTATTCGTTATTTTAAGTAAAATAGCTTAAGGGGTTATACCTAGTCAGGAGGCCGAAAAGAAGCGAATGTTTGCGAATTTTTTTTGAAAAAGTGGAAGCATATATTTTCCAGGGGTTGAAACGGTTCCGAAAATAACTGTTTCAAACTGTTATATATCGGTTCTGACTGAAACAGTTATGATAGAACCGATATTCTGAATAACCGTTATAAGGAACCGAAATTTCTGGCTATATCGATTTCGGTTACGGTTCTGCAGAACCGATATTATATCGGTTCCGTAACGGTTATATATCGGTTTTATAACAGTAATGTATCCTATCGGTTACGCATCGGGTATGCGTAGCACGTTCCAACATATTTACGATTAATGTCACATTTTTTAAATGGAAATTCAATTTGTTTATAAGTCTTTTTATCGCTGGGTCTCTCTATCTGGTGTCTCTGTTTTCAAAACTCCATCAATGCAGGAAAAGCCGAAATGAAAGGCAGCATCTGTAACTTAAGTATTGAAAAGAGAGATTCTAGATAGAGAGGCTCAGCGATGAAGGATCATATAAACAAATGCGAAGAGCTATTCTCTGGGTCGGAGGGTTTAAGACCAATGGGCCAAAGTCACTAGTATTCCTGAGCTTGTGGAGAGCACGTTAAATTCAATACAAAAAGTATTATATTTCGCAGCAAGATACGTTGTCGTTCACGAGACACTGTGTTTATTAAAAACAAAATAGTTACTAATCTACAATTAAAATTAAGTGTCAAATTAATATTAGTCGTAGTGTATAATAGTTATTACTGATATTTAAAAACATATTGGCATAATGGGCCGAAAGAAATGCGACATTGTTCGTAAGTATTTTCAAACGTGCGATGACGGCATGAAAATGCGATGTGTAATTGGAAGTTGCTCCGCAACAATTTCGGTATGTACATATAATTTAGTTTGTTTACATTTTTAGACACATAAGGGTACACGCCACAGTAATAAAGGTTTAAGTTAGGTTTAATTTAAAAAAAAATTTATTTCAACTACTTTTGAGAATCAATTTATTTTTCACAAATTTATTATTTAATCATAGTTTAATAGAGATAAAAGACATCACGACTACAGCCTGACGCGTGAAGCTCCTCCGGGTTCATCGGTGTGCAGGTTGCTCGAATGTAGATGATCTAAAATCTAAAAATGAATTATTTTCTTCAAACTGGATATTGTAGCTAAAATGTAGCGTACAGATTTTTGAAAATTCTGGAAATTGTACAAATGAGCAAGAGTTAAATTTTTATTTTGGCTTCTTGCCAGAGAAACTCAACTTTAAACGTTTGTTACAAACAAATTTTAGCTACATTTTAGCTACAGTATTTATCTTGAAGAAAATTATCAATTTTTTGATTTTAGATCATTCACACGCGAGCAATCTGGCGCCCATGAATTCCGAGGAGCTTCGCACATCAAGATGTGTAGTCGCTGTGTTTTTAATCTTTTTTTTAATAATATTTTGCAAACGTATTAAACTATGATTCAATAATCTATCTCTAAAGAATAAATTAGTTCTGAAATGTAGTTTGGAGGAATTTTTTTTTAATTTAGTCTTATTCTCAACGTTATGAAGGTAGCGTGCTCCTTTAATCCTAAGTTTGTCCATTTATAAATTTATTTTTATAGGATCATGCGACAAATTTACAAAAACATTTGGAAACTAATCATCCGAATGAATTTTCACTTGTAATGATAGAAAAAGTACAAAAAACACATCGTGCGGGTGAACAGTCCAATGCGAATGCCAAAAGAGCCAAATTTGATTTGATGGACGCTTGTGTGCGACTAGTCACTATTCATGGGAGACCATTTTCACTGTTAGATGATGAAGCTTTTCGCGACATCGTTAATATGATACCCGGGCAGTCTGAACAAATGAATGCTCACAAAGTGCGTGATGTAATTGCAGAAAAAACAATTTCAGTAATAAATGAAATTAAAGCAGAGATAAAAGGACGAGTAGTATCATTGAAAATTGACGCCGCAACTTGTATGAGTCGCTCCTTTCTCGGTATTAATATGCAGTTTATAAAAAATAAGAAAATACAAATTCGTACGTTGGGCGTTGTGGAGCTCTACCAAACTCACACTGCCGAATATTTGAAGGAAATAATTATAAATGTGTGCGCAAAATTTGAAATTTCTATGAACCAGATATTCACAATAACTGTAGACAATGCAGCAAATATGCTGAAAACAATACGTATTCTACACGAAAATGGAAATGATGTTAACGATGACGAGATTCAGGACAACATTGATGATAATATCATAGGGTCGGAAATAACAGACGTACTACTTACAAATACTGAAATTTTAAATTTAAACAGTGAAGAAGAAAATAACAATGAATCCTTATCGCCTTCAGTTTTTACAACTAGAACACTTAGATGTGCGGCACATACATTGCAATTAGCGATGAATGACCTATTGAAAGGAAGAAAGGTTGCGGAAATAGTAGACAGAGCCCGACAGGTAGTAAAAAAATTACGGACACCGCTTATAAAGTCTGCGTTGTTAGCATTATACGACAAAAATGCTATATTAGATTGTACTACAAGGTGGCATTCGTGTGTGGACATGTTAGAAAGATTAGTTGAATTAAAAGATTATTGTAACCAATTGAACGACAAAGATTTAAAATTGCCATCGGCATTGTGGACAAAAATTGAGACACTACTTAGTGTCCTAAAACCTGCTAAGCTCGCAACAAAGCGTCTACAAAGCGAGCAATTAATACTTGGCGATGTATACGAGATATGGCAACGTTGCTTGATACAAATACAACGAGTGGAAACTGAATTTACAAATGAATTGGTACATAACATGAAGGACCGTCAAGATATGTTATTTGAAAATGAAATTTTTTTGGCAGCAATTTATTTAGATCCACGTTTCAACGTGATCTTAACAGATGAACAAATACGTAGTGCAAAAAATTGTCTTGTAAATACGTACGCAAGAATAGAAATTATTAACAGACAGCAAGAAGGAAGAAGAATCGATGTCAACGAAGTAGTAGAAGAAACATCTGACCGAACAGATGAAGACGAATTTGAAAAGATTCTAAAAAATGCGGAAATAACACGCACTTTTAACCGATCAAGGAGGAGCACATTACGTTCTTCGATAGAAAGCGAAATCGATGATTTTATAAAACAACCACGTGTGAAACCTTCTACTGACATTTTAGCTTTCTGGAACAATAAAAACAGTAACCAATGTGAATTGCGGAATTTGGCAAATGTAATTCTAGCTGTTGCACCTACGCAGGTGAGCGTAGAACGGCTGTTTTCAGGACTAAAGTTCATTTTGTCCCCACATCGGTCTAAACTCAATTCAGACGTCATTGATAATATATTAATTATACGTTTGAATTATAACAAACTTATAGAAAATGACAAGCAATGACTACGTTCGATATTAAAAAACGGATTGATAAACAATCGAGTATTTTTGATTTATTAATACATAACCTAACCTAACCAATATACAAACCCACGTGTATTATACAAAACTCTTGCTATAGGCTCGCGCTTAAATGGAAGGAACATTGGCAGTTTTCTGTAACATTTTGGTATATAATATAAAAATTAACATTATCACATTTGCTTTACGTATCTAATTATAACATTGTATCTGTTGTGATTTTACTGCAAGGGTCAAAATGCATAAAGTTTTTGTCTTTTTCGTTCCTTAATAAGTACATGTTAACTGCCAATGTTATTTCGTGGTGTCAATTTTCCCCAGTTTACCATAACGTCGAGAGGATTTTCTCTCTCTCTGTCTCTCTCTCTCTCTCTCTCTGTCTCTCTCTCTCTCTCTCTCTCTCTCTCTCTCTCTCTCTCTCTCTCTCTCTCTCTCTCTGCAAGAAGTGGTGGGGATAGCGACGAACGCTTACGCATGGTTGAGGCGAGCCCAGCCCATAGGCAGAGTTTACTGTATAACCGATATATAACCGTTACGGAACCGATATAATATCGGTTCTGTAGAACCGGAACCGAAACCGATATAGGCCAGAACCGTTTTCACTCGTAACTGTTTCAAGATTATTTCGGTTCTAATAACTGTTTCGAGAACCGAAACCGATATCATAACTGTTTTCAACCCCTGATATTTTCACAGAACTTTTTGCACTTTAAAGAGTAACATTTAAAGAACATTTGGTAATTTTTTTGTAGAAAAATATTTAACGTTTATAATAAAAATACAACGACATCCAAGAAGACTTTTTAAGAACGGTGAGTAAGATATCTCAAAAACAACTGCACCAATCTTTCTATAATTTTGTGGGCTTATTTTTTATATAAAAATCTATCGACTGTCGTTCGCATTTTTTTTTAATGTATATTTTCGATTTTATCAACGAAAAATGGCCGTTTTTCGCGCGAAAAACAGGTCCTTCCAACTTTAAATAGCCGCCATTTTATTTAAATTAATATTTCGAAAATCCCCCGCCGCCAGTCGAAAGATACATTAATATACTAACGAAATCTGTCTTTTTTTTTATTTTAGATAATCTGATTCCGAATGGCAGTGCTCGCCGCAAAACAATTTTTTATAAAAGGCTTCTTGGATATCGATTGTAATTTTATTATAAACGTAAATATTTTTTTACGAAAAATTACCAAATCTTCTTTCGATGTTGCTCTTTTAAGCGCAAACTGTTCTGTAAAAATAGATGCTTCTGTTTTTCTAAAAAAAATTCACAAACAATCGCCTTTTTCGGCCTCCTGACTAGGTATAACCCCTTAAGGTGACAGTAATTGGTCAGGTGTCAGTAACTGGGTCCTCTACCCTAGTCGTGTTTTTGACAATCTATTGTGGGCACGTTTGTGACTATTTACAAAAAAAATTGTCGAAATGTATAAAATTGTCAAAGTTATTAATCGTTGAAGATTGCCCTGTACGTCGCGCCGCTGCAGGTGGTGTACATCGATTCAGGTGAAGCAATCATCTGAAAGCAAAATGCTTTGAGGTGATTATTCTGTACACCAGTATCTACAGAGTGGAAACTTGTCGATGAATTTGAACAAAAATTGTGGAATTTACACACGAATCAATTTTCCCCATATTTTTATGGAAAAGAATCATCTTTAATCAGTTATAAAATGTTTTACAAACATCCAATGTTGATACGGCGATTCCACTCTGTAGAGGAAGGAATTCTATAGGTCCAGTAAAAATTTCAAGTGAAAATATTTATTGGTTCAAGAGTTATGATATACACCGTTTCTGAAAATGGTGTTTCGAGTAAAGCGGTTTCAAAGTTAAGTCCCCTATGCCAACACAGCTCTGCGAGGCCGTTACTCGACAGTGCGCTCAATTACGTTCGCTGCTATAACTTCGACAATTGTTTGAATTTCTTCATGAAATTTTGTTGAAAATGTTCATAAAGGATAAGAGTTTCAAAATCGGTAAAAAAATCGATTTTCTGAAGCTGTAATAGTCCACTACCCTATTAAAGGAACCTTCAATCCAGTTGCACAAAGTTGTTGTCAGAGAGGGCTCGTAAGTCGGGGTGAGATGGTCATACGGAAGAGATGGGCAGTGACAATATTTTTTAAAAGGAAACGTCTAACAAAGTGTCATAGAAAAGTAACATTGTTAGTTCAAAGTGTTGGAATAGAACGTTTTTGAAGGTTTGTAAATCCACTGTGAAATTTAAGCTAGTGCTTCAAAATGTTTGATCAATATTTTGGTCATCTTGTTTGTGTTATTTATGCTGAATATTTTTAATTCTCAAGATATATTTTCGATAGTGCATTGTTTACAGTGTTCTTAACCTTAAAGTATTCGGGGTTACGTTTGTTAGTGTAAGAGAAAGGGGAATGGCTATCTTACAAGGGCTTTAAGGGAGAGATGGTCAATTGTTGTCCAAGAGAGCTTGCCATAGCTGTATTTGATGTAATTTCAGATATTTTGATGAAATTCGGAGAAAATTATTTCGAAACAAAAAAAAACAAGATTGGCTAAGATGTAAGTCATGTGGTTATTGGGCCCATGAAAATTGCACAGAGTTTGACACTGTGTGTCATACATGTGGATTAGAAGACTCACAGCAAGATCCCAAAGAAGTTTTGAGCGGGCAAAAACGAAGATGGACGAAAACTAGAAAGAATCTGATATAACTAGTTAAGGACCATAACTTGTCAGCCTGAAGTGTACATATGACCATCTTTCCCGGACATTAAGGGAGATATGGGCAATGACACTTATTTTCATATGTAAAATTTGTATATTAAATAATAATTTTTCGTTTATTGATATTAACGGACATGTAGACAAAGGATTAAAGTTTTTTTTACATCATTTTCGTTGCTTTATTTCAAATAGGTTGGCTGTAGCAGACTCTAAACGAAACTATGACCATCTCACCCGGACTTACCCTATACAGTAATAGTTATATACATTCAAATACAAATTTTCATAAATGGGCCAAGTTATGCAGAAACCTACCAATCCCCAAAATGAATAATATTCGTCAAACAGTATAGCAACATTTTTGTTCTGCAAATAACCTCTTCTTCTATTTTATAAGACCCCTGATTAATCGAATAGTTTGTGATATTACGAGTAACTTGTTGCTCGTCAAGTAGCTCGAGGGGATTTGAGTGATTATTTCAATATGTGTAGCTTGGATATAAGCCAGTCATTAACGCGTTCAAGCGGCTCATATCGCTCGAGGAGATCGAATTTTATCAAGCTTGCTTGAATAATTAAGCTACTTCGACATTGGAATATTTGGCTTGGTTCGAATGATTTGAGTTCAATTTACCTTAGCTCTACTCAGGAATATCCTTTAGAAAATCAGAAAATAGTTCAATTCCTTTGAGCATTTCTTTGGTAGGGGAGAATGGATAATGGCGGTCACTTAAGTAACAAGTGTAATAAAACCAAGATATAAGGTGCAATATTTCTTGAAATTTTTTTTTGTAAACTTAAGGGGGGGTTTTGCTTTGTGGGACCGAAAAGGTAGGTGATATTTGCGAATTTTTTATAAAGAAAACTGTTGAACGGATTTATTTGAAATTTGGCAAGTTGTTTTATTGTACTTTTAGTATTATTACAAATTTTTATGAGGCTATACAAAAAAAAATGTGTATGTGTGTTGCAGAACGTTAAAAAAAATGGCTGGCGTTGATGGAAAGTGTCCTATGGTTTATCTGAAACACAAGAAGGAAAAAGGATTCTTAATCTGCATGAACATCGCTATCGATGGAACTAGGATTATGGCTGTATCTGTTACTGTTCTCTTTTTATTTAAATAATTCCTTTGCAATTTTTGGACGAAATTCGAACATTTTTTTTCAAAAGGCTGCCATTTTAAGAATTTTTCATTTTTCTGAATTGTTCTAGTTCCATAGATAGCCATGTTTATGCAGATTTAGAATCCCTTTTCCTTTTTGTGTTTCAGATAAACCATAGGACACTTTTCTTCAACGTCAGCACGAGCCGTTTTTTTCAAGATTCTGCAATCGACGCTCTACACACGCCCTTTTTTTGTATGGCCTCATAAAAATTTGATATAATACTTCAAAGTACAAGTAAAACAATTTACCAAATTTTAAATAAATCCATTCAACGGTTTTTTTTATAAAAAATTCGCAAATATCACCTACCTTTTCGATCCCACAAAGCAGAATCCCCCTTAAGGGGGCCGTCTCACCGGGCCTTGAATGTGTGCGGACGCTCACATAAGCTAAGTTAAGCGTGTACGTATACGCGTGTAGTAAACAAACCGGTTCAACCGACTTTCGTCCTGGAATCGGCCAGAAGGAAGTTTTTGCGGGTACAGTTGCCTTCAGTAAACATCTGTGCAGGGTGGCTGATGCGTTTGAACGCTAATAAGCACTGTACATTGAAATAATAATGAATTTATTCGTCACGCTGGTGCTACGTAGCTACAGTGCACCATTAGCGCCACCAACGGAGAAGCCTTGAAGCTTCATTCTGTCAGTTTTCGATTCATAAATTCATTATTATATCAATGTACAGCGCTTATTAGCGTTCAAACACACCAGACCACCCTGCACAGATGTTTACTGAAGGCAACTGTACCCGCAAAAACTTCCTTCTGGCCGATTCCAGGACGAAAATCGGTTGAACCGGTTTGTTTACTACACGCGTATACGTACACGCGTAACTTAGCTTGTGTGACCTGTCCGCACACATTCAAGGCCCGGTGAGACGGACAATAACAAAACTGAGACGGCCCCCTTAAACTATCAACCTATTCGTAGGATACGAAGATAATTAATATTATATTGATTTATTCAATAAAATTACAAAATACAGAAAGTATGTGTTTGACAGCCATTGCCCAGACGTGCGGGTTATTACCAGCGGTCACGTTGCGGGCGATTAATTTAAAATTTTTCGGATATGTATCCATCCGCCGAGCCCAATCCACAACATTCAGAATAAACCCAGAGGCTACACGAAATGCATCGAAACCACATTTCATTATCATGGCCAAACTGGTAGCAAATAATACACTTGTACACTGCTTTTTCAAGCGTTTCGGACACCCCATTGGCTTTTCCAGTTGTTCTAGGGGGTATTTTTGCCATCAACAGAATAAAAGTCTTCTAATGAAGAAAGATATTTTTATTCTACACTGGGGAATAATGGTAATCACGTTGCGGACGGTAAATTTCAAGCGACTATCGTTGCCTGCACACATTTTCATTGATGAAATTGAAGATTGCATAAATAAATTAAATATATTTATATTAAATTTCATATTTACGTAAAGTTGAAATGTAAAAAAAGCTTCAAAATTAGTATTTATCTCTTACGCGGTGCAGATTCATAGCCATTCGTGTTCTCTGTAGCGAGATCAATTTTATTCTATAAATGAAATTTTACTTCGTACATAATGATAAATTATAACATATTATCGTGAACAAATATCTGTATAGGGAACCGAGAAAGTTAAATTTCTTGAAACCTTCCCCGAGAATTATGCTGTAGGGGAGACCAGGGACAAACATTTTGCGTGCCCTTTGAGTTTCTAATGTTTAAATTTTGTAAAATTTTTAAAAAATTTCTACACAACAGTACAGTAAAGTCTCGTTAGCCGCTCGCTGGTCGGGACCGGCGTTGAGCCCGTATCGTGGACGGAGCTCTAATTCCGAGTGTGAGTTTCTCGCTTCTTTCTGGCCGAAGGTGGGAGCGAGATGGACCGCTTTGCACTGTCCTGTACGCGTCGTCTGTCCTGTACTGTCCTCGCTCCCTTTCAGTGCCTTCGCTCACTCTCGTTCCATCTCGCTCTCACCTTCACCGGACAAGAGTGAGACAGAAGTGGTGGGGATAGCGAAAAGTCCGTATCGTGTATACCAAACCGAGCCCATAACGAGACTTTACTGTACTCATAAGGAAGGCTATGGGACCGTCCGCTCCCGATTGTGATGAAACTTTGCATATGTGTAGAACAGTGAAAGGTAAGAGACACGTGTTTTTTTTATCGGCGGATATTCAACTTTAAGGGGAGGTTCTGGTCTAGAGCCCCAAAAAATAGGTGATTTTTAGGAATTAATTAAAGGAAAACTTGTGTGTATAATTTAATGGGACTTGTTGCATTGTATTAAGGATGTCTTAAATTATAGAAATATATTTTTTGTTTTATAATTAATCAGTGCAGACAGCCCTGGGGAGCCGTTAAAGTTAAAGCGTCAAAAAATTGATTCAAATCGGTGGGACCTGTATCTCTAAAAGTTATTATCCGATTCGACTGAAACCTTTTTTATTTTGAAGATTATTCTTTTTTTTAGGGGGGGGGGAACTAAAAAAAAATTACAAAAATTACATTTTTTTTAGAAAATAACGACACTTCACGTTTGAAATCACTTTTCCCTGTATTTTTCGTCCTTTCATCGCCTTTGAAAATTATAAATTTTCAACTTTTTGTAATTTTTTTAGTCCCCCCCCCCCCCCTAGAAAAAAGAATAATCTTCAAAATAAAAAAAGTTTCAGTCGAATCGGATAATAACTTTTGAAGATACAGCTCCCACCGTTTTGAGAAAACTGTTTCGAGAAAAACGCGTTTAAAGTTTTACGTGAGCGCCGAGTGGCCGGTTGTCACCCATGCATTTGCCGCTACTCAAATGCCTATAACTTCGGGAATTTTGCGAATTTCAATAAATCCTTTTAAACACGTTTTCCTAAAAGGTTGAACATTCGAAAAATTAAATAAAAAAAAAATCGACATTTAGACCAGAACCTCCCCTTAAGGGGCGAAATCACCCTCTGAAGATTGACACCCTTGAAACTATCTTCAACAGTTTTACAATTTTTATAAAATCATTACCGCTGAAGTATTGTACATAAAAAATCAGACAACTTTGTAATTTTAAGAATATTTTTATCTCCAATAATTTCCGAGATAGTTTCGAGGGTGTCAATCTTCAGAGGGTGATTTCACCCCTTAAAGTTGAATATCCGCCGATAAAAAAAAACACGTGTCTCTTACCTTTCACTGTTCTACACATATGCAAAGTTTCATCACAATCGGGAGCGGACGGTCCCAAATAATTTTCATCAAATAATTTTCTGGCGCGCGTTCGAGTCGCCGAAGACCGTCATTGGGCGCAGAGATCGGCAAATTTTTATTTAATTGAAATTTCGAATAACGAATAATAGTTCAAAAACTATCGTCATGTGCCGAATAAAGTTGAAGTTGAAGTTGAAATCGAAATATTTATTCGATGCTGCAGTTGAAACGTTCGACAAATAAAAAGATTAATTTTATTCGTCAAATAAAATTAACCCGGGTCAACTCTATTCCACACATGACTAATAGTTGTTCTAACTATTATTTGTTATTCGAAATTTTATTTAAATAAAAATACTACTGCGTGTTGGCGACAACTGAGTTAGACGAGGAGATGGAATTGATGTATAAAAATACAAGAAGCCGATTGTTGGATGATCGACATTTGTTTTTTAACAGTTGTTACATTCGTCATGTTACGTTTGTTTCGAGTCTCCTCTACGTTAAAAAACCGCATCTAAATTAATGTATTAATTCCTGAAATAGTTCATGCACATGTAGAGATTATACAATAATAGAGGTCAGTTACAAATTGACATACGGTTGATGATGGTCTAATCCTCTTAACTAATGGCGATGGAAAATATCTGGCGTATCGCTATCAATGCCGCTGACGCGGTGGTCCTTGCACAATTCAGAAGCACTCACAGTGCGATACGGCTTCGAATGCTTTCAATCTCCCGGTTTGGAGATACACATCGCGATTCCCGTTACACCCAGCGTGTAACCGTAGAGGTAGACTTATTCGCGTAAAAGCGTGAACAGGTAAGCGAATGATACTAATCGAAAACAGATCAAATACTTTCTCTCTCTCATCCCCGGATTCCTATTCTACGCAATCGGGCCAGATGGTAAATGACCGTTTATGAATTTGCCGAATCACCAACGCAGCACGTGACGTAGAACGGTGTGCGGCCCAGGGGGTGATTCCACAGAGTCGTCAGTCATCAACTCGTTGCGAAGTGCGATTTCGCGCTGTAAACCGATCCAGCAGAATTACAGTGTAGAACGGAGAAAGCGAGGAAAAAGGGTAATAAACTGATCAGCCGTATATAACAGAGGAAAAAGTTTCGCTACTTTTTGTGGGCGACAGGATTGGTTCTATCAATCTTTCATGTTTCATATTTTACGAATAATCGAGTACGGTATCTAGTTTCTTAAATGGGGAGCTGCGGACGTATTCCTTTTTCATGTCGCCCATCTGTCAAAGCGAATTAGGAATATGATACAAACGGTCCCATAAACGTTGAGATCTCTATCGACACATGCGGCAAGTTTCAGCATCGCGGTACGGGTCATTTGATCATTCCACGCGAACTCAGACACTTTTTGGAGTAACATTTCGGATTTTGGTGCAACTTGGATATGTTGTAGTCTTTAGGGATATATAAACATATCTCGAAGGATTTTTGAAAATTTAAAAAATTGTGGATGTTACTCTTTGAAATATAGTGTTTACTTTTTTTCCAAATATTGTAACTGTTGAACTAACAAACCGATAAAAATGATCTTTTGGGTACTTACAGTGGAAGTATAAGAGTACCTAATAAGAATTATTTCATTGAAAAAAATCAAAATTTTGACCATTTATTTTGCAATTCTTGTAAACAAATGCAATTTTATAATTGAAGGCACCTTTTTAAAAATTTGAAAAAATAGGTGGATATAGCCCTGTTTGTTTTCTTTACGGACACGTGTTAAAAATCGTGGACACTTTAAAATTGGCCAAATGAAAATTAATTGAATGTAACGCTGCGTCAAATCACACCGGCTCGACTGGCTGAGCCGTGCGGTACTCGCAGCGGCCAAGCGGCTATATCTGCTATTCTTATACAGTGTTCTCTAATATGGTAAATATTTGTAAAAAACTGAGGAAGGAAAACTTTTACTGTTTTTTATACACAGTTAGATATTTTTATAGATAGTGAAGTTGTTGTAAAACTGTTTATAATATTTAAAAATTTGATATATCTCCTTTGTAGCTGCATTATTACAATCGGGATTATGTAATAAATTAAACAGTGAAAGTAATTTTAATTAATGTCCTCTCAGGCCTTTCTTGCATAAAATTGAGAAATATAGAAAAAATGGTTGTTTTTTAACATAATTTTTCATCATTTATTTAATATTTACATTATATTTAAAAAAATATAGAATATTGAAAAAATATAGTCATAAAAATAGTCATAGATTGTGTTATGTTCAAGTTGATGTAAGTTTGACTTAGATAGGTACAAGTTAGGATCAGTTGGTCAACATCAACCGACAATATTTACTATAGCTTTGTCAATTTGAAAGATACAGCAACGAAATCTGAGGGGCATATGTAGAAAAGAACGAGGAATCTAATTATGCGTTTTATGCAAAAGAGCCTGAGTGTCCTGAGACAGTTCTTGCATCCAACAGTACAATTGGAGATATTTGTATCAGTTGCACGCTCGAGGTATTGACGTTTCGGTACATTGATACAGGCGACGAGATCAGTTGATACCGACGCATCGATACTGAGATAGTCAAACACATGTTGAGACTTGTATCGCGATACTGATTTTAAATAGCAACATGTATCGATACAGATTTCAACTTCTTTAGGACCCTCCGGAAAATCCATGAAACCATGTTTGGAACGGAACTGATGTCTCATGATTCCGTCTCAACGGGTATGGGTTGTTTGATACTTTTGATATAAATCTCAGCCACGTGGATCAACTTTAGATACAGTGAAGTTCAAAGTCATAATGAAGTCAGGTATAAAATAAATAATTTGAATATTTTATAATATGTAAGTACTGTGTTTACTAGTACAGTAGAACCTCCACAGTCCGAATTAATGGGGAGACATGGTCGTACGTATGCGGGAATTTGCATATAGCAGAATACTTACTTTTCTTATAGTGATTATTCTAAATTTCAGGAAGAATGATACAAGTACTGATACCACAAATGAATGTACTGTCATAGATGTTCCAAAGTTGTACATTTCTCACTATTTTCTAGCTTCTCAAGTATTTCCTGCTTCGTTACAACAGTTAATATTAACTACATGCTTCCTGTTTAATGGCATTAAACATAAGGTATTACCGCTTGCAATGTCAATATCATCCTAAAGTGGCCTGAATAGCATTCTGATTGATATAGGAGGGTGGATGTTCGTATCTGTTTCGATAGTAAAGAACATAGGTATACAGGGTGGGTCAACTGATATTATCACCTTGATTTGCGTCAATATTATTATCTGTAGACAAAACTGGATTAAAACGAAGTTGCATAGTTTCAAGGTGGACATAAATGGGTGAATCGAATTTTTTCTAGGTGGAGACACTTTATAGATTTGAAGGTGATTATCGATTTCTCAAATGGGAGCATTGGTATATTCTTTTTATAGCAGGGTTGTAGTAAATTTCTTCCTGAACACAACCGTCTCAGGTGTTAAGAAGGTCTTAACCAGAGTTCGGACCATCGAGATCCCATTATATTTTTCACCTTTGCAATCAGATGAGGATACTTCAAATGCTTGTTGTTTTTCATTGCATCCCCGTTTCCCATTGCAGGGAAGGAAAACGGTTACAAAAAATAAAGAACGCTTCTGTAGCCCCAGTCTCGTGGACAAAGGTGCCTCATTCATGGCACATAATACGCGATCATTGTTTCTACGGGCAAGCAAACACTCGCTTCCGTGGCTGCGGTAACTCGGCGGCGTTGCGTCAAATTTGCTTCGCTCAATTACCCGTGGTTGTGCTCCCCTGATGCTGTGCCAACCTTTCTCTTTTAATTTCGTCGCGGCGTCGCGCTCCTACAGCGAGGGAAGAGGGTCCCTTTATGAAACGCGCGTCGTCTACACGAAAAAAAAGAATAAAATTAATCCTTCGGGACCTTATTATTTTCGATTCCGAGGCGACGAACGGCTTCGCTACCTTCGCGGGTTACAAAACAGCCTCAGACTTTCTATTGGGCAAGTGCAACATTTCTGTCCGTTTTCACACCGCTCAGTTTGCTGAGCTAGTGGATAGCTGAGCGATCAAACATACGTTTCATGAAACTGCAAGTAAAGGAGAATGACTTTCTGATCAATTTGGGACCACAGCAGCAACGAAAGGTATAATTATTTAAGTAATTGAAATGCGATGGACAGTCCCACACAGCACCATAACATTGCACCAACGTCTCTGCAATATTGCGGTGCAAGATTGCATTGTTGCACCATAACATTGCAGAGAAGTTGCAGGTTCAGTCCTATGTCCGCCTTCGTAATATTGCAGGTGTGTATTATTGCAATGTTGCGGCAGCATTGCAAACATGTAGTCCTGCAACGTCCGGCAATGATTCTGCAACGAAACGGCAAAATTGTGGCAATGATCCTGCAAGTCTTAGGAAATATTGCGGTGCGAGATTGGAATGTTGCACCGTATCATTGCAGGGAAGTTGCAGGTTCATTCCTATGTCCGCCTTAGCAATATTGCAGGAGTATATTCCCACATCGTTTCGGAAATTTTACAGCAATAATATTGCAGGAGTATATTCCCGCAACGTTTCGGAAATTTTACAGCAATGGTTCCACTGCAACGTTTCGGGCAGTGAGGGACGCGACGACATGAATGTGTGCAGAATCGTAGTAGTATAACGCTCGTGTGTCTCTTTCTCATAGAAAATATTTTTACCCTTGGGGGATTTGAACCGAGGACTTGTAGCATCGTAGACGAACACTTTACTGCCGCAGCTACAACCGCTGATTGATAAGATTCCTTACGTATTCGAACTTATACTCCTACCGTGCAAAACTTTAAACTCAAAGTATTCAAAAACGAAGGGTCATTTGACAAACCTATTAGCGATTTTTAACACTGTAGGTGCGGACTCTAACATTAACCCGGTGTTATTTGAGGTTAGGTTGGAAAGTAGTTTTTAGACTAAATCTTTGCATTTGTCTTTTCACCTCTCTTTTCTCTTGCTTGATTGTATATACGTATCTGTGCAATAAAAACGTTTATTAATAATAATAAGAATAATAATTTCACACATTAAAATATATAGTATCTACTCTATCTATACAAATTAAATTACTTTTCAAATCTCTTCTATAATTTAAATTCATGTACAAACAACTCTCACAATAACACATTTTTCATATCATCAACGACCAACGAGAAATTTGTATCCTGCTATAGAATCTACTCGACCATATTTCAAATTTCGTCAAAGTCATAGTTGCTTCAGAATATTGCTGTATTGTTTCTACAATATTTCCACTACAGTATTGCACGGCATAATGTAGGCAATTTTGCTGGGTTGATACCGCTGAAACATTGCACATCGATTTGCGCGCAATATTGATGAAATATTGTAGGATCGTTACCAGTGGAACATTGCACGTCGATGTGCGCGCAATATTGCCGAAATATTGTAGGATTGTTGCCAATGGAACATTGCACGGCAACGTTCTTGCAATATTGCTGCAATATTATAGGATCGTTGCCACTCCAATAATGCATGGCAATATTGCAGGAACGTTCCTACAATATGGCAATGCAACCTGCAACAACGCAATATTGCAGCAACGTTCCTGCAATACAGCTGCAACGAAGTGTGCTGTATGGGGTGACGGGTTTAAGGAAAAATGCCTATGGGGCAAACGTTCTAAGGGGCCCATTTTTTCGGGAAAATGAAGAGGTAGTTTACTAAAATCGGGCTAAGTGTAGTACTACAGAAAAGAATATAGTGTTTGGATAAAGTCATAATTTTTTTGGAGATGGGGCCTTGGATGGGCCTTCTTGGCAGGGGCCCAGGTGGCAACTGCTCGTCGCCCACCCGTTAAATCCACCACTGGCGATGGGAAACTTATAATGAACCTACTGTGATTATGGCTCACATAGTGATCATATTCCACACTCCTTTTTTCGCGTGACGATCCGCGTGTTAAATAATCATTAAGGAAATTAATACGTTTGTAGCAGACTTGGGCATTATTTGAGTAAAGTATTTTAGAAATGATCATTTAAATTCTGTTATTTGATTAGAAGTTACTTTCAAATACTCGTGGGTTAGTTTATTTGAACAGGCAAATGATTTTCTTCTGAATTATTTCGTATTTGATTATTAATCAAATGTTTTTTTATTTTATTTTATATTTTAACTAGTGTCTCGAAGAAAGGAAGAATCATTAAAAACTACATACTATTGCTAATCTTGCATATGGTGAGCAGATATTCCTATTATTTTTCTGGAGAATACCGAAAACACTGATCGAAAAGTTTGCTTTGTCGCATCATATATAAATACTTTCCTACGCTAGGCGATTGTTTTGATAACGGGGCGTCTGGACTGACCATGGGATCTGTTCCAAGCGGTGTGCACTATCGTAAGTTTTATTTTTTTGTTGACTGTTCCCAAAATCTCCCCACTTTTTTGAAAAATACATTTATTAGCTGAAGGCTCAACGAATCGAATGGTATTTTTTCAAGTCGGACCGTGGGTGGCAACGACGTCAAATCGCGATTTGAAAATTTGCCATCGATTACTGACAAGTTTATTAACAATCAACAAAACATTCTATATGCGCGTTGAGAAAGCATTCCTTCAGCTTTAAAATGAGCTCGAGACAGAGGCATTATCTTTAAAAATTACCGAGATATTACAGTTTAAGTGATGACGCGGCAGCCGATTTTGTTCCAATTTTTAATTGAACATTGAATATTTCGAAAACTATTTGACATGAGACTTTAAAATTCAGTATACTTTGTTTTTGCAAGGTTATCGACAAATGCTGTAATTTTGAAGACAATCGGTGGAACTAAATTTTTCACCTATGCGTTTTGACGTGGAGTAGCTCGTAAGAAACGATGTAAATAATTAAAGAACCTTGTGACGAGAAAAGAAATTTATCTGGCGATAGGAAACACTAATAATAAGTAGACATCGTAAGGAGAAGGAATCAGAGCACTTACGTTTCGAAGCATGTAGGTAGGTACATATATACCTGATCATTCTAACATTTTTTTCATTTCTTCGCGAAAGAGCGAATATTGCCAATTATTGTCAAGTGTAACAATTTTACTTTTTCCTTGAAATTCAAGCTCAAATTGTTTGGATGCTAACGTGTTTGACTCACTAACACAAGAAAAATTGTTAAGGTAACTATAGTTCTAAAAGAGATTTCAAACCATGGCCGACAAAAGTAGGTTTTTTGTCCTTTTAATCCTCCAAGAGAATTATCCCCTGTCCTCTAAATTGAATCTTGAATTTTGAAGTCGTGATCAATTTTGTGGTACAATTTTTTGCCATGTCACCGATCCAGAGGTGTAGATTCACCTATATGAACCATGATATATAATTTTCTTTTACTTTTCCACTGCAGTAGCAAATCGACTGTAAGTGACATTTTCCTTTGATCGCTGTTAAATTGATCACTATCAAATAGTGGAAAATTAGTACGTTTCGTTTAGGTGGTAGTATTCGAAGCATCGAAACGTAGTTAAGGGGAATAATATTTCTTATACATGTATCGAACCATAAACCTACAGAATTCTTAAGGGCGCGTAACACAATGAGGTTTAAGTACGTAATTCCTCACGTACAACAGTACATCCCAACAGGGACTTATCCTGTTTTGCTATACGTAAGCCGTCTCGCTTTCTGGCGCTATAAATTGAGGCTTTATATCATCCCTTATGCAGCGCAATATGAAACGTGAAGTTAATAATAAAAACGCAATTGTCTAACTATTCTCCAAAAACTGAGAATTCAAATTGTCAACTAAGTGGACATATACTAAAAGCACGGGAAATATGATTAGATCTTGTCGCAGATTCAGTGAATTCAGGTCGCTGAAGTTTCTTTTCTGCGCTTTTTAAATGTATCCATAGAAACGTGCTGTAATGAACGTCGGTAGGAATTAAATTACTCTACTGGTGCGAGAAAAACTTTACATTATACGTAGGAAGCGTTGCAAATAATTTTTGTACAACACTCTCCGTATTTCATTTCGTGCATTGAGTTTCCATTTTGCCTGTTTTTGCGGGCCAGGGTCAATTCGTTTTCATATTTGTTTACACAAGGGAAGATTGCGCTATTCTGTTTTATTGCACCTGTTAAGGCCGCACTCGAGCGATTCTACCTTCCTGCAAACGTTGAAATAAGGGAAACAAGGTAATTACAGACTTTTCTGCTAACTTCTGGTAAATTTCTTTCCGTACTCCGCGGACGAAGAAAATCGAAAGCCGTCGAGAACGCTGTTATTGCAGAATAAATATTCCTCGATAAAGGAACGGAGCAAAAAAGGATTCAATAAAACGTCAACCGAGGTATGCCGATTTTTTAGCTTATTGAAAGCAGGAAGCGAAAATTTTCATTATTCTCGAAACAAGTCTGTGGACACAGTTATCGATAGTTATTGTTTATACGGAATATTTTGAAATACATGGCACAACTGAAAAGTGATTATATTTTGTATAAAATTAAATCGTAACTCTGAAGCAATTTGTTTTCATACAAAATTTTAATTTTGTTAATGTTAGTATCGAATTTCTGTCAAACATGTGTGTATTTATTTCTAGAGAAATGAAAAATAAAAATCGATAAAATGTGTTTAAATGATTCGTAAATCAAATTGTTCACCTTGCTAGATAGGCTCAAACTTGTTGTTTGAGAACGGTCCTTCATTGTGGGTCTAACTAATCACTAAAAAACAGATTCATTGGTGGAGAAAGTTGTGTATTTCAATTTCTTTACTTCTTAAGATACAAAGGAAAATGTTTAGTCTGCAGAGAGATTACTGGCCTGAGAGCGTATACCGGTTTCTATACACCAAAGATGGGCAGAAAATTATCTTCATAAAAATTTCAAATTTGAATAAAAGAGAAAAATTTTATTCGTTCGCCGTCGAATAAAAAAAAACAGAGTATCTTTATTCGAAGCGTCAATTTATTCGACGAGAATTCGAAGGTCATCCACTCCTAGGTTCGAATACGTTTTTCTATTATATCTGTATCTTCATTCGAAGGTTTCGAATAATTTCGTCAGGCGCTTGGGTCATTCAAGGGCTGAGGCGAGTGAGGCAGCGGTCCCCCGCTACGGTCGCCCCGCCACGTCTCACCAATTTTACAGAAATTAAAGTCCTTTATTTTTTGTCATATCGATCTGAAAGTAACATCGATGGATTCCTGGCATTTTTCCGATTAAAAGGACAAAATATCACGCAAAGCGAACAATTTTTAACGAAGTAGGCTTTAAATTCTGCAAACCAATTTTTCGTGTAACTTCGTTAATTATAGCCCGAATTATGTCGGGATTGGTACTATTTTCATGGGGTAAACAATAAAACACAAGGAGTCGATTCATGACACTTTCGTAAAGGTTCGATGAGAAATGTGGAAATCCACTTCTTAATGGTACCTATAGGGTGATTCTGGAGCTACGTCCGTTAAAGATATGCGGCCTGGTACCCCGTGGCGAGGACAACCTCCTGCAGTGCCTCATTGAATTGTATGGCCTTTGACCCTCAAAGGGGTCTGAGTGCCTATTAAGAAGCAAAAAACCACAGCAGGATGGTTGTAAAATCGAGATCAATCCAAATATGACGAGATAAGGACTTTGGCCTTTTTTAGGATGAAATGGTGATCATGTCTTTACACGAATTGGTGGCACTACTGCTCGGTACTTCACTGTACGACTTCGCAAGTGTTCTCTTTACACATACAGGGTCATCCGTTAAAATTGCAACCTACGCGCGCGCGAACAGTACGAAAATGGCAACACCGCCTCACTTGACGCATTCCACTACAAGCGCTCGGAGGGTTGCCAGCGACCGCTGGACAGCAGTGATGCCCGAGCTTCGAAAATTTTAGGATGGTCTCTTTCAAATTATCGTCGCAAAGAGCTGTGCGGAATTTCCCGGCCCAGGTAAGCGAGCCGCGCGCTCCGCTTTTATCATCGGTTTACCACTCGCAACCCAGATTACTGTAATGAGGTTTGAAAACAATGTCGACTGGTCTTGTACTCGTCTTAATTTAAAAAATTTTAGCTGCGACAGGGTTGATCGCGGCGCTATACACCTGTACGGAGAGATTTTTCGCCACCTGCGCGTAAAAGGCACAATAATGGCGCAGCGTTCCAAAATATGACATTAATGTAAGTTAAAAGGTTAAAATATTCAAACATAAAAATTGTAGAAAAAATTCAAACACCGCTACAATCAAAGGTACATCCCATTAGTTAACCGCTACGTCCGATCTATGCATGCGCTGCATTAAGGGTAAAATTATAAAAAAAGAAAACCAGAACAATAGATTCTGAGATTTGAAGAACTAACATATAATTGACATGAGTATAATTTCCGATCAGATCAGTCATTACATATGCGCGAGTGTTTCCTGCGGAGGAAAACATTTATTTCCAGGTTATATAACAATTTTTGAGGATGATGTCAAATTTGTGGCGATTGTTGCAAAAACAGAGGCTGAGTTTTACGGAAGTAAACCCAATATGTCGAGATTTTCGTCATTCAGAATTTTGCTACAAAGGCCACAATTTTGACATCGGCGCCCTCAAAAACTCCTAAAATATCAATTTTACTTTTAATCTATATAACTAATGATTCTTTAGTGCATTCTTTACGGGTTTCAAAATATCACTTTCTTTTACAATATTTAGATGAACGCAACATTGCAAAAAATAAATTTCCATTAGTATGATTAATTGTACATTGAGTATAATTCTTTACCTTTAATTTCCACTTTGGCTCATGTTAATACGATGACTAGTTCCTAAGTTACGAAAAAAAGCTTACCCCGTGTCAGACTCGGGTTAATCCGCAAGCCGGTTAAGAATTATAATTTTAATCACAACAAATTAAATATTTAACGTTAAAAAATTACATTTCTATATTCTTAGATTCATATTATAATAAAATACTTAAATTTATCTTACAATTGGAAATATCACTTTTGGCTAGGTTTTGGGCCAAATTCGTCGCTGTGTGCCGCGCACGATGGTTCCAATTCTACTTGAAGCATTTAAACCGCACCGAGCAGCATAAACGTAGGGGGCGAAAGGTCTGAGAGCACTTCTGCAAGGCTTGTTTCCTACGCGAGTTTAATTTACCTAATTGGGGGGCTTCGATTCTCTTGTCATTGATGCGCATTTTCCTTGGCGACGTGCTTTCTCGCCAGGGATGAAGACGCGGCAACAAAATTCCTGCTCGTTGTACCGATTAATTCCCACGGAATATCTTACAAAAAGAAAGACAAAAGAAGAAGAAAAAATTCCGTTCGTAACGAGAGCTTGACGAACATTCTATCGAGTTACGATCGAGGTAGAATGCCGTTCACTGGAGAGAAAAATCTATAAAGATTTCACGCCCCGTCACGAATCCCTTCAATTAATTCGAGGCTCGCGAGCACTGAAGAGCGCCCATCGTGTTACCGTCTCATTCGGAATGTAGCAACAGCAGCGGCTAATCGTTTCTTTCTCCAGGAAAGTACGATCGGCTCGATGCTTTAAGCGGGGAGGGAATTCTCTGAAGTTCTTCACCCTCGTTACACTTGTAGATTATATCTTCCTTACATTTTCTAGAGATTCTTTAATAGGGCGGCACAGCGCGCACCATCCACTTTATTGGTTTCAAGGCGTTGCACAATTTACAGAAGAATAATGCTTGTAGAGTAGCATTCTTGGTTTACTTGTTTTAAATCTTCTTAAGATTCTTGCTGTTTTTTTTCTTAGTACACTGTCCTTGCATTATTTAAACAATTCCGGCGTAATTTCTACTCGGAACTGGTTACATCGATGAGCACCTTCGTGCGTTTTATGAATTATGCACGAACTGAGTACTGTTCTGTTTAATAATTAGTTTTGTTTCATTATGCGAACACCTGTTTTCTAAACGTTATACTCTACAGTTCGAATGCTCTGCCATTTTGTATGTTCTATATATTCGTTTTCATGATTAGATGTGTTGTATATTAACGGTAAGAAAACTAAGATAGCTCCACTAAAAATAATTACTGTTGAGCTTGCCGAGATAATGCTCGGTCACTTCTCGATCACTTGTAGTTTGAACGAGCCGCGTTTAAGGGGTCTCCCTAGTGTGACGCCTGGAAAATAGGGCTATATTTGGGAATTTTTTTGAAGGAAATGTACTTGATATTGCGGTTTCTAACTTTGGGGTATTTATTCAGTTACATTTTGACAATCTACTTGAATTTTTTGAAGCATTAATGATAATTATATTTTATGTTATAAGGGTTATAATGAAAAGCTCGCAAAAAAACGCCTGCTGCTGGCGATCACGATTCCGGCTGCCATGGTTATCTGAAACAAAAAACACAGTTATTTTCTTAAGCTATATGAATGTAGCTAGGACTTGACCTAGAATGAAAATAGAAAATCACCAAATAAAAAAATGGCGGCACTTTAAAGAAAAGTTTTCATTTCGCGGCAAAAAAGTGGTGAGTTTTTTGAGCTGCAAAATTCGAATTTTGCAAATAATGACTTCATTCTAGGTCACATCCTAAGAGAACACGCACTCAATATATATGTTAAGTTTTAAGTCGTTTGGTTGAGTAGTTTTGGAGATATCGTGATCGCCGGGCCGAAAAATGTAGTTTCGAGTAAAACGCGTTTAAAGATTCAAGTACCATTTTTCAAATAATAAATCATACTTACGATTAGTCTCCGATGCCTGGCCCATAGAGTACACCTTCCTCTTCTTCATACAATTCTTGTAAAGCTGCATTTGCTTTCCTTCGAGCAGTTCGAGCTTCTTTTGATGCTTCCTGATGCCTTTTCTCTCCAAGGCAAACTCTGTTCACGTCTTGCGTATCGGCAAAACTTTTGGCTTCTGGGCCAATTGTTACTCCCATCGTATTTAATACTCTTAATAGTGACTGGTAGCCATCGTTAAATATGCCAGTTGCTAAATATGTTGCTACTTCAACTGTTTTTGGCCCAGAGTATATATGTTTGGGGGCGAATTGCCAAATTAACTGATTAAAACTTTCGTTATTGTTCTGTGTGTTTCCGCCTAGACATCGCTCTATCAATTCGTGTTGGGATAAATTGGTATAAATGGGCTTTATAACCTGCTGTACGATTTCAGTAAGGGGTGGATCATGAGTGTAATTGTCGAGGGCGCCTTTTGCTTCAGCGCGGCGCCACGAACACCAGCTGTCGGCTCCGGTAGGGCAGTAATCATGTTCGGGCGCTGTATCAGTGGAGCACTTATGGTGATACGTTGCCCAAATCGCATTCTTCATTTCCTCCACTGAATCCGTGTGTCGTGTAATTGCTAACCCATAATATGCTGTTAAATCATTTATTAACTTATCCGTTAATTTTCCCGGACCTTTTCCCCCTATTCCTTTATGTTTCTTTTTTTCTGCTCTCAAACGAGAACCCATCCTTTTTTTAACGTGTAAAACACACTCTAACTTTTTCACCTGCACGTCATATGGATTCAAATCCACAATGCCCTTATACGTTTTACTGTCGCCATCGCCAATGTAGCGGGTATACATGGCGCCATATCGGTCGCGCGCTACTGTTCATAGCTCACAGCGTTGCCAAAATTTCGAATTCAGCTATAATATTTTAGGAATATGTTCTTAAGATGTTGAACTTTCAGAAAAAACAAAAAAAAAAAAATCGATTTTTTTGAACCGTCACACTAGGGAGACCCCTTAATAGATCCGCCGGTGATGTCAGTAAAGAAGATATTTGGTGTTATATTAAGATTGATTATATAGGTATTAATCTGCATTGGTCCGTCCCGCTCGAGTCTCAAGGACAATCTGTCTGGCCGGCAGCGCGTCGAGTCGATCGCGCAGCGCTGCCGATGCGTGCAGCGTCGTGTCTCGTCAGACGCCAACGCGCACCGTTGCCACGTAAGAGGCGAATTCCCTTCGGTCTACGCTTCCAAAAGCGTCCAATGTTGGCGGGACGCAACAATTACTAAATTTTAAAATTGATGTCCCGTACATTAGGGAGTTGCCACAATATGGTATTTTGTTGTCACATTGTGTGCCTGAATTCTCCGCCAGAGAATTCAATAAAATTTCCATTAAACCTCAGTAACGCCTAGAAGTAGATATCGAGCATCAAGCTCAAGGACAGGACGTTCACAGGTGTACACTAAGATGCAAGGTGGTCATTTTGAACATTTGTTGTGAAGATAATTGGTTGACAGAATACAAAACTTGCTACAACTCGCGAACAAAATCAACTGGGACATATGAACTTCCGTTTTTATTTGTAACTATTGAATATATTCCCCCGTTGAGTCCTACACAGGACGATTCTCTCGTGAAGTTAGCTTCAAATTATGTAAATTAATTTTTCCCTAATTTTCTTCATTATGATCTGAATTACGTCGTACTTAGTGTTATTTCCGTTGGAGAAACATAAGGATTCAATTGCTGTCGTTCTCACACAGATCTGGTGAGAAATACGGAACTTGAGATTTTTAACTTCTTAATGGATATTCCAGCCCCTTCGAGGGTCTTTAGCTATAACACTTCGAAGGCATCGCGGCGTGTTTTTTTTCGCCATGAGGTACCGGGCGGCAGAGATGGGCATTATTTAATTAAAAAATTATTTAAATAACGTATCAAATAAAAGAAACTTTATCTTTATTTGTCATCAAATAAACATAAGCCAGAGTTACTTTTATTTGAAACGTCACAAATAATTCTTTTTGTTCGACGTGAATTTATCCGACGGCCACAAATAATTTTTTTGTTTGACGGTAATTTATCCGACAGCCACAAATAATTTTTTTATTTGACGGGAATTCTTTTTAACCTTCAAATAATTATGTCGTCTTTTCATTCATTTGTATTTGAAAATTATTTGAAGCTCAAATAACTCTGGGTGTAGAGAGCGAGAGAGAGGGGGAGCGTGTGCTAGAGAGCGGTAAGCAGTAGAGCATGATGCGAGGAGGTAGTTAGAGCGAGAGGGAACGGGGATTAGAACGAAAGAGGGATATTAGGAACGGGCCATTCGCTTGCTCCCGTATACTGAGTTTTGAGTTGATGAGTCTCGAATAAACTTTTTGTCTTTTATTCGAAATCAATTTTTTATTTGAAATTAATTTTTCCCATCTCTGCCGGGCGGCATCTCTTTGAAGAGTGTAGTATGAGAATAACCCTGTATGGGTCCAGACTGACCCAGCATCCGTCAGATGAGGGTTAATCGTTAACCACCAAGGCGCTAACGACGTGGCGGAAATACCCCAGTTCATTTACGCCCACCGTGCAGAATAGATGAATTGAAAGACACCTCGGGATGGAAGTTCTTGAGAATCATGGCAGTGATTCACGAGCTCGGTCAGTGTAACTACTTTCTGGGACGTCGTAGTCATAAAAGAGCCCATGAAATCCCCCCCATGGAGGACCATTCACGGGTATACACTTTCAACGTTTTAATCATGTTGGTAATGATTCCTGGAATAACGCATCAGCAGGGAACCGCATCACTCTTAAATCTCTATGATACACCTTTGCCTATAGTTCTATATAAGCGGGAACTTGGCCCTTCTTTATCGCGAGCGGTCCGCGCGTTCGAATATCCGGGACCATCCTCTATACGACAGTTAGTCGCAATATCCTATCGTATCACATCGGCGAACTTTCCTTACGGAACCAATTTAAGACGCGAAATTTATACGGGCCCCCGTTCGGAAACTCGTTCAAGTGCGTCGAGGCTCTCCTCCCTTGCTTCGTCGTCCTACCGGCGCGACACATCCAACGACCGCGCGAAATGGCTTCCCCGTGGCTGAACGAGTTTTTATAAGTTTCATACGCGTCCGTTACGCGCGATTTCTCCTTTGCCTCTGGGCCACGCTGCTCCTTTATACATCCTATTTACGGAGTTCCTGGAGATGGTTTAAAAAGTTCTCGGCTTCCAAGAGAATGTTGCTTCCTGTTTGGTATAGGAGAGGGACAACGTTGACGCGTTCTTCTTCCTTTCATTTTTCCTGTGTACGTAGCTGTAATGTAGCTGACTCTAATCTATGCGTGGCCACCATCTCGACAAATATTTTTCACTTTTCCAACTTTCTCTATACCGGTGAGCATCAGCACTGTGTCAACAGTGCCCCGAGAACCCTGAGTCGTCATACAAGGGAACATCCCGAACCCGAAAATTCAAAAAATTCTGAAACTTTGTGGATATTTAGGGGATTTCCTTCTGATTCCAGCGCAATTTTTTTGCTGCACAAAATCACTCTAAGAGGGGTGAAATTAACCCCTGAAGATTCGGTTATTTTTCGATTTTGTGTTTTAACTCCCGAACTGTAAGAGATAGAAAAAAAGATTCGAGACAAAAGTTACTTTTTTCAATTAGATCTATCATTTGATGAAAAAAATATTTTACAATTCGCGATTTATAACACAAAATCGGAAAATAGCTGAATTTTCAGGGGTTAATTTCACCCCCTTAGAGTGATTTTGGGCAGCAATAAAATTGCATTGTAATCAGAAGGAAATTCCTTACATATCCACAAAGTTTCAAAATTTTTTAATTTTCGGGTTCGGGATGTTCCCTTGGTAGTAGGGTTTATACAAAAACCGACTTTTGAAAAAACCGGTTTTCGAATTCCACTATTCCCAAAAAACCGGTTAAACCGGTTTTCGAATTTTCACAGAGAATATGTAATTAAAGTAGTAAATAAATATTCGTACTCACTTCAATAATGTTCAGTTTCCTTAATATTTGTGGAATTTTAAAAATATAATAAAATATACTCTATCTATACAAAACCAAATAAATAAATAAAAATTAAATTAACTCAAATCCGTACAATTTTTTAATTCGTTTAATATTTATGGATATACAAAAATATAACACAATCCTATAGACTGCGTACAGAACCAAATGAAAAGAAAAGACTAAACTAAAATTCTCACAAAATATCAATCTTTTACAATGGTACGAAATTATAAATCGTTATTCCATTTAGTATTTTTCTTCAGAAAATATGAACTCATGAAGATTAGTTTCACAGTAATAACTAAACTGTTACCTACTACAATATACTACAATAATTAAATAATTAATTTAAATAATTAATCGGTTTTTAAAAACCGGGGTTAAATAACCGGTTTTAAATTATGAAACCGGTTTTCGAATTTTTCAAATTCGTAAATAAAAACCGGTTTTTAAACCCGGTTTTTAAAAACCGACAAACCCTACTTGGTAGTCTCCGTGTTCTACAGCGAAATTTGATAAATCGTGTTTTATTCTAACATCATCTGCTTCGTTCCCAGAATCCTTGAAAGTCATCGAGTTTATTTTAAAACCTAGTCGGACGTAATCTAGTAATACTTCTACTATAACACTGTACAACAGCCATTTTGATCTGTAACATTCAATAGTCATTTCTTATAGAACGAATCCGCAAACCGTTTGTCGCCATCACCCTCAGTTTTCGAGAAATTCGATTTTGAAAAAAATGCAAATTTTCAAATTTCAACACTCTTTCTGTTCAAACAGTAATAGTTATTCGGTTGTTTGTTCCGTTAAGTTATTCTATGCACCCTGGCGAACATAACGATATAAGTTATTATTGAATTACAAACATTTAAATATGTTTAAACAATGATCAAAGGGAAAATGACATTCGAAATGCACAATTTTTTGCAGATATCTTTCTATATATTTAAACAAATAAGGGTGTAGGAAAAAATCTAACTACTCCGACGCGATGCAGCAGACATTTATCCTCCGACAACCGTAAAACACCTTTTGTTTATTATACAGGAACGAAAGAGTTTAGCAAAACGTGCGGCGCCGACAGTGGTAGTCATAGAATCGGGTAACGCGTGTTAGTTGACAAAATTGTGGTCAACTACCTTAATTAACGATTATAGAAAATAATGTGTAATCAATTACACAATTACATTTTAATCGTAATTTGTAATTTCTAATTAGATTACATTTTGCCCAACTCGGGTTCAAAAGCATTTCACACATATTTTGTAGTATTGTCTGATTTGCATATTCGAGAGGTGAAATGTGTTTCCAAGCTTAGGGATGAAAGATCTATTTAATTGAATTTTGCAGAAATGGTTAAATACAAAAATACTTGATATTCCATGAGCAATAACATGGCATAAACAAACATATTGATTGTTTAATGCACAAATATTGCATGTCCATCTTTTGTGAAATTTGAGTTTTTATTTTTATGCAGCAAATAGTTCTTGATTGTTTCTTTATGCTGTACCTATAAAAAGCACATTTACCAATATTTGTTCTTTTTTCGAAAATGGTAAAATTGGACATGCAATGTTTGTGCACTAAGCCATCGATATGTGCGCAATAGTACAACCTGTTATTTACATTAGACCGTTTTCAGCTAACAAAAGTATATTTTATAGGAATAGTCATATAAAGGCCGTCATACACGCTCTTCTTACCGTTCGATTTGCTTGTAGTCAAAAGTTGTAATTACGTTCATGCCAGGAAATTTTCCCCCTCCGCCCCCCATACGGGGCTGACGCCCCCCAGCGGCTCGACTAGTCATATCGCTGAAAGTCTTTAAAATAGAAAGAACAAAATTGTTTGTACCAATTCCTGGGCAAAAGAAATTGCAAATTTCTTCGGGTATCTTCCCTGGGTGGGACTGTAATCATCTCGAGCGAGAATCTCGTATAATTACGATCGAACTTCACATAGGTACAAGTAAGTTCGTTTGATCGTTAAATTATACTTCGAATCTCACCCTCCAGATTACGAGCTTTTTAGAGCATGACAAACTATTTTTTTATTTTTTTAATATTATTAATATGTGAATATAAGTGTATGTTATATCTGAACTCAACGCAAAAATCTATTTTAGGTTTTTAATAGTGACCATATATTTTTGGTAACGCTTAAGTTTATTTAGTCCGTTAACACCGCTAATGCAAACCCGTCATTACATTGGAAGATGATTGGCCTTTTATAAAAATTAGCAAATACAGATGAATTTTTTTACCAACCTGCTGCCTTTTTGACCAAATCTAGGCAAGAAGGAGCGTGTATGGCGACATTCACGGCGACTTAACCACACAGCACCATAACATTGCAGCAACGTCTCTGCAATATTGCAATATTGCATAACACTGCAGAGACGTTGCAGGTTCAGTCCTATGTCCGCCTTCGCAATATTGCAGGTGTATATTTTTGCAATGTTGCGGCAGTATTGCAAACATGTAGTCCTGCAACGTTCCGGCAATGATTCTGCAACGAAACGGCAATAAAAACGGCCAACGAGAAATTCTAGCATATCCAGTTAAATGAAACATGCTGTAGAATCTATTCGACGTATTATTTGAAATTTCGTCAAAGTCATAGTTGCTTCAGAATATTGTTGTACTTTTTTCACAATGTTTTCACTACAGTATGGCACGGCAATATGCAGGCAATTTTGCTGGGTCGTTGCCACTGAAACATTGCACATCGATTTGCGCGCAATATTGCCGAAATATTGTAGGATCGTTGCCAGTGGAACATTGAACGGCAACGTTCTTGCAATATTGTAGGATCATTGCCACTGGAACATTGCACATCGATGTGCACGCAATATTGCAGAAATATTGTAAAATCGTTGCAAATGGAACATTGCACGGCAACGTTCTTGCAATATTGCTGCAATATTGTAAGATCATTGTCACTCAAATAATGCACGGCAATCTTGCAGGAACGTTCCTACAACATTGCAATGCAGCCTGCAACAACGCAATATTGCAGCAACGTTCCTGCAATACAGCTGCAACGAAGGGTGCTGTATGGGTTGTTGTATAGTTAGTGTTTATGTAATGCGACTATAATGGCGTTACTTTATTTTAGGCCATGTTATCGCCTATGAAAAATCGAATATTCTTGGTATTAAACATTTTTTTTCAATGTTAATTCCAGGAAGTAATTAGGTTTTTCATCCCCAAATTTGAGGGTAGTTTTCAACATTTGAGCACGAAAATCAACCGATAATAAAAAACATTTGTGTAATACTTTTGAATACTTTACCCATATGCCAAACTTCATCATAATCATAGATTGAATGGGCGATCTTCGCTGTTCAATCCATCGAGAACACTTTATCAAATCGCCGTTAAGTTATTCGCCAGTTATACGTCAAGTTATTAAACGAACAAATTAAATGAAAACGTGAACAGAACAAATTGCAATGGATCAAGGAGACACGACTCTATAAGGGAATTTTCGTATAATAGAACAGACACATTCCTCATGGTGATTATTTTATATTTTAAATAAAATAATACAAATAACAATACCCAAACTGAGGGATTAGATACATAAATGCAGTATTTTTTTAAACAATTTGTGGATTCTACAATATATTTTTTACTACTAAAACATACAAGTTTCATAACATGTTGAGTTGTAATGAATTACGTACATTCTGTTCGTGCTTCGAATCATCTAACAATAAATCCTTGTTTTAATATCATAATTGTATACATATCTACTTACTTCGAAGTGAGAAGGCACATCTTTATTATCACTTTCAGTGCATTCTTCTACTATTTCAGCATAAGAATTTAAAATATCCGTGCCAGTTAAAGCTGAGCTTGTATTTTGGTTGGATTGAATTAAATTTGTTTCCTCGTGTTACTACAGTGTTCAGAGATTGGAGAATTCACTGCATTTCGAGGAGGTTCAATACTTGAGACATGATCAAAGTTAGGCAATTATACATTCCTCACTGTTCCCACATTTTAACTTTATCTACCAGAATCTTGGACGAGCAAATTTTGGTTTACCTTTTCAATTTATTATTTTTTTTATCAAAAAATCATCCTTTTTCTATTACTCAAAGTAATTGTAGCAGCCAGATGCATTTTTTGTCTCGACCTATGGGGAATAGATATTGTATAAAAATCCTGTATTATATATGCAGAGTGGGACGTATAAAGTTTTATAACCTGTTTTCGTGGAAACCATTAGGAACAGCGCAATCCTTATTTTATATTTAAGGGCACTCTGGGGTCCTCTATGTGATGTGTGCATATGACAGCACTATCATCCCCGTGGGAGTTCATCCCTTTCTTCAAATGGAATGACATATAAATTCTTACAATTTTGAGTAGTTTGTTAAAAATTAACTAATATTTATCTTGCATACATTTCCATATTCTGGATACTTACAATTAGGGGAGCGCGATGAAAAATATTTATCAGTCGGAGAATTTCGAAATAGTGTGAAACATATCCAGTCAAACATTTTGCAAAACAGAAAACATTTTATTGAACATTTGAAGTAGTATCTCTGAACTTTCTTGATATATGGTTTAATCTCCAGTGACCCTTGCTTACTTTGGATCCCTCTTTAGGTACGAGATTCTGTAATTGATTCGAGTATTACAAACATTTGAAGATATCAAGTAAAATGGGAAGTGTGTAGTCTAAGAAGCAGTACAAGTGTAGAAGTAGGGTAACAAATGAAAATTGAAAATCCGACCACTAAACATGTTCCTGACCCTGGAATCAACCTTTTTTTGGCAAGAAAAAATTTATACTCTATTTTTTATAATTTCGAACGAGACTTTGTGTTAAAAGAATCAGAATTTAACATGGGAATCGATATATATATAGGGTAAATGACCCAATTACTGACACATTAAGCGTTGACGCTGACATTATCTTATAGTTTCCTACTTATAGAGTAAAAGTATATGTTGTTCTGGTTATTTATTATTGTTTAATATGTTTAATTGATGAAAAAAATTTGATGGATCTTAAAACTTGGATTTTTATTGTATAAGTTCATTAATTTCAAAAATATATAACAGGATCTATTACTGACACTCTTCAAATGTATTTTACTGAATTACTGACATCCCAATTACTGCCAGCGAACCTAATACTGTTTATCTGTCACTTTAAGGTTACGTCGTGTCATGTACAGGAGCAACTACTGCTATGACAGTAATACCAAAATGCTTGAAACGCTTGTACCAATCACTGTCACCCAATTAATAAGTAAAAAGACTTAATGAATCGTTGAATTCGGATATTTATTACTTTCTATGATGTTTATATTATTTAAAACATTATATTTTGTTATGTTAATAGCTTAAAGATTACAATTACAGCATTTTCTTTAATGCCTTGTTTTCCCTTTCACTAGTAAGAAAGTCATCGTTTTCATTCTCCTAATATCCGCTTAAAAAATTGACGAAGAAAAAATTAAGTACTGTTTTTTGTATCGTATAAATAACAGTTTGAATTGTATGCTAAATTTGTTTTATGCATTATTTCACAAGATTTATTCGTTATTTTACGTAAAATAGCTTGGGGTGACAGTAATTGGGTAGGTGGCAGTAATTGGGTCCTTTACCCTATATAGAGCTAAGAACGCGCATAGTCGATGAATTCTCAACTGACACTATTCGAAATCGCCCTAAATTCTTCGAGGTTTTTTTTCTGCAATTTTGCACATTAATAGGTCCATAAGAAAGACATCGGTTCCAGGTGTCAGTTTCTCTGCAGTCCTCCATGGGCGAGAGGGGGAAGGGCTCAAAGTGCGAACTTCATTCGCCGAACGAGGTGTTCGAGGTTCGTAAAAGTGATTACTATACGGCACTCCGGCACACCTCGTATTGAACTTTTCAAACATTTCGAACGATTCAGGTTCAATAGTCTTAATAAACGTATTATTACAGCGCCGATCGCGCCATAAGCCTCCTATAGGTACCTCGTGCAGTGTGGATTCCGGCCATTCGAATGCCAACTACCGCGGTATTCCATAGCAAAATACCTCAAATATCATGGAAATTTACAACCTGTTTGATTATACGCACTGAACGACTCCATTCTGCACAGACTGCAATAAAAGCTGCAACTATAAGAACTCTTTTTGAAAGGCAAAAATGAAAATTCCACTTAACCGTACCTATATTTACACGGGTATATGTATACATTTTGCACACAACTACAGGGAAATGGATTTGACCAGAGAAATTAAGAAAAATGTGTTATTTTTAATGTATTATTTAAATAGAAGGAGTTTTCGGGAATCTGCTTCAGTCTGGAGCCCATAAAAATAGGCGATCTTTAGGAATTAATTAAAGAAAACTGCTGCATATAATTTAATGGGACTTTTAGCATTTTATTAAGGATATCTTAAACTATATATATATATATTTTTTTATAATAAATCATTGCAGACGGCATTGGGAAGTCGTTAAAATCGAGACGTCAAAAAATTGATTCAAAACGGTGGAATCTGTAACACCTAAACCGTTGATCTGAAATAAAAAAGAATGACAGATTATTAAAGGGCATGAAACCCGTTCGTGGACCGACTAGTAAAAATTTCAAAAAATGAAATTTTTTTGAGAAAATAACGACACTTGATGTTTGGAATCCCTTTTTGCCGATATTTTTCGTCCTTTCAATGCCCTTAAAAATGACAATTTTGCAATTCTTTTAAATTGTACTAGTCTGTTCACGAGCCAGAAGTATATTCTTCAAAATAAAAAAGTTTCAGTCGAATCGGATAATAACTATTTGGTTCCACCGATTTTAAGAACACTGGAGAAAAACACGTTTAAAGTTTTACGTGAGCGCCGAGTGACGGGTGTTACGCATGCATTTGTCCGCTACTCAAATCCCTATAACTTCAGGAATTTTACGAATTTCAAAAAATATTCTTAAAAGATTGAACATTCGAAAAATGAAATGAAAACGAAATCGATTATTAGACCGGAACCGGTCTTCTAGCTCTAGTAGTTTCCAAGATATTCGTCCAAATATGTTTCCCACCCTCAACTTTGAGGGTTGTTTTTACCCTTTCAATATGAATGTCAGCCGCTAACAAAAATACGTGTCAAATATTTTTGTGTAAACTACAATTCTACGTAAATTTGTCACTTGAGAAAGTGTTCCCTTGCCAGAAGTTAGAACTAATATTAGCCTGGCCATGACTCGAAAATTCTCTCTATAAAGAAGTCTAAGGTTTGGCAAATACTACCTGAAAGGGCACAGATTAAACTACTTATACAGTATTTTTTTTTTGTTAAAATCAGGCGATACGGTTTTTGGAGAATTGAAAATTTTGTGAAGTTTCACGACCTACGAATATCAGGAAAACACGAAAAACTTGTATTAAAAAAACAATTGAAGTGCATAAAAGTATATATGGATAGAAAGCTTGTTTTTTTTGTAATTTTCTGGCTCGACTTACGTTTCGATATCTTTTTGAGGTAAAAAGTTATGACCGCTGATGTATTTCATGAAATTCGCACTTTCACCCCTTCCGCCCTGCCAACCCTGGAGAGCTGCAGAGAAACTGACACCTGGAATCGATGTCTCACTTATGGACCTATTAACTTGCAAAATTGGAGAAAATCTCTCTCGGGTAATTTTTCGCTTATTCCCTTACTTTCTTTCATACATCATTTGTTTTTTATTTGAAATATATCAAGTTCACACATATACCCCAAAAATGAAATCTCGCATTTCATTGACAAGGAAGTTCCGCACAAAAAAAATTTATTCTATAATTGAAAAGTCCTTGTAGAAAATATTGTAATTGCTAAAATTAAAAAAAAATTATAGGAAAACGTTCTACGTGCCAATGGTAATACTATAGTATAGAATTTGATTTTTGGTACTTACAGTGTTTTCTACAAGGACTTTTCAATTTCGAATTATTTTGTGACAGATCCATCTTTTTCCCAGTTGCACTCTAAATGGAAAAATTGAATTTCTTGCAGGTCCATACTTGTGTACGTGATAAAACAGAAAATTTCGATTGTCTACCTCGTATTGTTGGTTTCCAGAAATGTTGAAATATTCTTGTGAAATATTGGTAATCCGTAAAACCGTGTGGATTAGTACAGGATATAAATCGGGGAAAGAATCACGTGCCCCAGCACTTTTTCCCATTTACTCGGGTTTCTTTGGCGAGGGAGGGTTTTAACCGAATCATATTTCCTTCTGTGCAAGTTTAACTTTTTATGAAGTTAATTTTCCCCACTTCACGAGGAAACAGACGAACGGAAACTGAGGAAAAGAATCAAAAATGCGATTGCAGTGTTCTGATTCATCCATTGAATTACCACTTCATCTGCTGCTGTCACGTATACGTGATTTCACGATTGCGAGCTTAAAAATTCCAGTTGATTTCATACTTATCACCGATAAAAATGTAGCTACCATTGAAAGGTTTCTACTTTATTAAGAAGACACAGCTGCAGATAGTCGCGAATTTGGAAAAATATTGGCTACTAGAGTGGATTTGTTTCAGAATGCGTGGTTGGTTAATTATTAATATAGGGCGTTCCTTTGTAGGTGGTACAGCCACGAGAGGTAGTAACGTTTTTCGATTTGGGGTTCAGTTGAAAAAAAATTATTTTGAATATCTGTTAAATAAACCTGCATCTAACTAAAAATTGGCAGGGCGCAGGAGGAAATACACCACACAACTGCGGATAAAATGAATCTTTCTGAAAAAATGACACAGAATGGTAGAACAATTTTCTCTTGTACATGGGCTGGGTTTGCGAAGAAATTGATTTGAAAAATGTGTCTGAAATTCTGTTTACAAAATCGATTTTCTCGGGGACAAAGCCTGGATCGAAAGAAAGTTATCCTACAATTTATATTCAATCAGTTTATCCACAGTTGCAGCATATTTACTTGGGAATCAAAATCGACTTTCCCACAAACGAAGCTCTAAATGGAAAAATGTTCTACATTTTCGACGTTTAACGTATCGTACAACTGGCTCGTTCGATGTGACCGCGTGTTTTCGATTAATTATTAACTAGTCGACTTCACATAATTAGCAGTGGTGGAATTAAGGGGGCCGTCTCACCGGGACTTGAATGTGTGCGGACGGTCACACAAGCTAAGTTAAGCGTGTACATACACGCGTGTAGTAAACAAACCGTTTCAACCGTCTTTCGTCCTGGAATCGGTCAGAAGGAAGTTTTTGCGGGTACAGTTACCTTCAGTAAACATCAGTGCAGAGTGGTCTGATGTGTTTGAACGCTAATAAGCACTGTGCGTTGAAATAATAATGAATTTATGAATCGAAAACTGACAGATTGAAGCTTCAAGGCTTCTCCGTTGGTGGCGCTAATGGTGTACTGTAGCTACATAAGACCAGCGTGCGGTATAAATTAATTATTATTTCAACATACAGTGCTTATTAGCGTTCAAACGCACCAGACCACCCTGCACGGATATTTACTGAAGGTAACTGTATCCGCAAAAACTTTCTTCTAGCCGATTCCAGGACGAAAGACGGTTGAAACGGTTTGTTTACTACACGCGTATATGTACACGCTTAACTTAGCTTGTGTGACCGTCTGCACACATTCAAGGCCCGGTGAGACGGACAATAACAAGAATGAGACGGCCCTCTTAACATAGCATATGTAGGGTAGGGATAAAAGTTCCGTTTTCGTATAAACCAACACTAGTAAACAAAAAAGTTACCACTTTTTCGATTTGTTCTACTTTTGTTATTTTTTAGCATACATTTGGGACTCTGTATGTTTAATATGCACATTCGGATGGAGAATTTAAACATGTGTAAAACCCAGTTAAAGTTGAATTTATTTAACTGACAAACAGAAGTGGAAGGAAAAAGTTCATATTTTAGCCATTTTAAGGGGTTTCTTTGACTGAAGTTTTTTGAGACAGTTTTTGAGACAGTCCTTGTAATAAATACTAACATCACTTTTAAAAAAAGGGAAACAGCGCTTGGCAACCGTGGGTGCTAAATCTCAATTTTGCTACTTTTGCACATCCGCGGTATTTACAAACTGCTCATACGCGGTTTTGCACTATCACCGACGATAGGACATTGAACGGGGTAACACATTTTTAGGGCTGACAAAGAAGTTACCATGTTTAGAAACTTTTTAGGTTGTCCTAAAAGCAAAAGGTGTCCCACAAAATATTAGATTTTTTCATGAATGTTCAAAAGTGGTAACTTTTGTTGCCTTTAAAAGTGTGCTGTTTTATTCAATGTCCTGTAGAATTTATACAGCTTTTAATTTAGTTTCAAAAAATGTGTAATTACAGATTAAAGTTACATTAATAAATGACTAAAACCGATTTTGTTTCTGCGCATTTTTTGTATGAAAAAAAAATTAATGAAAAACGCCTCCAAAATCGCAGTCGAAGGTGGTATCCTGCCTTAAAAGGGAGCCCGGAATAAGAGACCTCGGTGTGTCGGCTTCGGCGACATTGGTAAGGCGGCTGGCCAGTAACGTGGAGGACCCGCGAAGTTCCTGGGAGTTGGAGCCCCACCGCCTGAGGGTCGCTTTTTCTCCGTGGCTCCCGAACATATAGGAATTACGAAATTTTCCTACAATATTATCATCCCCCCTATTGTCACTCATTAAATTTCTATAAAAGCACGTGCATAATTCAAACGAAAATAAAAGCGATGAATTGCAAATGATGAACTTGTGAAATGTCGAATGTAAATAAATAATCGAAGTAGAAGGTACAATACAATAGAAGACCTGTGGCCGTGGCAACGCCCTGAACACTGTTCACGAAATACTGTAGATATATTCGCGAAGAAAAAGGCTAACCATGTGAAGTGGCCTACTAATCGAAAGCACGCGTGGTCACAATCGAAAAATCCAATTTTCCAGGAATAAGGCACCACCCCCTATAAAAACAGGAAAGAGGTATGAAAAGAAGGGAACGTTTCTGGGTGGCCCCGGAAAACGTCCGACTTTCCCTGAGTGTGTTTGCAATCAAACACGATTTAGAGAACGATTCACCCGTCTGAAATATTGATAACGCTTTTCGTCCGCGGGAATGGGTCGGCAGGAAAGATTACAGATGCGGCGAATCCGCGACACTTGCAGACGTCATTCTGCGTAGTCCGACAGCGGAAGATGATAAGTGGGTGCGAGAGAGGGATGATGCTGGGTAAAGATGAAAAATTTCATTTAAAGTGCGCCAGGACGAAGCCATTCCTGTAAATTAAACTTTAATCAAAAATTCCCTTGAGTGAAGGCTGTGCTCGAGCGAGTTTACGCTCTTGCGGTGAACCATGGCTCCTCTGAATCTACGCCAGAGGTGGAAAAAAGGATCCCCTCCGCGAAGCGTCGTTCCAGAACAATGTTATTAAACGGGATTTTATTTATTCACGGCCGGCTGTACACTGTGATTAATGCATTCGCAGCGTGCGTTGATCGAGATTCGGCGGTGACGTCTGTGCGTGAAGAGGGTTTATTGATTTGGCCTCACCGCCCTGCCGGGGTCTAATTGGCTTGGAATAATTTTCATTTAGATAGACCGCTGGAACCGCCGAAGAATTTTCAGGGAGTAAATCACTGTTATTCTATATTTTTCGTAAAGCAACGCGAACATGAATTGCAGAAATGAAATTTAATTTCTTGAGGATACTACTGAAAAGAATATTTCTGTGGTACCGCAAATTGCTTGATGTAAATAGTTTTCTACTTTGTGGGTACTTACATCACAAACTCGTGATGAAAATATTTTTCATGCCAGTCAACGTGACCTTTTTTTCACTTTAAATGTATTCTTATTAATTGAAGGATCTATGCTTCTGTGCTGATACTATATATCATGTATCAACACGTACACTCATTGGCAAGTTTATATTACTCTACAGTCGCCTCTCGCTGCATGCACGCGCCCACACAGCACCATAACATTGCAGCAACGTCTCTGCAATATTGTGGTGCAAGATTGCAATGTTGCGCCATAACATTGCAGAGACGTTGCAGATTCAGTCCTATGTCCGCCTTCGCAATATTGCAGGTGTGTATTTTTGCAATGTTGCGGCAGCATTGCAAACACGTAGTCCTGCAACGTTTCGACAATGATTCTGCAACGAAACGGCAATAAAAACGGCCAACGAGAAATTCTAGCATATCTAGTTAAATGAAACATGTTGTAGACTCTACTCGACGTCATATTTCAAATTTCATCAAAGTCATAGTTGCTTCAGAATATTGCTGTACTGTTTCTACAGTATTGCACGGCAATATGTAGGCAATTTTGCTGGGTCGTTGCCAGTGGAACATTGTACGTCGATTTGCGCGCAATATTGCCGAAATATTGTAGGATCGTCGCCAGTGGAACATTGCACGGCAACGTTCTTGCAATATTGATGCAATATTGTAAGATTATTGCCACTCCAATAATGCACGGCAATATTGCAGGAACGTTCCTACAATATTGCGATGCAACCTGCAACAACGCAATATTGCAGCAACGTTCCTGTAATACATCTGCAACGAAGTGTGCTGTATGGGCGAGTAGGTTCGATCGATGCGTAGATAGAGAGGGACATTTTGTATTATCTTGAAAATCACTTTTAACTGTTACAAATGAAGTTTCAGATAACAAAGGTTCTATTCCACAAAAATGATTTTCTTAAATTCTTGAAGATTCAGAAAAGTACAAAGCAAAATTTATTAATAATAACTTCAGCGATGGAAAAAATTTGCTTATAAGAAAAAATTAATATGAATAAGGATTACTTATAAATACATATAAGAATATCGTTTTCAAAGTTTCTGGTTACCAAGATTATATAGAATATCATTTTTAATATTAAATAATATTAAAGGTAGGGTTTATCGCACAAGACTTGACTGAAGATTATTAATTGACCTAGAAGGAAAGGCAAATTTTTGTTAAATTTTTGGCATTGGAGTATTGATAGTTAAATGACATAAATTTCTGGTTCATTTTTAATATTTCATCTTGCAACCTATTCAGATCACAATGGTCAGAATTGTTATTATCAGGTTAAAAATCAACGATTTGTTAGGATATATTGCTAAATTTATCTTTATGTTCTTTTCAACATACGAGGAATGTTAATATGTACTTTGTTACATTCGAAAGAGAATTTTAATATTCTTAACGACCGACGTTTTTTAAAATTGTGTTCATTGTGTTTACAAATTAAAAGTCATTCAAATTTCGTCCTAAAAGCATTATTTCGCATTTTTAAATCTAATGGAATTACAAGACGTTACAAAAGTTACTGTGCGTTTTGGTATGTTGCGCAGTCTCAGGCCTCTATAGCCTATTCTTTCAACAAAATTAGTTGCGATACGATTCTGTCCTAATTGTTCTGTAGCGATTCAATAATCGTTTATTCAAATCGGTGTATTGGACGTGAAGGATCTGCAAAGGCCAAACCTTCAGATTTAATTCCATTAGATGTCTTTGGTCGAGGTTTTATTAAATTAAAAGTGGTAACTGAGAGAGAATTAAAAACAGAGTGTATACCATCTAATTTCGTCACTTGAGGTATTTTCTCTGCTGTCAGTGTTTAAAGAAATATTTTCTACAAAAGTTGTGTGCATTTCATTTGGAGTATCTTATGATAGGATTATTTTCATATCACGTAAAGCCGCCAAACAGAAATGAAAATGGTGTTATAATAGTCCTTTTTATACATATAATATGATATACTTTTTTAAGAGGACTAACCAGAAGAATTCACGACTTGAAATTGAAAGTCATTCAATTTTAAGATTTTTAAGACGTTCAAAATGTTCGCCATTTTATCTTCAATTACTTTAAGCTTTACCTCACTACTGAAACCAATCTTGATCACATATAGTGTAAAAAAATTACGTCCAAACACTATGGTATATTTATTGAAAACAGCGAACTGAAGGATGTTCATGAGTAAAGACAAACGTGACCCTGTTATGTAGAATATGTTGGAACATCTGTATTAATAATACGTACGATGTAATCACTTAGATTCAGCGCTGCACAAGGAGCTGTTTTCGGCGCCTAGCGGCGAGCAACCCGCCTTTCCTATTGCTACGGTTAGAATCGGTGAGGAGAACTGCAGTAGTGTGTGCGTGTTCGTAGGATCGTAGCATAGGGATATATGACCGGGTTCCTTGTGGGGCCTGCATGAAAATGTGTGTTTTTTTACGCCTGCTGAGCGGGAGCAAAATGACTAATTTCAAACGTATTCGCGTAAAGTCTATCTCCCAAGGGAAAAAGACTTTACCCGCATGCGTATTCGCAATTTCTTACTTTCCTCCCAAAGAAACTGGAGTTTGACGTTACCCTATGGTATGAAGATGCAGTTGTTCGACTAATCGTTATCGATTTGTTGGAAAATAAATACACGTATTTATTAATTTTGACAGAATAAAAAAGCAATCGAACATGCATATTTTTTGCGAATCGCTGAGCAGGCTTTCAAAAACACACCTTTCATGCAGGTGTTGAAAAAAAATATAATGCGTGACACGGGAGAGAAGCGATTTTGCCTCGCGTGAATTGCTGCCCGAGCGTAGCGAGTTTTATTACGGGACCTGTTCTGCACTGGGGCCCCTATGCTACGAGCCTACGAACACGCACATATACTACTGCAGTTCTCCTCACCGATTCTGACCTTAGCAACAGGAAAGGTGGGTTGCTCGCCGCTAGGCGCCGAAAACAGTTCCTTGTGCAGCGCTGACTTAGATCAGGCCTGGGATTTAAGTGAACGCGGCGGCCGATTTTCAGAGTCAACGCCTCTTTTCCCCCACCGCACGTCTTGGCCCCCGCGGCGGCCATGGAGCTTCGAGCGCTTCAGGCCCGTACCATATGAACCACGCGTAGCTCATATCAATCGAGCTACGCGCGGTTCATATGGTACGGGCCTGAAGCGCTCGAAGCTCCATGGCCGCCGCGGGGGCCAAGACGTGCGGTGGGGGAAAAGAGGCGTTGACTCTGAAAATCGGCCGCCGCGTTCACTTAAATCCCAGGCCTGACTTAGATGAAACGACACCTTCTATTAAGACGTCCCCCTAGTGTGACAGCCTGAAAAGATGATATTTGGGATTTTTTAAGAGAAAACTTTAAATTGCACCAATTAAAAACTGTATGCCTCTATTTGTACATCTTGAGACAATATTTTAAAGTAAATTTAATTGAAAAAAAAACATTACTTGAAACTTACAAATGGAAGATGATAATACTGTGGATGAATTTATTTTCGAATAACCTTCGTTAACCTTGAATGGCTTTGGATTGTGAGTTCTTGAACTTATTTTAAAAGTTAGTACTAGATACCCTTAAAAAATTGTGATATCTTGTGTAAAAAAGTTAAGACGATTTGCATGTCTCATTGATAATTAAACATTGAGTGAAACAATATAAATGTTTAGAAAAGATGTTTGTAAATATTAAAAGAAAATAGTAAAAGTATGTCAAGTAATTAAATTAGATGGGACATTCTGTATATTTGAAAAATATGTAAATAGACTTAGCCAGTGATGCAAAACAGCCAACAAAGTATTATACTAATAATAGGAACAATGTTTATCGATTCTAATACACACATAATAATTATTGTATGTGCATCTTTATGATATTATAGCATTTCGATGATTTCAATAAATACTAAATAGTTTACCCATAAACATTTTACCTAGAAAATGATCGAATATCTCATATATTAATGTATTTATAGAGATTTACTGCGTGTATATGTGCACATTTGCAACAGACCACAATAAACATTTGTTCGAAATTCACCATATTTCACCAGAATACACAATGACCTTTGGAACGTCCTGTGTACAACTTTAACCCTTATACATCTATATTACACTGGTGTGGTGGTAACTTTGTCACCTAACTGGCGAACTAGATTCCGCCATATTCCAATTTTTATTTCTATATAGGTATAAGTAAAATTTCGACTTCTTTTCAGAATAATGCATTCAAGTCTTTTCAGTAAGTGTATTAATACAAATGATAAGAATAAAATCTTCTTCGTATAGAACACAAAACATAATTATTTGTTATATACTCTAACGTGAAAAAACGTCGAAATAAACAGGTATCTGAACCATCATCGTGGGGTCCACGAGACCCACATCACCACCCACACAGCACCATGACATTGCACCATAAAATTGCAGAGGCGATGCAGGTTCAGTTCTATCTCCGACTTTGCAATATTGCAGGTGTGTATTTTTGCAATGTTGCGGCAGCATTGCAAACATGTAGTCCCGCAACGTTCCGGCAATGATTCTGCAACGAAACGGCAAAATTGTGGCAATGATCCAGCAACTCTTCGGAAACATTGCTGTGCGAGATTGCAATGTTGCACCGTATCATTGCAGGGAAGTTGCAGGTTCACTCCTATATGTCCGCCTTAGCAATATTGCGGGAGTATATTCCCGCAACGTTTCGGAAATTTTACAGCAATGGTCCCACCAGTGATGCCAGATCGAGGACGGGTGCCCTTGAGAATTTCCCCCACCTCGCGCACACTACGCCGGAGCAGCGCGTCCGTGAGTTGGACTCCGAAGCGCCGAGCTCACGGGCACGCTGCTCCGGCGTAGTATGCGCGAGGTGGGGGAAATTCTCGAGGGCACCCGTCCCCGATCTGGTATCACTGGGTCCCACCGCAACGTTTCGGGCAGTGAGGGTCGCGACGACATGAATGTGTGCAGAATCGTAGTAGTATAACGCCCGTCTGTCTCTTTCTCATAGAAAATATTTTTTCCCCAGGGGGATTTGAACCGAGGAACTGTAGCATCGTAGACGAACACTTTACTGCCGCCGCTATAACCGCTGATTGATAAGATTGCTTACATATTCGAACTTATACTCCTACCATGCAAAACATTAAACTCAAATTATTAAAAAACGAAAGCTCATTTGACAAACGTATTAGGGATTTTTAACACTGTAGGTGCGGACTCTAACATTAACCCGGTGTTATTTGAGGTTAGGTTGGAAAGTAGTTTTTAGACTAAATCTTTGCATTTGTCTTTTCACCTCTCTTTTCTCTTGCTTAAATGTATATACGTGTTTGTGCAATAAAGACGTTTAATAATAATAATAATAATTTCACACATTAAAATATATAGTATCTACTCTATCTAAACAAAATTAAATTCATTTTCGAATCTCTTCTATAATTTAAATTCATGTACAAACAACTCTCACAATAACACTTTTTTCATATCTTCAACGACCAACGAGAAATTTTAGCATATCCAGTTAAATGAATCCTGCTGTAGAATCTACTTGACGTCATATTTCAAATTTCGTCAAAGTCATAGTTGCTTCAGAATATTGCTGTACTGTTTCTACAATATTTCCACTACAGTACCTATTGCGCAGCAATATTGCCGAAATATTGTAGGTACGTTGCCAGTGGAACATTGCACGTCGATGTGCACGCAATATTGCCGAAATATTGTAGGTACGTTGCCAGTGGATCATTACACGTCAATGTGTGCGCAATATTGCAGAAATATTGTAGGATCGTTGCCACTGGATCATTACATGTCAATGTGTGCGCAATATTGCAGAAATATTGTAGGATCGTTGCCAATGGAACATTGCACGTCAACGTTCTTGCAATATTGCTGCAATATTGTAGGATCATTGCCACTCCAATAATGCAGGGCAATATTGCAGGAACGTGCCTACAATATTGCAATGCAACCTGCAGCAACGCAATATTGCAGCAACGTTTCTGCAATACAGCTGCAACGAAGTGTGCTGTATGGGCATCTGAAGGATAAATCGTATGAATTATACAGTAAGTAGATCTTGAATCTATTTATAAACTATAATCGTCTTAGCTTGGAGGAAACGAAGAGCTCAAAAGCAGAATAGAACAGGTATAATTCGAATCTGATTAAGTATGTTAATCACGGAGGAGAATCAGGATTGGAATATGTATATAGATATTCAATAATTAGATGAAGCGGCATAATCGTCATTCGGACGAAAGGCTATATATATTTGCATGTCTATTTCCATTGTTCGAATCCTCTATATGTGGCATACGACAGCGCGGTTCTTAAACGGTATTAAGTAAAATAATTGACTTGTATAAGGTGGTTGTTAAATCTGCGTATCGTTCAGTCACTTTTGCATCGCTGTTGAATTTCAATTATTAATTCCCCAGTGACTCTATTTATGAATACTGATTTCCTGTGTCTCTCAACAATAGCGAGCATACAAGTAATCATATTAATTGATGCGTTCGAAGTAGTTTCGTACTTTTCACTTTATGAAATGAAATTACTGTCTGCATGATTATTATATGATTATTGACAAAAAATTAGCGTATAATGTGACATACAAATGTCACGAGGACTGGATCACTTAATAGGTATTGGAACCTAAAATATGTTCATCGCTTTTAATAATACAAGAAACAAATAATAAGATTATCAGCGCATTCTTTTTTAATATTTCCAAGACACTGGCATGGTTTCAGAGACATTTAAGGGGTCATTCTTATATTACGTAAGAGTTTTTGGAGGAGACACGAATATCTTACGTTTTATTGCAAGGGGAAAGCGAGTCATGTAGCGTCTTACGTAATATTATTTTAACCTAATTTTCAATATAAGTACCATCACAAACGTTGTTTTATTGGATATACGTTGGATAATTTTGTTTTAAATCGTGAAAAAAATTGCCGCCTAGAATAAGTGACAAACTTTAATCCTTAGTATCATAGTGTAACAACCATGTTACACAAATTGAAAAAATCGTGCGCACCATTTGGGGGCTTTTGCGTGAAATTAAAGCGTTACTTTACTTATTACTATTATCATATGTAACAAGTGTCCTTAGGGCAGAAATATATCCGTAGAAATTCTACTGTGATACACTGCCTCGTATTGTTGATTACAACTCTTAATTTCGCCAGGGCCACTGAAAGTAGGTACCAGTAAATGCTGATATTTTCTCTCAATTATTTTGGTTTTCTGTTTTGAATAAATTTGACGTCGAACATAATAATGTATATTGTATTGTATGCATTTGCTTAACATTATAATACATAGATACATTTGTGCGTTGTGTAACACTAGTCTTATAGCCATATTTTTTCATTTATAGAAAAAATTGTTACACTAGGAACTTTTTACTTACTTTTACGATGAAGTGTGGACAAAAATGCACCGATAAAAATTGTTCCGAGGAAAATAAAAAAGTCATGACACTAACAGTTAATTCCATATAATTCTAATTGTTATTACACTTTAAATTTTATTAATATAATTAAAGTGTAATTTTACTCGAATATTCAGAGATGTTCCTAAAAAGAATCAATATAAATTTCATAATTAATGCCCCAGAGAAGTAGTTTTAGTTTAAATTTCCTTAAATTTAATTTAAATTAATAGAATTTTAATAACTGAAAAAATGCAATGTAAAAAGTATTACGTAAGGAAGGGGGACGAAGGGGTGGGAATATAAAATCTTACAAATTTTTATACTGGGGGAGGGAGGGGGTAAAAACGCCCAAATTACCCTTACGTAATTTACGGACGGCTCCTAATAACGTTTAATCGAAATAGCTGTAATACATGGATGTATAACATCTTCCTAATTTAATACGTAACAGATGGGTTTGATGATTTCATATTACACCAGTATCCTTTCTTCTCAAGCTTATTGTAATTACATTGGAATATTTCCAACGACGGTTTGAAAATGTATTGGACTAATGAACGTTGTCCGTCTGATTCGAATTCGTTTAACATATTCCCACTGGAAATGTTAAAAAATAAAGTTCGGAGCCAACGCACCGTCTACACTTGAAGATCTGCATTATAGTTCAGTGAAATTAGACGAAAATCTGCCCAATCTACGGACTAATTCCCACCAAGCTGAATTTTGGGATGGGCCTTTATTTGGTCGTTTTAAACAATATGTAAAAAATCCCTATCAATCCGACCGTCGCTAAAAATTTTACAGAGGGTTGAACAAGTAACCTGTTTTTCACGAATATGTCGCTATCTATCAATTTTGCGACAAAAATAGTTATTATACAATTTATAGCTTAGGAAATTATTTACAAAAATGGTCCTACGAGTTTTTTCTTAGGAGTAACCATTTTCATGTATGTCGGGTTACCACGTTCCAATAAACATCTCAAGATCTTCCCTTGTGAAATGTATGGGGGTTGAAACGTGGTAACCCGATCTACATGAAAATGGTTACACCTACGAAAAAACTTGCATAACCTTTTTTTGTAGAGAATTTCCTAGGCTATAAATTATATAATAACTATTTTTGTCGCAAAACTGATAGACAGCGAGATATTTGCGAAAAACTGTATTTTTTTACTCGACCCTCTGCAAAATATTTAGCAGCAGTCGGATTGATGGGGACTTTGACATATTGTTTAAAACGACCAATTAAAGGCCCATGCCAAAATTCAGCTTGGTGGGAATGAATCCGAAGACAGATCCTAATTTCACTGGACTATTAACGTATTATTAGATATCACCTGCAATATTTCAAATAATATGAAATAACCTTTATAACAGATAGTGGCTCGCTTATCTATTCATTACCTTCCTTTGCTCACCTTTTATTCTTCATTTGTTTAAAATATATCAATTTGAGTAAAGTCAGACAGCTTGCCAGTTTAATTAAGACCGCTTCTATTTAATATCTCCATTTAATCACGAAGAGCTCTTTTAATCATACAAAGCTTCTCATTGGATATGAATACCAATAAATTATTCCCTGAAATTCACAGTTGGTGTGTAACAACTGATCTCTCAACGGACACTGCGCGCTGCAGTATTCAGTATCTGTTCAGTATTTATGATATGATCAGGTAAAAATTAGGACAATCACTCCATCCATATATTCTCGGAGGTTCGAAACCGCGAGACAACTGAAGCAGAAGCTGCCTGTTTACAAAGCGTAGAGACATGCTGCGCTGCGTCGCCCTGCACTCAATGGGCGCCTACGCTTGCACAAGTGACGTTTGTACGTGTTTATTCAAGCACATCAGCATATTAAAAATTCCACTGTTCGCGGTGCACGGATTTAAGCGCGGTTTTAATTTCACCGGGCGGTCAGTTTAAAGTACTCGTGTCCGTCTCGTACATACTTTCTTAAAAATATTTTCCTTTCGGTCCGGTATACGCGGTTCTGCGGATGGAGAAAGATAACGGGACCAGCCGCAGTGGAAAATCTGAATACCTGGAATACCTACCTTTTATCTGAATATCTCGAGCGGTATTTATTTTTGCAATTCCTTTCCACGCTCTCCCCCATTCGCTCTGTATTATTTTATTAATAAATCCCACGGAATATCGCATTCCGTTTCTGACGAACTCCTCTGCCCCCGAATAGCCCCAGTTGTCAGTGGCGCGTGTCACGTCGGTCCTTTAGCGTTTAAAATTGAATCATCGTGCATCGAACGCGCCAGTCAATCTCGCTCGTCAATTTCTAAGTGACTGAATTTCAGTATGCTGGGTTATTCGGCTGAAATCCCGTCGACAGTTCTGGAGCACCTTAAATCGATGGCAGAAAAGTGTGAAACTCGAGAATGTAAAATGGCGCGTAGGAGAAGTTTCGCAAAATTGTAATTGCTAAAGCACAGGAATATCTGAGATATTTTCGGTGATAAGTGAAATAATGATTTTAGTGTGAGCCTGTGTGTTTTGATATTGTTAGCTGAAGGCTTAATAGAGCAGGCTTGAACTTTAATCCTTCGTGGTCACACATTCTTACAATCACAGATTTAATTTAATGTTTTTATAAGCAAAATATAATTATGAATAAGTAGAAGTAACATTAAAAATAATAAATGAGTGAATACTTTTAAACTATATACAGGATAAAATAGCGATAAAAATAATTTTGCTTAACTAGAATCGCATTTTAAACCACTGTGTAAAGTTGGGCATTAGTCGAATACATTTTTATTCGACTAAATTTTTAATCGAACGAACTCGAATACAAATTTCGAATAAAGTGTAGTTATTCGAGAATAACGAATACAAATTTCGAATAAAGTGTAGTTATTCGAGAATAACGAATACAAATTTCTAATAAAGTGTAGTTATTCGAGAATAACGAATACATTTTTAGTCGACTAAATTCTTAGTCGAATAAATTTTTAGTAGTTATTCGTTATTCGAAGGACCCCCGTGGCGACTAAGCGACACGAATAAGCATAGGTCAGAAGTTAGAACTTGAGGCCCTCGGCCACTGCCGGAGGCCTCAATTTAATTGTCGAGCTGAGAGCCACGTGACTCGAGCCGAAGCGGCTTATTCGTGGCAACAGTCCCCACGGAGGTCCTTCGAATAACGAATAACAAATAACGACTAAAAATGTATTCGACTAAGAACTTATTCGTTAGTCGCGAATAATTCCATTTTATTCGAAATTTTTATTCGAAAGTTAGTCGAATAACAATTTAGTCGAACTTAACTCTGCCACTGCGCAGCGTCATTTTGAGTTGCCATCTTCGTATTTATGAATCATTTAACTTTTGAGTGATAATTGTACATTTATGACACAAACAATCACGCTCTAATAGTCATTTTCTAGAAATGTATTTTTAATATGAAGAAATTTGTGTTTGAAGAAATAGTTGTGGAAAAAACGATTTGTTTTGTTAAGATTCGCCAAATTTTTAAATTTTAATATTAAGGTGTAAAAATTTATAAAAATATGGGCAAAGAAAGAAAAATTGCCTGGGGTGACGACGAGGGGTTAAATGAGTTCTTTGGAGGATAACGAGTGATGTATCAATTTCAGGGATTTAGTGGTTTTCGTTTAAATTCTTCATGTTAAAAGGAATTGAAATGTTCTTTATCGTTCGCAATCTGAAGCTTCCTTTCAGAAGTATGTATAGATTATTTAAGTCCAGAATGACGGCTTCTATTGCGCGCTGTTTGAATGTCTAGCAATTGAGCAGAATGCAGATTGTTCTCTCAAAATCTAAAATACGTGAAAAATGTACTGTAAGCTGGTAATTGATCAAATTAGAACCGTGCAATTGCTCAAGACTAAAATTTTATTTCGCACATTTACTGTTCTGGTCATTATTACTGCTGAACTATAGACATTGTACAGACAATTCTTCTATAATCTATTATAGCCTTGAAATAATACATCATACTATATGGATTCATATTTCATACGTTAATGTACAAATGTTTCATTACCAGCCATTGTAACTCGGCAGTTACAGACCATAATTTTGCAATAAAATGTTTGTAACTGAAATTTATCAGTTAATTCATATAGAATTTTAACATTTATCGATTCCGTACTCCTAAAACGACATAAAAAAATTGGGTCATAGAGTATTAAGAGGAAAGTGGAAAGAGATTTGTTAAGTTAAGATTAATTTAAAATTATTAAGTTAACCTATTCATCTAGTATATTATCCCTGATTTCACAAAAAGTAGGTAGTTAATTTCTTAGATAATTAATTTATCTTTTGTACGTATATGTGGATGATCGTAAAATTATAAATTAATTTCCCGATAATAATTGAAAAATCTCATAAATTGATATTCAGAAATGAATAAAAAATTACTGTATTTAAGAACATGTATTTGTAGGATAGATTATTTTGTAGGATAGATTAGCCATGTTATCATACCGAGACAAGCCAGCACAGTGAAATATATTTCACAATACGTTTTCTTCAGTCTTTAACGATTTTGTGATTAAGACGTCTTCTATAGATAGCGCGCGTGATTTGCATTCTGCACTATGTACTTTCGTATCGAAGACTGCTTAATGCACTTCATGAACTTTGAGTAATGATACTAATTGAGAACCTTTCGATTGTTTATATTCACGTTCTAGTGGACTCGATCGATGAACGTCTGGTTATCGAAGTAGAACACCTGTTGATTTGTAATAGCAAGGAGTTTATTCTTCCTTAGAATAACAATCGCTATTAATATCGTTTCATACGTACCTATGTACATTAGGGTGGACCTTAGCTACTCTTGACGAAAATTTTTTTGTGAAATTTTTTTGGTCCCGTACGCCAGAAATGTGACACTTGGTGGAAAAATGATCTAAAAAAAATTTCAGCCCGATTGGACCACGGGAAAAGGACGCGCAACGAATTTGAAAATTTTGAACTTTTGAAACCTTGACATAAATATACATTATGATATATCGTTGAATTTGTATTTTTTTTCTGTTTAAGAATATATACACAGCATATATGATTGTTAACAAGAAAACACTGTCCAACACGATTTTTGGTCTGCATATTCCACTCGGTGATTCTCGTAGAGTTTTGTGTCCTGAACACGAATCCGTAAACAAAATTGCTCCATCACCCTCAGTTTTTGAAAAACATGCGCTTTTGTAAAAACACGCGATTTTGGGCAAAAGTGAGGTATGACGGGAAAACTAAAAACGCTAGAAAGTTCAACTTAGTCTCAAAAGATAGAGGAGAGTTTACTGAATATATCAGTGTACAAAGTTGTTAAATTTGATTGTTTAGAATTGTTGTAAATGGTCATCAAAGTTTGAAAAAGTGCCGATGTGCATGGTTTCCACGCAATATTTTTGCATTTTTACGAAAAATTGTTTACCTAGCCCGAAAACGCTACCCAGCATCGAATTCTGTAGACATTTCTGAAGAGGAAACCATGCAGGAAAATTGTCGCAACGATTTTTAACTCGAACTAGTCGAGAAAATATCTATCGGCAACGCGTTCACGGTGTTTTGCTGCCTGGCGGCCATTGCTCGCCTGGCGCGACTCGCCAGGGCCGTTGCTACGCGTAATCGTCGCGCCGGTGGTACCGTACAGTGGGCACTTACTTTCTATATGTATCAGCCTTATTTTTTTCGTGTATTCGTAGATACTGTTCTCGAATTTAAATAAACGTTTCTCAATCAGTCTCTGTTATAAACAATTTCGATATTCAATGTATGAATACCTACATATGACTTGTTAATATGGAACCGTATAAAAACAAACACAATTATTTATGAAATTACAAGATTTATATTATTATGGTTTTACCAGATTTAGAACACTTTTCCAGATATTGTAACATTTGAAACTCATTAAACAGTATTTGAAGGCGACACGAAACATATTTAAATATCATTTAGGCATCTTTTTTTAATAAATTCATTATTCAATATATCTGAAACAGAGTTTGAGATACGAAAGTAATATAATTTTCTGAGGTTTAGTGAAGAGAGAGACTGTACGGTACCACCGCACAGTGGAACGACGTAAGGACAATAACTGGACATTGCAATTACTTCCAAACGGTTTGGATTTTCATTGTAAAAATTTGCACACATTCAATTCATGTTAAGTAGAATAACACAAAATCGAAAAATAGCCAAATTTGCGGTGGTTAATTCCCCCCCCCCCCCCCTTGAATGAATTATTACGTATAACATATAGTAACGATTCATTATTAAATATAACAATTTTATTAAAAATATCAACAGAAAAATATACATTTAAATATTAATTATGTATTAATGTTCATTAGAGATTCCTCTTCTTCTACATTTACATCAACATCTGTTTCGGCTAAAAGTTCTATTGCTTCCTGAAGTAATGCTTGTTTTGTAGTTTTAACTAATGGAGGTCGGAGAGATGATATTAATGGATCATGCGTTCGTCGATATACGCGTGTCGCGACGATCGAGCATTTCTGCTAGCTGAGGTTAAATACGTATGAACTGAAATGTTTACATTAGATTTATTTTATTAATCGCAGCTAGTAGCAGGTAATTTTACTACAGTTCAAAACCTTACTATTAAAGGATTAAATTAAGGTATTTTAGACCTTCGGCGACTTTGAGCAAAACTTTAAATCACTAGTTGAATTATTATAGTACCGAGTGCAACACACTTTTATTTAATACAGTTGTTTATTGATGAAATCCAAGTTAATTCCGGATGTTTTTTGTACAAAATCATTAATAATAAGATACTCAGTAATATGTAAATTATTGAGAACTTATGAAGTAATAGGATGTAGGCAATAATGGTTTAAAGTGGTGCAACTGAAAGACAAAAAGATTGAAATTTTCATATAGGTCAGATTCATATACAATTAAATCAAACTTAATGTGAATATAAAGTTTATTTCTTTGTGTTTTCTAATGCTACGAACACTTCAAATTTTGGCCGATGTCCAAATAAATAGGGCATTCTCGTTCCACTGTGCACCGGCGCGACGATTACGCGTAGCAACGGCCCTGACGAGTCGCGCCAGGCGAGCAATAGCCGCCAGGCGGCAAAACACCGTGAACGCGTTGCCGATAGATATTTTCTCGAGTAGTTCGAGTTAAAAATCGTTGCGACAATTTTCCTGCATGGTCTCTTCTTCAGAAATGTCTACAGAATTCGATGCTGGGTAACGTTTTCGGGCTAGGTAAACAATTTTTCGTAAAAATGTAAAAATATTGCGTGGAAACCATGCACATCGGCACTTTTTCAAACTTTGATGACCATTTACAACAATTCTAAACAATCAAATTTAACAACTTTGTACACTGATATATTCAGTAAACTCTCCTCTATCTTTTGAGACTAAGTTGAACTTTCTAGCGTTTTTAGTTTTCACGTCATACCTCACTTTTGCCCAAAATCGCGTGTTTTTACAAAAGCTCATGTTTTTCAAAAACTGAGGGTGATGGAGCAATTTTGTTTACAGATTCGTGTTCAGGGCGCAAAACTCTACGAGAATCACCCAATGGATATTGCAGGACAGAAAAAAAGTTTCATTTTGTTGGACTGTGAAATCACTAAATTTGCGCAGTTTATTAAATCAACTTAATCTACTTAACCTACTCAGTCTACTCGATTTACTATTCCATTTAATTTGTTTTATGTGTGCATTCAGTCTGTCCAATTTGTTCAAAGTGTTCAGTATACTTTGTACTTAAACAACTTACTTTGCGAGTAAAGTTCTACTTTACTAACTTACTTGGCTTAATTAGCCTATTCAGTCTATTAAATCTACTCAGTTTATTTAATCTACTAAATCTACTCTATTCACTTACTCTACTTAAGGGGAATCCTATTCTTTGGGCTACAGACAAAGCAAAATTGGGGACTTCTTTAAATTTGCACCATATTTTGATATATCTTTGAAGAAGCAATATTTTTTTTTTATGAATTTTTAATAACAAATATGGGAGTTATACATGATCGATCAACACGCCGCAAAATTCGTCGTCGGCTGGTGTGCATGATATTTATCTTTCTGGTAATCTAAAACAGAAAAATCAAACGGCGTTTCACTGTATACATATGTAGCCAGAAAAAATACAAATATTTTGTGAGCAGTGTGGAAAGTTTTCAAATTAAAAGCCCTGAACCTTTAACTTTTGCTAAACAATTTTGCGCCAATTTTCTTATGTAATCAAAGAAGTAGATATATAACTTATTGGGATCCTGGTTCATCAAAATATAAAGTAATGTTTGTTGAACATACAGGCTAAATTTGAAAGTAATCGGATTATAGCTCCTATATATATTGTTAAGAATTAATAAAAAAAAACTACAGCTTCTTCAAAGATACATAAAAAAAATGGTCCAAATTTCAGATTATTCGAATCGCTAGTTCCTTATAAAAAAAGAATAGGATTCCCCCTTCATTTATGGAGTCTATTCACTCTATTCAATCTATCAATTTTACCGATTCTCCTCAATATACTAACTGTAGGGGAGCCCGGGGATAGTTGACTAACGAGGTTAGTTGACTAATTCCATTTAATTATTGTATTATGGAATAAATTTTGCTGCGATTCGAGATATTGAAGCATATGAATGACAAGCTTGCCACTTAATGTGTTGCTGTGATAAAAACTTGCGTGTTCTGTCAGTGAGAATGAAAAATCTAGAAAGGGCGGCGGGAAGTAAATATTTTTGTTTCGACTATTTATGAATTTTTGTCCACTAATTGTAAGTACTGCTTGATGTTTTTTCATGAATATTTTGTGGAAACGTGATACCTTGACTATACTATACGGCAGCGCTGCACAAGGAGCAGTTTTCGGCGCCTAGCGGCGAGCAACCCACCTTTCCTGTTGCTAAGGTTAGAATCGGTGAGGAGAACTGCAGTAGTGTATGTGCGTGTTCGTAGGCTCGTAGCATAGGGATATATGACTGGGTTCCTTGTAGGGGCACCAGTGCAGAACAGGTCCCGTAATAAAATTCGGGGGGGGGGGGGTCATGAAATTTCCAAAATATTTGCTACTGCCTAATATTTAAATATTTAGGACCTAAATCAAGGCTGCACAAGGAGCTGTTTTCGTGTATTTTTCAGTGTATATAAGACTATTACTATGTGCAATCATGAGCATGTTCTGTACATATGTATATATTGATATTAGTGGACCATACATTTTCATTAATTCCCCGTACATTGTTACGTGTACAAATTTATTAGTTATGTAATTTTCTTGTAAATATCATTAAATGTAATGATGAGCACCAGATGCGTGTACATATGTATATATTTATTTATATATAACTTTCTGAATTGTAAATGATATATATCCTTCATTAAAATTTGGTTTTCTTCGAGTCCGAGCTATTTATTTGTATAGTATTAACTTTATAAATATATTACGTGTCGGATGAAAAAATAAGTAATATTAGCAATAAATGTGTCATTATCAGTAAAATTGAACCTTCAAGTCATACCAAATGCCGGCAGTAGCAAATATTTTGGAAATTTCATGACCCCCCCGAATTTTATTACGGGACCTGTTCTGCACTGGTGCCCCTACAAGGAACCCAGTCATATATCCCTATGCTACGAGCCTACGAACACACACATACACTACTGCAGTTCTCCTCACCGATTCTAACCTTAGCAACAGGAAAGGTGGGTTGCTCGCCGCTAGGCGCCGAAAACTGCTCCTTGTGCAGCGCTGCTATACGGTATTATATTTTATCCGGTGCGTGGAGGTTTCGTACGTACGGCCCTTAACATGTTAATAATGTCGGAAGGATAACACTGTGAAGGAGTGAAAAAAAATGTATTGGTTGTGGTATACATATGTACGCGTTTCGTATACTATATTGATGAAATTGGCAGCGTATATATATGCTTTTCATATAAATTGATGTACTGTGACTGCGTATACAGTGGCGGACGAAAGAAAGTTTACAACTTTCAAAATCGCATAACTGTTTTAGAATTGGTCCTAACGACATGATTTTTTTTGAGAATCTAGAAGGATTAGTTTGCTAAGTGACGTGTTTCGTCGTTTTGAAAAAAATGCAATTGGTCGGAATAGCAAAAAAAAATAGTAAGGTTGTACTTTAAACTTTTTTTTGAGCCTGTAATGAAAATTCAAAAAACCCGCTTGTAGCTTGAAGTAAGTTGTATACACGCTGAAAATTTCATTAAAATCGGTTAACGTTGCTCTGAGCTACAAACCTTTAAAGATCGCAAAACAAGGTCGAAAATCGCTGATATCGTGAATTTCCGCGATTCTCGATCTTATTCTGTGATCTTTAAAAGTTTGTAGCTCAGAGCAACGTTAATCGATTTTAATTAAATTTTCAGATTGTATACAACTTACTTCAATCTACAAACGGGTATTTTGAATTTTCATTACAGGCTCAAAAATAAAGTTTAAAAATCAAACGTCACACCTTTACTATTTTTTTTTGCTATTCCGGCCAATTGCATTTTTTTCAAAACGATGAAACACGTCACTTAGCAAACTAATCCTTCTAGATTCTCAAAAAAAATTCATGTCGTTTGGACCAATTCTAAAAAAGTTATGCGATTTTGCAAGTTGTAAACTTTCTTTCGTCCGCCACTGTATATATGCCTTTCGCAGGCAAGGGGTTGAAACTGAAAAGTAAATGTCAAGTCAACTAACCCCATCATATTTGTCAAATAACCCCGCAGCCGGGGTTTGTTGACTTATTCGTCTCACTACTTTAAATACAATAAAAACTACAACCTAGGCTCAATTAAATCGATTTTTAAAATTAAGCCTGTATACCTAATGAAATTTGTAAACTTTTGGCATGCAGCAAGTCAACAAAATACTAATAGTCTATTTATAAAAATTAGAAATGTAAAAAATTAATTAACTAGCCCCGGTCTCCCCTACTGAATATACTCATTCAACGCAATTTACTCAATCAGCAGAATCTACTAAACAATAAATTGAGTGTACTAAATCAATACAATCTACACAACCTGGATAACTTTAACACTCTAAACAGACTTCAAGAAGAATAGGCAAAAAACAAGCCTCCACTAACTACACGAATATTTCTTCCACCCCTTACTCGTAGTTCATTCGTCTAACCTATCCAGAAACGCGATCCCCGAAATTGGCTTCAAAACTACAATTCCTCAGAGCGGGAAAAAATTACACGAAGCGCGCGACGGTAACAGCTACTTCCATCGACAAAGATTTACTTCGCCAACCCCTTCTCCCTCCCTTCCTCTCTCCCTTAAAATAATAAATTACGAAACAGCTGTTACCACTCGAGGGGCCGTCGACTTTCTCGAAGCTCACACACTACACGAAAGAATCGGCGCAATTATTTCACCCCTGGCCGCGCGGGGTGGTGAAGCGACGAGCGCTGAAAAGTGCGCGACCGACTTTCCCTTTCGCGGCGACGCGACGCTTGAAAGACAGAAAGGAAGAAAAGGCCCCGGTGGCGCGGTAAAAGAATTAGAATTACTCGGCGAAGGGTGGCGCCCGCCCTCGACCCTTCGTGTGTCTCGGGGAAACATAAGGGTGAGCCGCGCGTGTAGGTTAATGCAGACGTATGAATTACTGTCACGTAGCGGGAAGGTTTTCTGAACGGGATGCGTAATTTGTACTGCTGCCTGCAGCGCCGTGAGATGAATAAATCATCCGGCACTTATCGCGGGGAAAACTTTGAAACGAACGAGGGGTGCCGTGAATCCACGGGTCGCGGGAACACCTTGCGCGTCATATGCGCCGCGCCTGCTGTACTGACAGCGATGGGGCCAATTTGATAGTTGGTATATTCGTTTAGGGTGTATGCCTAGGGGCCCGAACAAAAGACTGGAATTTCGGAATTGTTTTAGAAGTAAATAGTTTCTTTCGAAACTAGTTAGGGTAAATGACCCGATTACTGACACATTAAGCGTTGACGCTGACATTATCTTATAGTTTTGTACTTATAGAATAAAAGTATATGTTGTAGGTACATCAATATTCGAATACTCAAATATTCGAATAGTATTGGAATACTTGAATATTCGAATAGTATTCGAATACTTGAATATTCGAATGGTATTCGAATACTTGAATATTCGAATAGTATTCGAATACTTGAATATTCGAATAGTATTCGAATACTTGAATATTCGAATAGTATTCGAATACTTAAATATTCGAATTATATTCGCCAAATAATTGAGCAACTGAAGTATTCGAATATTCGAATACCGAAAAATTCGACAAATAGTCTCAGCCCTAATGTAAACTATTCGATTTCTTCGACTGGACATTTCATACATTTAGATCCAAAGTTATCAATCATATTTTTAACTAAGTAGTTGCTATTTTCTTTATTTTGGTTTTGTGTTTGTACCTTTATGTGTTTTCTGCTTCTACTTTATTTATGTATTACTTATAGAATTCTTTCTCTACTCTGCGCATCATTGCTCAGTCTACAAATTATTCTTTCTTGTACTTATCAAAAGGCTTTCATTTAACTAAATAAATAAATAAATAACTTTCCCATCGTATCCAGGGTGAATAATTATGTATTTTGGATTCGTTATCATAGGTATCTTGTAAAAAAACTTTTGTTGCCGGCATGGTCCACAATTGGCCAAATTCTATCGTGTCCTTCATTAAATTTTCGAGTTATCATTCTGTTAGTTACGGATTTCGTGATTACGTACGAGTGCATCTGTATATGGAGGATCTGGAAATTAAACTTTGAACCCGATTATCTCGCGAATTATTCACTACTTATTAACGCCTGTGGTTTTGACAGATTATGTCATACATGTTGTGCATGAAGTATGTGCGAAATTTAAACCAAATCGGTGGGCCAAACTTCGCTTACACCCCTCCTCAGCACGTCACAACCGCCTGGCTTCCAGTACTTCGCGTCGGAAGTGTTCTTTTCGCTTCGCGTTTAGCCGCGGCCCCAGTTGCGGCTGAACCCGTCGAAGATGATTTATTTCCGTCAGAAAGCTTGCGACAGAATCCTGCCCCTGAATTATTGGTTATTTGACGTTCTGATCTTCTTCCCAGGGCGACCTTGTTAAACGGAAAAACCACCCCGAGGAATGAATATTTATCAGCCTTTGGGCGGGATTAGTCGCGGTAATTCGTACGTGTCTGCACCTCTTCTGGTGGATTAAATAAATTTCGGTGGAATCCTCCTCTCCCTCTTTTTCCTCTGCTCTGGTTTTTACTCGTAAGGGTGTTGCGCCAGTATTTCCGCGAATTTGATATTTTTGAAACTGAAGTATCATATTTAATGGGTGGAGCCGTTTCGTACCTATTAACGACAACACCATCCGGTGGATTAAATCATAGAACGGCTTTTTCATAGATTCTTTTCGCAAAAGAAGACTTGAAAATAAATTCCGCGATGTGTGTTTATGTGCTAATTAATTATTTACATAGGTGCGTCGGCGTCGGCAGTTAGTTTGTATTAAATATTCCGATGTGCAGTCGAGAAAGATTGGGAAACAGTGGTACGTAAAAGGATTATTTAGTTATAATCTTACATATTAACGTGTACATAAACAGCATATAAATACATGTCATAGAATTGTCCTTATTTCGTTGTAGCTTTTAAATTTTAGAGGAACGGTAAAGCTCCTTTTGAGGGCTTTGAATAAACTTAACAATCATTTAAAGTATAAATACGTCTGTTTGTAATAGTGTTCGATTATGTTTGTATGCATGTTCGATTATAAATTGGTTGTGTTCAAAAGAACACAAAAAATACGACAGACCGAAAAAAAAGAAACAACACAAAATACCAAAAATAATAAATAAAAATATGGAAAGAAGAAAGAAGAAAAGCAGATACAATAACTTTCAACGTCTACGTCGTTAGCTTTGGATAACGCTAAAAACAAGTTTTCTGAATTGTGGTATGTGTTCATTCGTTTAGGTCATTAAAACTGCTATGTAGGTCAAATATTTTTACAATCCGACTACAGATTAAATTAAGAGTGTTTAAAATTTTATCAGCGTTCCGGACCGGCAAAGCCCCTTTTGAAGCTCTGTGCAAGTCCTCTAATTCTGCACAACATAGGTATACTTTATATATATATATACATTTTTGGAAACGGAAAACCATTATTTTTTTTAAAAAAAGCCAGTCTTCTGAAGGTTAAACATCAAGAAGAGATATGGCTCTACACAAAGAAGTGGTAAGGTAAAAGACCCAATACGTGGACACGTCCCAGTAGCTGGACACTGGTGCAAAAATACTGATTAGTACATTTAATATCCGCTTTATCAAAAAAATAACTATTTTATTCAATTATTCAAATATTTAGTAAAATATGTTCATATATATATTTTACTAAATATTTGAATAATTGAATAAAATAGTTCTTTTGCACCAGTGTCCAGCTACTGGGACGTGTCCACGTATTGGGTCTTTTACCTCAATCAACGATTTCGATGAAATTTTAGTATTTAGTATCTACTTAGTTCTTGAAAAAAGATTAGCCACATTTTTTTATCTGTTTCTATTCGTATCCAATGGGAGAAAATGGTCGTCAAACTTGGAGGCGAAATGCATATTTGCCCCGATATCTCGAAAACTATTCGGTGTAGGAGAAAAGAAAAGTTTAAATGTGAAAATATAGCTTCTGTATTAGGGTAAACTCGGGTAAATCCGTGGTACAGAGTTATTTCGTGATACTTTTTCATTTATCTCTAACTCGAAATTGTCTGACTCAATTTAGATGGAACAAAGGCTAACAGACAGTGTTGATCTTCTATAGTTGTGTTCAGATTTATTGGCCGGTGAGTTCGGTTTCTCGAGCAGCGCGCGAGGAGAAATCAGCCACTACCACCTGACGATCGTGGATTGGCAGTCGAAGTTGCGGGACCCCCGAAGGGTATTGTGGGGTAAGGGGAACGGTGCTCGACTCCGCCTCAAGGATGCCGTGTGGCTGTTGTTTATTCATAGCGTAATAGTAGTGTGCGTTACGAATCGTATTGGCTACGCATAGCCAATACGAGACGAAGCTACGGCAGAATCCTGTTAGCCGCTGGCCAAGCCTTAATTCCGAGTATGAGTTTCTCGCTTCTTTCTGGCCGAAGGGGGGAGCGAGATGGAACGCTTTGCAAACCGGTTTTCCAGTGCTCAGGGAACCGTACGACGGCCAGGCGTAGCCCGAGAGAGAGAGCGAGAACGTAGATAAAAGGAGCACCGAGGCAGGCAAGCGGTGTGGTGGGAGAATACCCCTCACGAAACTCACCGGCCAATAAAGCAGAACACGACTTTAGTTTATGTTGTGGTGAAATAATTAGTCAATTGAAGTTAGTGTGATAGAGTGAGGGAGCATTTGTTCCAGCAGCGTATTATTCGTGAAATTTTTCGTGCTACTGTGGTTTGCAAAATTGTTGGCAGTCGTATGCGGAGCGGGGCAAGGGGACTACCTCGCTCGCGTCGCCCCACTCTCTGCCGCGGACTCCCCAATTCCCCCGCTCGCTCTCTTCGTCATGCGGTGATGCTGACTGATTCGTTGACGTGACGCGTCGGCCAATAGCGACAATACGTGTGCTTTACATCTACCACAGTGTTAGAGAAAGTGGGCCTATGAGGATACACTCGATCGGACCACCAAGTTTCTACCGGCAACATTTTTGCAAACCACAGTAGTTGTGGACGATCGCTTGTTTATGTATTATTTGTGCTTTAGAAGAAAAATGGAAAGTTCAAACTGCAGGTAAGTGATGGTAAAATGACACTTTAACAAGTCTTACTCTTGTAATTATCGTACAATAAGGCATTGGTGTTATTTTTGCTTATGAAAAGTGACTAAATTCTTATTTTTCGTGCTCCCGAACCTGCGTTTCTGGTTGTGCTGTTCGAGAAATTCTGATGGCAAATACCAGAAACCATGTTTCCTTACGTCTCATACATCTAACGATCATGAAACGATTGATTATACACAAAATAACAATAATATAAAATAATATGAAATAATATAAAATAATGTAAAATAATGTAAAATAATTTAAAATAATTTAAAATAATGTAAACTAATGTAAAATAATATAAAATAATATAAAAAAAGTATCACGGAGTTACCAGAGTACTATCACGGAATAACAAGACCTATCACGGAGTAATCAGAGTATGTCATGACAACTTACTTAATTTTGTATATTTTCAATTAAGTATACTTAGTAAATTTCTGTTAACCTATTATTTGTTTCTTTGATGTCTGACCTATCATTATATCCTAGACTCACTTTCAGAATATGTAAATATTAGCAGTTATTAGACAAATTCTAAAACTATCACGGATTTACCCGAGTTTACCCTATGCAGCATTTCTTACACAATTTTTTGTTCTTCTCCCAGACTTTTCGAACATATTGAAAGTTGCACTAGTTAAGTAGGTACTGCCTGCACAACAGAACTGCCTCTGTCCTTTGACAAAACTCATGTTTAAAAACTCGTCTTTGAATGTTAACATACAAGACAGTGCAAGCAGTTAAACGAAGATACATTTTGCGAAGCTTTGTGCTGAATGACGGAAGCCTTGAAATTCACCGTTCTCCTTCTTGTGCGCGTCCTGCCCTGATTCGCGGCCATTAGACGACCAATTTTCATTACAACTAATAACGATAAAAGCAGGAACACTATGCTGCTTAAGGCAGAACTGTGTTACGGAGGCGTATAGCTCAGTTTGACGACAGAAATAACTAAAGCTCGCGGCTCATTTTCATTTCGCCGACGAAACGGCAGCAACGGAAGGGAAGTTTTTGCAAGATCCCGCGTAAAACAACTTCCAGTTCTTTCGCGAGTTGTACTGTATTTTAAGAGAAAAGTCCGCCACTGACTTAGCCACCATTACTCCGCTGGACTTTCTTCCTTGCAATTAGTACGTTTGCTCGCCGACGAATTGTTTATATAATTAAATCGTGTTTGCTAAAGTGGTCGCGTTGTCTTCATCTTAATATTCCTTTTCAGCGTAGCAAACTAACACGCAAAGGAATTATACACCAGCGAATGGTTTCGCATAAACGTGGCTGACTTTTTTCGACTGTATAATTAGTTTCTTCACGAATATATCAGTTTTTCTGCAAGTTTAAATATTTTATAGAATTTTAAATCTCAACAAGAACTACACGTTTTATTAGCTTTTTGATATCATTAGCCTCTTGATTTTTTGATATCGAAAAGAATTATAGAAATTAAAGAGCACGAAAGGAGATAATTTTACTTATACCACTTTCTGAGTCACGTTTTTTTTTACATTTTAAGTCTTACAAGTTACGCTACTTGTGAGTAAGCCAATTGCCTGATTTGTTTATGATAAATATTAACTGTTAGAACAGGGGTGACTGGTTGTTTAGTCTTTCAGAGTAGTTCACTGCTTTTAGCAGAAAGGGTCTTCCTTAATTAAATCCTTTTACACAATTTTTCGTATTTGTGGTTCAAGCGTAACTCTTTTGCAAATATTACTTGTTAAGGGGGCCGTCTCACCAGGCCTTGAATGTGTGCGGACGCTCACACAAGCTGGGTTAAGCGTGTACGTATACGCGTGTAGTAAACAAACCTTTTCAACCGTCTTTCGTCCTGGAATCGACTAGAAGGAAGTTTTTGCGGATACAGTTACCTTCAGTAAATATCCGTGCAGGGTGGTCTGGTGCGTTTGAACGCTAACAAGCACTGTACGTTGAAATAATAATGAATTTATACGTCACGCTGGTGCTACGTAGCTACAGTGCACCATTAGCGCCACCAACGGAGAAGCCTTGAAGCTTCATTCTGTCAGTTTTCGATTCATAAATTCATTATTATTTCAATGTACAGCGCTAATTAGCGTTCAAACACACCAGACCACCCTGCACAGATGTTTACTGAAGGTAACTGTACCCGCAAAAACTTCCTTCTGGCCGATTCCAGGACGAAAGACGGTTGAAACGGTTTGTTTACTACACGCGTGTACGTACACGCTTAACTTAGCTTGTGTGAGCGTCCGCACACATTCAAAGCCCGGTGAGACGGACAATAACAAAACTGAGATGGCCCCCTTAAGGGGATCCTCGGGTTCAGAATTTGTAGAAAATCGATTTGTTTTATATATTTTTGTAGCACAACATCCCCAGAATATACTGTGACGGTATAGATTCTACAATCACATAACCAATTCCATCTCCAAACACAGTTGTATGAGACAGGAATACTTTGAACACGTCTTTCCCGAAACATGATATTTCGAAACATGATATGGTAACCACGATTTCAGAAGAACTAATGGACCGATTCAAAAAAACCTTGAGGCATTTGATTCGTAATTGGATTCGCTATCGCAGCACCCTATAACATGTTTTTTTTTTTAAACTCGTTTTTCTTATCTGCACATTTATGTGGAAAATTATTTGCTTTTTGCACTACTTCGTTCAAATGTGCATCAATCATTGTAGTTTTGATCTTTTTTACCGCAACAACGGGTACAGCGTTAGCCATTGATATCAAATTTAAGAAATAGGTTAAATTCCTGATTTAGGACGATCCCGTGAGTAAAGGGTCTAGCAGGGTAAGCATGGGCAAACGGCTCTCATGCCGATTCTTGGAATTGTTGTTTTTTAAACAATGCCCCATGCCTGAAACATCATTATGTAAAGTTTTAGATCGCTACCCCCCCCCCCCTCCGTTTAAAGGTAATACTTTATATATTTTTTTTATAAAATATATATTTTATAATACGTATAATAGGGTAAAGGACCCAATGACTGGCAGCCAACTCAATTACTGTCACTTTAAGCTATTTTACTCAAACGTTTATTTATTCGTTATTTTAAGTAAAATAGCTTAAGGTGACAGTAATTGGGTTGGCTGCCAGTCATTGGGTCCTTTACCCTATATATTTTTTTATTAAAAAAATAGTGAATAATTTTTTTATTAAAAAAAATATATATAATACATATTCTTTTATTAAAATATATATTTTATAATATTTTTTTTTTCGGTTACTACTTAAGATATTTCGTCGCGCCTGGAAGCTAATTCCCCTTCCCCCGCTACCCATAAGCACACTGAGCGACCATGTCTCTATACACGAATGCTAGCGAAATGGCTACGACCCCGCAGCTATTTTGGCCTTATTATCTTATCTTAGACATAGTTCCGGTGTTTTAACATCATCAAGTGAATAATTTTTTTTAACCGTTTTGTCGTTTTACTTAATGTATAAAGCTGTCTTTCTAAAAGATAAATCAATTATTCTGAATTAATATTTACCAAAATGATACTTCTTTTAAGAATTCAGTCAGTCAGAGTTTTCGTGACGTCACGTTTTCCTCCTACACTTGACGCCAGTACATATCGCCATTCCAAAGCAGAATTTATCCAATCAGGAATGGTTTTGCTGAAAATGCGGTTGCGCAGTTAACGAAAAAACGGAAAAAACCACTGCGTACGGGTCGCTAGTATATGTCACCTAGCTGTCAGTCAATCATAACCTGCCAAGGAACAGTTATCAAAATTTTTTAAATGTCACGAGTTTTTCCGCCATATAGGACACTATTTCAATTAACAAGGTAAGTCGCTAAAATTTTTATAATAGACTATGTAGAGCTTACAGAACCCATTTTTTTAATAGACTTTTTACGTATGTGATTAGAGCTGATAGAAACGCAAGAGACGCACAGACTTGGAACTTGTTCGGAGAACTTGTCTTCTTACGCTCAAGTTTCTGGAAATTTGTCAGATACGTTAAATCGACAATATTTGTCAAAAGACATAGGGTAAAGGACCCAATGACTGGCAGCCAACCCAATTACTGTCACCTTAAGCTATTTTACTTAAAATAACGAATAAATAAACGTTTAAGTAAAATAGCTTAAGGTGACAGTAATTGGGTTGGCTGCCAGTCATTGGGCCCTTTACGCTAGCATTAAAAATTAAGGATAATATGGCGGATTGCTTGCAATGTAGAGCAAGTCACATTACTGAAGAAAGTACGCCGAAAACACATCTCCCTTGATACTTTTCAATCTTTTGTGAAAGACTATTTTTTCTATAGATTCAATACTTTCAATACATTGTTTATTTTTGGGGCCATTTTCATCGGGAGGGTATGTGGAATCGATTGGTAATACTTTCAGCAACACTTATCAAAAACATGAACATTTTATGTGGCCCGTCGGTATTACTGCTTTCGGCTCAATGGTCGGTTTGCTGGGGCCCGAAGGTCCTCGCTCGCAGCGAGAAAACAAAACAGTGTGGTGGGTAGGTCTCTCCCGATAATTCGTGCCGAAAGGTTTCTTAACCTCGCTGCGAGCGAGGACCTTCGGGGCCCAGTAGACCGCCCGTTGAGCCGAGAGCAATAAAACCGACGGACCACATAAAATGTTCTTGTTTTTATGAGTGTTGATGAAAGTATTATCAATCGATTTACCCCCGTATTACCCTGCTAGACCCTTTCGTCGGTACCGTTTAGGCATCTCTTTTTAACAGCACAAAAAATGCCACCTGAAAGATGTTTCAAGACCGAAAACATAAAACAAACTTTTTTTAGTACCCTAACGAGTGTATCAATAAATACCAAAAATATTTTTTAGGATATTCTATAACCTGTGCTCATAAATAATTCATAAAGATCGCCTATTATTCAAACGTTTCGACCGGAAGGTCTCTTTAAACACTTTTATAAACGTTATATTTGAGTGATTAAAGTTTAAGGGATGTGTTTATGTACATGGGTTCCGAAATGATCTTATAATATTTAATTTTTTTACCAGCTGGAACCCCAAAGAACTATTGCAAATTCCAGTTAAATAAAACTGATTGTATCGAATTTCAATGTTTCATCTTGTGTTGCTTGACGAATCAACAGATAAACATCTGAAACAAGCTTATGTTAGCTTTCTTTCAATTACTAGAACAGCTTCAGTTTGATTTAATACCAATTTAAATACCAGTAAGAAAACAGAATTCAATATTCTGCAATATCCAGGTAAAATGTGGAAGTTCATTTCTATAGAAAAGCGAAAGATACAAACGATAACCTGGCATCAGTTGCAATGCAGACTTGTAAACATGTTTACTGCAAAGCTTGCAAAAAAACGTAAAGAAAACTGTAGGAGTAAAAACACGAGAAGTGAAGAAAAACTTGACAGTAATATCGTTCAATCTCTAGTCAACAATTTAAAAAACCAATAGACATAAAAAATGTATAATTAGTCACTGTAATGAGTTTTTTTCCTTAACAATCTTTAATTACTGCGGGGTATATAAATTTTCTTTCTAAACACATTTAAGTCTTCCTTTCACCTTTCTCAAGTTAAAGAGACCAAGTTTCGCCATCAAATTTTACGCGAGCACTTTGAAACTGAAAATTTGCTTTTTCATGGTGATCACGTTTCTAATGAGGAGGAACAAAGATTTTGTCAGCATCGATGGACAATTTTTCACAGTTAAACGGTTAACGCAAGAAGAAAAATTATGTTAGAACAAATATGCAAAAATATTTTCGACGTAATTCTTCTACGTAAAATGGCTTCAGGCTTTCTAATCATGCGAGAAAATATACACTTGAATGGAACTAGATAGTAGATACAGTTTATAATGTAACAATAATTGTGTTTTAATTGCTTCTCATGTCAGATTATCGAATTTTCTTTCATCTTTTTGGGTTACGGAAGAAGCTTTATAGACTTTAACATTGAGTAACATTGTGTACTTCTTTCTTGACTGACCGAACTAGTGCGCCGAAACCACTTCTCGTGTACTGTTCAAAATAGTTTAAACTAAACTTAGGTATATATGTATGCCAGCTCATACAACACCATAACATTGCAGTAATGTCTCTGCAATATTGCGGTGCAAGATTGCAATGTTGCACCATAATATTGCAGAGACGTTGCAGGTTCAGTCCTATGCCACCTTCGCAATATTGCAGCTGCTGATTTTTGCAATGTTACGGCAGCATTGCAAACATGTAGTCCTGCAACGTTCCGGCAATGATTCTGCAACGAAACGCCAATAAAAACGCCCAACGAGAAATTCTAGCATATCCAGTTAAATGAAACATGCTGTAGAATCTACTCGACGTCATATTTCAAATTTCGTCAAAGTCATAGTTGCTTCAGAAGATTGCTGTACTTTTTCTACAATATTTCCACTACAGTATTGCACGGCAATATGTAGGCAATTTTGCTGGGTCGTTGCCACTGAAACATTGCACATCGATTTGCGCGTAATATTGCCGAAATATTATAGGATCGTTGCCAGTGGAACATTGCACGTCGATGTGCGCGCAATATTGCCGAAATATTGTAGGAACGTTGCCACTGGAACATTGCACTTCGATGTGCGCTCAATACTGCAGAAATATTGTAGGATCGTTGCCAATGGAACATTGCACGGCAACGTTCTTGCAATATTACTGCAATATTGTAGGATCATTACCATTCCAATAATGCACGGCAATATTGCAGAATGTTCCTACAATATTGCCATGCAACCTGCAACAACGCAATATTGCAGCAACGTTCCTGCAATACAGCTGCAACGAAGTGTTCTGTATGGGAGGGATTGAATGAAACTGTCAAAGTTTTCAATAAATTATGAAATAACTGTAATTTTATGACTATTATTTTTTCTGTTTCGAGAAAACTGTTATAAAATGCAGACAATTAACTGAACACTTTATTCCATACATTTTTGTTTAAATAAGACACTTTTCGTTCTTGAGTAGAAAAAAGTAGAAAAATGTTCTAGTTAAATAGGATCATTTATTCTGTGCTGAAAAAGTTAAAGTTGTGACAAGCAGATTTTGTGAAAATGTTGTGGGGTAGATATATCTGAAGATGAAACCTTGAACCGTTCAGTGAACATAGTTACCTAGGTATATCAAAATTGCAATGTGCTTTCCCTTCTACATTTATCCTGCTTCCACTTCCTTAAATAATACTAATTAAAAAATATTCCTACCTTTTATATTTTACCCCGTAAATATCTGTTTGAAAGTATATGATATCCTCCGGAACTTTTATTAATTGAACATAAGATAACTGGTAAAACTGAACTCTTACAACGGAGTTAAAGTGTTAATGTACAAACTTAATATAAAACTGAAAAGAAAGAATTTAAAAGTTAACAGTTCGATAAATAACGTCTAATTATAAAAGTTAACAGTTTCTTTTGGCCTCTGATATATACTGCCTTGCGAATATTAAAACAAACTGTAATATTTACAATGGAATCTTTAATATCAGCTTTTATTTTTGTGTATTAAAATTATATAATTTGCAGTGAAATTTACATGAAATAATATTTCACCGCGTATATAACTTATATTTATCCATCCGTCGACGGTGCCTGGGTCTTTTTGGTCCTGTCAAGTGTACAATAATATTGAATAGTACTTAATAGAGAAATTCCTCAGAAATCGAAAAAATGAATTACTGCAATAAAAATAAAGCTGTTTAAAATCTGTGTATAGTATAGTTGGAGGGTCCATTAAACAAAACTTATTTAAATTAATTACTTGTAGGTAGTGATGGTATTATGAAATTAAAGCGTATCGAAATTAATTCCTGAAGTAACCTTTGGTTTCAATTACATTTAACATTTATATTTTTTGTATTTATTAAGTATGATCTCATATTCTTATATGACAAAAGTTTTAGAAATTACAAAAGGTTAATTATTTCTGAATACTGTATACTCTTGTGAAGTTTACTATATTATACCACAAAAATATTCTCTTTCAAAATTGATAGGATATTAAAATTAGCAGAAATCTCTTGATCTTTCTGTTTTTGTATTGTATTGTAATGCACATCTTTAAACTTTAAAACTGTCAATATTTATTTGTCAGAATCAGCTAAAAACTATCATTCGTTAGCTAAAAACTTATCGATAAATAAATCACAGCATCCGTTATTGGTTATTTAAATACCAGTTTACCAAAGTTATTTTAACTCTCTAAAACTATAATTTCTTCTCGTGTTTCAAATTATTTTCTTTAATAAGACATTGGTAGGTACACATTAAAAATTGTATACGTATAAATTAACAGTCATATTTCAATTCCATTTAATAAACATTTTATTTCGCCATTTACACGAGACCGTGCTTTATAACAGACCATTTTATATTAGCATATGTAATATCAAACACAGATGCATGCTACTTTATCTCCCAGTCACAGAACATTATACGAAATTCGTGATACAAGTGAGTATAGGGCGACTCCTCGTGCAGTGGCATGGCAAAATTTTAGAATAAATTTTCCCGCGTGAGACTTTATTTTGGAGAAAAACAAGAATTAAAATTTTATTGAGTAGATACACGCGTGCTTATATACGCGGACTCAAGTTGTCTGGCTAAGGGTAAGAACACTTGTACTCGTGCTTGCACATAATGTACATGCGCAAAGTTATAAAATTAAATTGTTTGACAATATTAAACAGATTCTTGAGTATTCACACTGATATTTTTACTAATTAAAAAATTGCTGATTCTGAACTTTGTCTGATGTAGATATGTCAGCTTTCAATTGTCCAGCAGTTAATAACAATGTTTTCCTATAATTCGACAAGATTTAGGCTAATTTTAGTATAAAGCAGAAACTGCATTATCCCATATGATACGGTTCGGGTGAAATACGAACATAAGTAGAGGTCTACTCGTTCGTAGCCAGACAAGTGAAGCCAAAGTGCAGGCGTACTCTACGAAATTTCAAAGTCGTCATTCTCCAAAGTTTTGACTTATTTTTGCACGAGTGAGCACCTTGTTTTCGCTTACCACAATTTTTATCGCACCCTGTAAGGAAGTAAAGGGGTATTCTCTTTGGGTGAATTAAAAAAACAATTGATCTTTGGATTATTGCATTTTCTTAAGGATTAGAGGTACGAAAATATGATCGTTAAGTATGTACATATTAAGACGAAAATTGTAAAATTGGCAGAATTATAAATGTTTAAATGTTATGCACCATCTTTCTGTGGCATAACTCACGGGAAGTTGGAAGACATTTTCATGAGAATTATTTAGTTCGCTGTTGAACTTCAAACGAAGCAGACATTTTACAAACGACAAATTGGACAGAGAGGGCAGAAAATAAAATCATGCTCATCCAGGGAAACAGAAGAAAAATAAATTCAAATGAAACTGATATATTGAGACTAAGTTGTTTTGCAAGTATATCAGCAGAAAAGTTGAGGAAATTGGAAGACGACTAGATTCTTATTAGTAAACAACACAGATATCACATTCTGTTCTCAACTACATATCTTTAACCCTCGGTTGTCACACCTACTTTTTCGAACGCCGTTGTCACACTGGGGCAATTTGACCCTGCCAATTTTCAATCAGTTGTTATTTAAAAACTTTTAATTAAATTAAGTCTAAAAAATTCTGAGATAAAGTTTGAACATTGTAGAATATATGCCCATTGTTGAAAGTTGACATTTAAAGTGTCATAATGTTTAAAAAAAATTGAAACAATAAGAGTTCTGAGAAAAAGGTTTTTGCTTAAAAAATAATAACTTTTTTATTTTTTAATATTTTTAGCAAAAAATTTACAGTTATACTCCTGAGATATGCTGTTTTGATAAAAAATTCCTATATCGAAGTATTAAAAAACGGTATTTATTTTGCAAACTGAATGGTGGCATCATTTGGGTTGAAAAACTCTTGCATTTGGATAGGAAATATTTTTTATTATTATTTCAAGAATATAAAATTTAATTTCATCAATAACAAAGTATGTTAAATTAAAAATAAGTCTATTTGCGATGTGCCAATCGCACATCGGGCGCAAGCATGTGGGACACTGCATTTGTGTCCCGTAATACAATAATAAATGTGTCTTGATTGTCGCTTCAGTAAAAGAAAAAACAATTCGTATGAAAATACTTCTATTTTTACTTTTCAGGTCGCTCTCAGACACAAAAATGAATGTATCCGATTTAGAGTAAAAATGACGCCGTTATCACACATGGGTTAATTTGACCCTACCTCAAATTTGGACGGCTTTCAAACACGCACTGACGCATCGTTGCTAAACAACTAAGCAAAACATGCCTTTTTGTGTTTTAAATGTTGCTGATGTTATATTTTGTGTACACAACGTAAGAGAAAAGTACTAATTTTAAAGCTTTTTTTACATTTCAATTTTATGTAAATACATATATACTATAAAGGCAAAGGATTAGAATCCAATTTAATATAACTATATTTAATTTATATATGTAATTTTCAATTTCATCAATGAAAACGTGTGCGGGCAATGATGGTCGCTTGACCGTTAGTGCCCGCAACGTGACCGCTATTACCAGTCATTTTACTGAATATATAAATATAATACTAATTATTATCGTATCCTCCAAATGGGTTGAGAGTTTAAGTTCATAAAAAAATCATTTTCAAGAAATATTTCACCTGATATCTAGGTTTTATTACAATTATAGCTTAAGTGACCGCCATTACCCCCTTTTACCATAAGTGCTATAAAGCTTCAAACATTCAAACTGCAGAACTGATTGATTTTCGCTTTGACACGCGCTGATGAATCGTTTAAACTGCGTTCTATATAAGAGCATACCGACGCCCCTACCGATTTGCTACCGATCTGCGCAGCTTCCACGGATTTGACACTTGTGATTGGTTGTAGCACTTTCCCTGCCGGTTTCCTACCAATCAACAATGTATCCTTGCGCGAAACCAATATGCTCTAATGTGGAACGCAATGTAGCTATTCTCCCTACCACTTCTACGCGAATATTATAAATACTATTTTCTTACACCTTGCAGGAAGTTTTAGAATTGGTACCAAAATCACTAAATTTAATAATATATCAACTATTTTAACGGGCGCCATTGTCAAACATTACATTATTTCTTTTGGTGGGAGCGATAGCTACAATCACCAGGATTAAAATAAATTTCTAATTAATCATTTCTCACGACCAGGGGGGCCTCAATCAGTTTAAGGGAGAATCCTATTTGTTGGACTAAAAAGCTAGCAAAATTTGCCCATTTTTTTTAAGAATCTAGTCATTCGATTTATCTGAAATTTGGACCATGTTTTTATGCATGTCTGAAGAAGTTGCAGTTTTTTCCATTAATTTCTAATAATAAATGTAGGAGTTATGCATGATTGACATCGAAATATTTATGCGACGATCGAAATGATATTTATCTTCCAGATAATCTGAAACAGAAAAATGAAACGGCGTTTTACTTTATAGATATGTAGCTTCAGATTGATGAACCAGAATACCGATCAGTTATATATTAAAGATCCAGACCTTACAGTTTGAAAACTCACCACTCTCCGCAAGAATTTTTTTTATTTATTCTGGTTCTTCAAACTGAAGCTACATATGTATAAAGTAAAACGCCGTTTCATTTTTGTGTTTCAGATTACCTGGAAGATAAATAGCATGCAAACCAGCAGACGACGATTTTTAAGCGGCGTGTTGGTGGATCATACATAACTGCTATATTCATTATTAAGAATTAATAAAAAGAAAACTGCAATGTCTTCAAAGATGCATAAAAACATGGTTCAAATTTCAGAAGAATTGTAACGCTAGTGTCTTAAAAAAAAATCCCAAATTTTGCTACATTTTTAGCCCTAAATATAGTATTCCCCCTTAACCGGTTAACTGGCAATGTATCATTATATGATAAAAAAAATCTGGCCAATTCTACTTATGTGTCATATATGATCAAACAGAATAACTTTTTCGATTTTCAAACGATTTGAATGAAACGTGGTATGTAATGGTTTTTGGGGTCGCTGAATCTGAATTTGGCATTGGAAATGTAAAATTCAATATGGCAGACTCAAAATGGCCGACCCAAAATGGCTGCCAAATATTAAAATATTATCGGAATTAAGAAAAATTGTATATAGGGGTTTTTGGGGTCACTGAATCTGAATTTGGCATTAAAATTTTAAATTTCAATATGGCAGACTCAATATGGCCGAACCAAAATCACTAACGAATTGTTGGGATTCGGGGCTGGGGTTAGGGGTGGCATTGAAAAGAGTAACTGCTGCAATCGAATAATAGACAAGAAAAGTTGACAAATAAAAAATTTTTAAATAAAAAAGGGTTTAGTAAAGAATTGAAAAAACTCACCCCTAAATCATATTTTTTAGGGGTTTGGGTGTCAGTTGAAAAAATAACCCTCAGAATCGATTCAGCGACTCAAAAAACCCCTGTATACCAAATTTGGTGTCATTCGCTTAATTTTTCGATGTTGCCAGTTTGGGCACGAATAGTAAAAAAAGCCGTGCCAGTTAACCGGTTAAAGAGCACCTCAAAAGTATTATTGTCAACGACCCACGATATTTTCTTAATTAAATAAAATATCAGTAGGGGCGTGTAAAAAAAATGCCAGTGCCATTCAGTCATTTCACCACGATACCACGATCTGCCCGCTTAGGTGAGAATCGAGCCCCTTAACTCCAGTGAAAATGCTTTTCGTGTTGCACTCCCGGGATGGACGGCCCCGCGATCGAACGACGGATGTTGGTCCACCATGAATCAGATCCGGCTGAACGCGCCAAGCGGACCCAGAAGTGCCAAGCGACCCCGGAGGATCCCTCCGCCGATGGATGTTCGCGGACGCGGCAAGGATCGCGAAAAATCTCTTCGATCTCGAAATCACCGTAGTTGACCCGAAGGAACCCTCGCTCCTCGGTTTCGTTCCACGAGAATCATTGTTAGTTTACGAGCGTTTCGAAGAGTAGGGAGGGGAGGGTGTGCGGGTGGGGGCGTTGTTCGGCCCCCTGGCGAGCGTTACTCTTCCGAGACGCGAGCGATTCCGAACTTCTTTCCCTTCGAACCGATGAGAAAGTGAAACGGCGAACGTCCGCGGCACGTGGCGGGCACGATGCTCCGTGACACGCGTAAATCACGCCGCCGGGGGAGTTTCGCAACTTCGACTGTCTTGCGAGCCCCGAAATCGCCGATATAGAGGGAGGAACGCTGGCAACTGAGCACCGGGGCGAGAAGAGTGTAGGGGGGTGACGGGGTGGGGGAGGTGAACCGAGGGGGTGAATCGCGGGGCTGTGCGGGAGATAGGGCGGCGATGTTGGCGTGTTATGTCGGTGGTGTTGGGCGAGGAAGGAAGGAAGGAAGGAAGGAAGGAGAAAGAAGGGGGGAAAAAACGAGAATGTGCTGCACACGTGTGGCCCATTCGTTTCGGAGCGTTCCCCCTCTGCCGACGGGACCAGCGGCGGCGGGCTCACGGGGAGAAAGAAAAAGAGAAGAAAAAAAAGGAGGGAACGCCGCCGCGGAGGGTAGTCACGCTTTAGGGGCATTTTTCAGGAGCCGCTTGTCGGCCACCGTGTCCCGGCATCCCTTCGTCTCTTCGCCACCCTTCTTCCCATCACGACGTCTCCCGGAAAAGCTCGATAGCTGCGTAGATGCCGAGTGTCGCAGCGCTCGCACCACGCTAGCTCTGACGGATCGATTTTTAGATTCCTTTGGGCCTCTGCCCCTCTCCCCACACCTTCATCCGCACTCCGTCACCCCGACCGCCCTTCGTCCTCCTCCTTTTTCCTACATCGTTCCTTCGCCCTCGTCGATATTACACGGGGATTTTGTACTCTTTGTTTTAAGCGGGACATTTGTCACGACGGGCGGCGGGAGGGGCGGTCCTCTCGAAAAGCGCCGATACAATTGCGTGGGACACGGTGGCCGTAACCCACCCGAACGCGAAATCGATGTCCACTTTACCCTACGCCGTCCAGAGATTTTTGCGGTCATGCGCTGGCTATTTATTACGACGAACCTACGAGCGGCCCTAGGAATTTATTGGGTATCAATGGGGTGCCGGAGCGCAACCATGTCCCACGATGATCTGTGACCGCAAGATAGCCTCCTTAATCCTTGCAAGCGAAAGCTTCTATTTACTGGCGCGGCCATGGGTTATCGTCGGCCGTAAAAGGCCGGCCAATATCATTCCCCTTCCCCGCCCCTCGGGGGAAATATTTCGTATATAGTTAGCGGCGGTGCGCTTAAAAGTGTTTACATGCGCGCCGAGTTTCCCTGTTCCGAGTTTCCGGTTCGCTCCTTTGTTCGTCTGCTTCTGCTGTCTTCTCTTTAGCCTCCCTTTACGACTCTTGTTTTGATAACTGCACGATTTTTCTACAGAGGTGATTCTACGCCGCTGCTTCGATTCCGTCTCGGGCTTAGATATTTATCGAATCAAGCTTCCATCGCAGTATTTTACGGCAGCCGCTCGCGCGGAGAAATTGATTCTTCGTGTGTGTTTACGACGTCGCCGATGCGGGCGGAAGGATTTCTTATTTCTGTCAGATGGGGCAAATTTCTCCCCCCCCCCCCCCCCCCCCCCCGAGACGGATCGACGCTTTAGGGCACGTGTTGGTGCTTATGAGAGTTCTTGCGGAATCGATGATAATTCTGGTTAGATTTATTGTTGGTGTTTGATGCTTATCGATTCGAGATTAGCGTCTTCGCAGTTAGTGGACCATCTGTGCGTGATGGGCTGACAGAAAAACAGGAGGGAAGGCCGGGGCTGGTTGTTACATTTTATGATTTTTAGTTTCTATTTTCTTTTGAATTCCATATTCAACACTTTCCTCTAATGGTGACCGCTATTGCGTGTAATTAAACGAAAATCATGACTTTGAAAAAAGCCATTGTGAAGGTTGATACATGTTGTATCAAAGTGCCCCAAGTAGGGGCTAGTTGCGACAGGATTGAATTTTGCGAAAAAAGACTAATTATGAATAATATAATTGAAGACCTTGCAGCAAGATGGAGATCTTGACCAGTTTCGAGTAAATTGGAAAAAATTGTTTATAAAATTATTGCTATGATATAACATTAACAGGAGAACACTAAGTGACAAATATAAATACATTTTCACACAATATGTAGTAGGTATTGAGTTGATAAGTTTTTATTTTTATTTTAGGTGAATTTTTCAAGTTTGGAGCTGCACCTGTCTTGCACCAAAGAGTAAAATAATTGGTCGCTTTTTAATAACTACACACAATAACGAACACATTTGATTGATTTATTCTTACTTTATTAATCAAATATGGAAGAAATACGTCGATATATGTTGTAGAAATAAAAAAATAACATTATTCTTTCACCTGCTCGTCATCATTATCTGTGGAAATATCCTTATCCCCAGTCAACGCACATTTGAGAGCCTTATAAAAAGACTGCTAATAAGCATATGGCTACTAAGGTATGTGGGATGTAGTTGGTGGCTAACTGCTATACATCGTTATACATCGTTACCTTCTTCAATCGCAAAATAGCAATGTGTAGTGGATTGTGGGGCTCAACTGATAGATTGTACATCACTGATTTGGTGCAAGAAGGAGGCAGATCCGGATCTGCATTCGTATTGCACAAAACGGTAATGGGTGCAATTCCAAAATTTGCAATAAATTGCCCATTTGTTTTCGGATCTGCATCAAACTTGCGCCAAACGATGTAAATGTTTACGAATATTACACGGCATAACTACAAAACTGTTAAAAATGAAGTTGCACTCCACTTATTGCAAGGTCTTCAATTATATTTTCTTAAAAGGGAACACCGCGAACCTGGACTCACCGATTGGAACGCAACTTTGTGGGTTTATAGAGTGACTCAAGACAAGAACAACGGTGTGTTTCATTTGTGCCCTATCGCCCTTTAAGGGGGTGAAAACTAACCTCAAAGTCGAATTGGCACTTCCACTTTTTCGCGTATAACTCTCAAAGTACAACAGACAGAAAAATGTTTCAAACAAAAATTTAATGGTGCAATAAGCGCTGCAAACTTGCATTAACAAAATTTTGAAAAACCTTTTTTTTCATTCAGGTATTTTTTTTAAAATTATTTTCAAAATTTTGTTAACGTAAGTTTATAGCGCTTATTGCACCATCAAACATTTGTTTGAAACGTTTTTTTCTGTCTGTTGTACTTTGAGAGTTATAGCTATTATTAGCTAAAATAGAGTTCTTATTTTGACAGCTAGTCAAAAATAAGAATCCATTACACTAAATATACAAGAAAATAGGCATTATGAATAGGTAATCATTTAGCAGAGCCACTATAGTGTTAAATTCATAAATGAATTACTAAATACAATGTAACAACATGCCCCTTGTCTTGTGTAACAACTAGCCCTGGTTGACGCCATTGTGTATAAAATGCTATAAGTTCATTCCAATTTGGTATATTCTTATGTTCTTGGTACGAATCTGTAGCTAAAGGAACATTGATTAAAACGTGGTACAGTAATTCTTCGTTATTGTCCCGTTTTTACCATGCGTAATAGTCCCGCTCATTATCCCCACCATTTCTTGGAATCCTTCGGTAAAGAGTGAGAGAACGAAAGAGACGACGGCAACTTCGTGTCAACTGTTTCGTTCCCTCTCGCTCGGCTCTTGGGTTTTCTCACTCGCGTCATCGGCCGCACGGAATAGCTTAGAGCATATACTACTCTAAGGGAATAGTGTCCGCATCGCGTTATTGTCCCGCTGCCAGCCTCGTTCGTCGGGACTATTACGAGGAATTACTGTAATATTAATTTACATACATGTATTTGACTGTTCGGTAGAAAAGATTGAAGTAGAAAGTGGAAAGTACCGAAAACGCAAAAAACTGTAATAACGTGATAACCGGTGAACCAACTACAAAAAAACACCATACACAACTGTATATGGTTGAAACACATCACCCACTTAATTTTCAAAGTGATACTCCAAGCGACAAGAAGTTAAACTGCTTTGTAACAACCTGCCCCTGTCACATCTACCCTCAATCTTCCCTACATACTACCTAAAGTCTGGGTTAGATTAGTCAAGTTATTTGACTTTAAGTCTCCTGAATTCAAGTAGGTAACATGAAACTACTTTACCAATATGAACCTGTTATTCACTTGATTTGAAATATCTCTTTAAGCTTCATTTAAGTTTTGCACGAAGTACGGAGTACTTTATTTTTCAACTTTTATTAGGCTTGCTGTACAGATTGAATAGTGTAAACTAGGGTGGCCCTTATTTTTCAACATCCAATTTCTTTTGCTATCACCCCCTGGTATGGTTAGTTTTAATAAAAAAATAATCCCTGAAATAGTTTATTGCAACCGGACAACAAGAAAGGGTGGCCAGTCCTTAAAGTTTAGAACTCATTAATGATTTGGATTTAAAGAATTTCTCAAAAATGGTAAGCCCTATCGAAATTTTGTTCAAATAATATTAAAAGAGCATTCAATTTTCTACAATTGCTGTATATATAATTTCTTCGTGCTTACAATATAATTTCTTCGTGCTTACAATCATTTTTTAAATAATAGCGTTTTACTATACAGAGGTACGCGTGTAGTGCAATGTGTCACACCATAGAGATCACTTGAAGTAATCTGTCTATTGTTTTTGAAAAATGAGGTTATAATCAAAATACTCTTAATTACTTTTTTTAACATTTTTAGTAACTCATTCGTAATTTCGTTCCTTATTACACATAATCCAGCAAACACCGCCTCCCTCCTTTGACGCGGTTTTAGAAAGTAACTTGCTTCAAGTAATCTTAAAAGTAACTTGAAGGCGACTGACACTACTGAACACAAATTTAAAGTCAAATTACTTGAATCCAAGCGACTTGAAGTCAAGTAACTCGACTAATAAGAACGAGGCATAAGGGGTTATCCAATGCGGAGGATTAGCTATTTGAATGTCGAGTTAACTCGTCTTCCCAGTTAACAGGTTACTTCATACAGTCCTTTCCAAAGATGTCCTGTGCATCTCTATATAATTTTTTCCTCTACATAGTTCTGATTCTTCCTCATCTTTACAACATTTCTAGCAATCTTTCAATTTTTCTTTTCGTACTTTTTTTAATTGCCTCGTTCCTTCACCTCGTTTTCGAATTTTATTAAACTTCTTTCCTTTCGTCTTCAAGTGTCTGTGCACATCCTTCATCCCCTATTATGTCTTGATTCCTGCATCTGTTTTTATTTCCTTATCCTTCCAGTTCTATTAAGGGGACTAAAGTCGTGTTCTGCTTTATTGGCCGGTGAGTTTCGTGAGGGGTATTCTCCCACCACACCGTTTGCCTGCCTCGGTGCTCCTTTTATCTACGTTCTCGCTCTCTCTCGGGCTACGCCTGGCCGTCGTACGGTTCCCTGAGCACTGGAAAACCGGTTTGCAAAGCGTTCCACCTCGCTCCCCCCTTCGGCCAGAAAGAAGCGAGAAACTCATACTCGGAATTAAGGCTTGGCCAGCGGCTAACGGGATTCTGCCGTAGCTTCGTCTCGTATTGGCTACGCATAGCCAATACGATTCGTAACGCACACTACTATTACGCTATGAATAAACAACAGCCACACGGCATCGTTGAGGCGGAGTCGAGCACCGTTCCCCTTACTCCACCATACCCTTCGGGGGCCCTGCATCTTCGACTGCCAATCCACGATCGTCAGGTGGTAGTGGCTGATTTCTCCTTGCGCGCTGCTCGAGAAACCGAACTCACCGGCCAATAAATCTGAACACGACTATAGTGAGGCGGCCGAAAAGAGGCGAATGGTTGTGAATATTTTTTGAAAAAGCGGAAGCATACATTTTTACAGAATTTTTGCACTTAAAAGAGCAACATTTAAAGAACATTTGGTAATTTTTTTATAGAAAATATTTACGTTTCTAATAACGTAACAATTGCCATCCAAAGAGCCTTTTTAAAAATTTGGTTTTTCGGCGAGCACTGGCATTCGGAACCAGATTATCTAAAATAAAAAAAAACAAAAAGATTTTAAAGAATATTAAAGTATATTAATGTATCCCCTGATTAACGGAGAGAATGTTCGAAATACTAATTTAAAACAAAATGGAGGCTATTTAAAGTTGAAATCCTGATTTTTCAAAACATATGCACGAACATTCGCTTCATTTTGGCCACCTGACTAGGTATTCGCCCCCTTAGGGCAGAATAAAATCAAATGGTCCTACAAGGATTCCTGGCACTAGTAGAGCGTGGAATTCCTCTTCGAAACTGAATGGTCATAGCAGAGAACAGTTTTGCGACTGCATTGAGGACAAATATTCTACCTATCATCATTTATTTCAGTGTTTCCCAACGCTTTTCGAGTCGCGATGCCCTTTTATAATATTTGAATAATCTACGACCCCCTTCCCCCATATAAGATAAGATAAATATTTCCTGTCTTACATTTATGAAAAATCAGGGTTAAATAATCAATAGATAATGTCAATTTAACCACATTAAAATAAATAAGTGCTAAAAATCGTCATCTAAAAATAACCGTGGTGACCCCGCAGAAAACACTTGGCGGCCCACAGGTTAAGAATCACAGATTTATTGATTCTCCTTTGGACTGTCATCACTTGACAGTGTCTCGAGTCAACATCAATATTTTATTAGAAAAAAATAAACATTTTTCGTTGCAAAGTAATCATTGTGTTCAGAATTGTATCCTTAAGTCTGTACCCATACAGCACACTTCGTTGCGGGAGTATTGCAGGAACGTTGCTGCAATATTGCGTTATTGCAGGTTGCATTGCAATATTGCAGTAAAGATGCTACAATATTGCTGTGTAATATTTGAGTGGCAACGTTCTTGCAATATTGCGTACACGTTGCCACTGCAATGTTCTAGTGGCAACGATCCTACAATATTCCTGCAATATTGTGCGGACAATGTGAAAAATACACAAGAGCGTTATACTACTATAATTCTGACTACACACATTCATGTCCTCGCGTCCCTCACCGCTGGAGTCGTTGCGGCGGGACTATTGCTATAAAATCTCCGAAACGTTGCAGAAATACACTCCTGCAATATTGTTAAGCCGGACATAGAAGTGAACCTGCAACGTCTTTGCAATGATGCGATGCAACATTGCAATCTTGCACCGCATCATTGCAGAGGCATTGCTGCAATGTCATGGTGCTGTGTGGGTATGTACATACTTACACATACGAGAAAATAGAAAACCCGTATTTTCTGTCATCGGCCCTAGCCATGCATCATCTGTTGGATTATTATTATTATTAAAAAGGCAAAAGTGATTCATCATTCAGGGAAACCTGAATGTACTAAAAGACAATCATGCGTCTGTAGAACGTCTTTTCTTACAAGACCGGGCAACGGAAAAACATAATCCGTTGTCAAAGAAGAGCTCACTTCTGTTTAGTATATTGACACAAAAGGACATTCTTTCCTGGTCACATAATAAACAAAACTAAATATTAAATATAAATAGTTCTATTTATTTAAATAACCCATTTCCAATAGGTTATGTTTATATAAATTATATAAATTATAAATATATAAAAGAATTATAAAATTCCAATATCATCATACACTTACCACAATCGCATACAAGACGAATAGCAATTTCGTGAGTCGGTTGGTAGTTTTCTACCAAACACAGGAATTCATTCATGCACACGTATAAGACTCGAGTTCGAAGATTCCGAAATTCGGGGATGTTTACGAAATTTCAAGCACCCAGAAGCATACTTTCAAACGTTCTATACAATCGTTCTAGGTTTCTGCACCCGGCTGGTGTACCAAGTGCCTCGCGAGACTATCAAAGGGAACACCAATTTCCATAAGCGCTACTCCGTACGGGCGAAATGATACTTGTGCATCGAATTAATTTGAAGTCGCGAAGTGCGGTATTGATGCGCATCGTTTCCAGTCGATAGCCCTGCTGGTCGTTTTAGCAGTGGCTGTTGGGGCTGGACTCGACACGTCGAAATCTGAATCCCGAGGCTGAAGCGTCTTTCCTTCGTCTTGACCGGGACGTACCCCACGGGGGACGCTGAATTATTGAGATGTACCGACTTTATATATTTATAGAAACGTTTCCGCGACGAGGCGAGCCTGTTCTTCGAAGATTCGTTCGATAATTTACTTTTATTCTACCATTTCTCCCTTCCACCACGTTAACCGTTGTTTGAATCCATTGTTTAGTAAATTTAAATGATCAGTCGGTGATCGAATTTTAAATGGAGCGATGTTGAACCCACAGTTAAAATTACGATATATTAGATTTTGGATTCAGGAAATGGATCACGTGGACCCTCGGTTTCATAATTCTACAGGGTGTTTCAGAAGAAAGGTTGCACACTTTTATACCGGATAGTGCTCGTCAGAATAGGCACAAAGAATTTAATAAATACAGTACCTAGTGGAAATATTTATTGCATCAGTTGAATAGAGGCGTTATCTCTTATACCTTTTTTATTATTATTATTGGGAAAATATTATTGCAAAATTTATTTATCACAAAAATGTGTAGCTGATTTTAGCAATCGTATGCTATGAAATTTGGGCGTAGTACGTAAATAAATATTTGCAGTACTGGACATGCTCTAAAACTATTTTTTATTCATATATACGTATGATGATGGAGATGGAACTCATCGCACTCGGATCAATATCGGTGTCTTTACGAACGATACTACAACAGATTAGTTCTATCAGATTAATCCCAAAGATATGTCTTCTTAGAAAAATAAAAACTATTTACATTTGTATTTTTTATAACCGAAAGTTGCAAGTTGTTTTTAAATAAAGAGAGGAGGGGGCACGTGAAATATCTCTTGTACAAGAAATATAAAATACCTTGTACCCCTGGATAAGTATTACTATAGGAACACGTATTTCTAAAAAATGTTTGTAACTTTTTTTTAAACACCCTGTGTATCGCATATTAATACCTCATATAATTTCCCTACACATACAGAGTTGTCGAAATAAATTTGTAAAAGATCGGTGAAGTTTCCGTATTAGCTATGAAGAAGAAAAGTATTTTTCTGTTTTTCGATGCAATGGTAGAGTTGTTGAAAAGATATTTTAGGAGAATAGTGCATTTGTAACAATTTTACCAATTTCTCGTATGATCGAATCTAATAATTTAGCATTTAGAGCCTCTATTGGTTCTAAAAAGAAGTGATATTCCACTTACCACAAAACAGTATGGAATGTGTCTTGCAACTAGTACTAAAACCCTGGGAATTGGTTATTCTACGTAAACAAAACAAGTTGAAAATGTATATTTAAGTATATTTAAATAATTTATATAAATATTTAAATATTTAAATATATAATATAATTATTATATAAATATATAAATATAGTATATTTAAATATTTAAATGTATATTAAAGGAATATTTGTTATAGACGCATGCACATGACAAAGAATTACCAGCATAATACCACTGCAAATAAAATGAATCTTTGTGCAGAACTGAGTCAAAATAGTGGAACATTTTTTCTGAAGCCAAGCTTTCTTTTCCAGAGAATTAGATTTGTATATGTAAGGTAAAAGACCCAATACGTGGACACGTCTCAGTAGCTGGACACTGGTGCAAAAATACTGATTAGTACATTTAATATCCGCTTTATCCAAAAAATAACTATTTTATTTAATTATTCAAATATTTAGTAAAATATATTCGTACCTATATATATTTTACTAAATATTTGAATAATTGAATAAAATAGTTTTTTTGCACCAGTGTCCAGCTACTGGGACGTGTCCACGTATTGGGTCTTTTACCTTAACCGATTCTTATTCAAGTATAAACGTGTCCGTCGAATTATCAAAATTGATTTTTGTCTCTAAAACGAAACTTCGTTAAAAGAAAATGCTACACCACAGTTCTAAACAATTCTTATTCAAGGTATTACATTTGGATGCCAATTGTTGATTAGGAGGGATATGTGTAGTGCTGTGCCTTGCAGATTAACCTGGAATCCACTCAAGTGCTATGTAAAGCGATACCCCTGAGGGTTCTAACCATGTGTTCTTCGTTATTATAGGGCTGAACTTACTTTGTCACATTCCTCCAAGCTTGCAGGCTTTGAAGTACCAATGCCAAAAAAGTATGCTGAACACATCCCTGAGGTCTCTACATGTCTCTGCAAGACTCTCAGGGGCCCTACCAACTTCTCATCCTATTGCGTTTACGACATCACTGTATCTCTTCAAGGTATGGTAACTGTCCTGGGACCGGGGACCCACCGAAGTGGCACCAAGAGGCACAAATCATCAAACGTGTTCTTCGTTTCCTATTACGCAACTGAATTATTTGTTCACCTATCCCAGGGCCTTAAAGTATATACTAATACCCAAAAAGTATTTTGAGCATATCCCCGGGGTCTCTACATGTGTCTGCGAGGCGTTTAAGGGTCCAACCCTCTTCGCCCATATTACTGTTACGACACCACTGTACCCCTGCAGGGGCAATGTACTTTAAGTCCTTGGGGTGGATAGCAATGCGACCAGATAAGTGCAGCCCTATAATGAGTTGCGAGAAACGCATTCAACTGTCAGATGGCGGAAGGTCCAATGGTGAGACTAGGGGTGGAGCTGGGTCACTTCTGACCCACGATAAAATTTGTTCAGCTAGACACCAGACAATGAACATTTTCAAAGCCTCATCCTAACAGACTAAAGTACACACGTTTATGAAGTAAAAATTTTCAATTTATTCACAAAATTATGACATACATTCAATGAAGGATTCAGACCTGTAGAGGCCCTTACGCACTTAAAAGGTTCTACGGCCCTTTTATACAAGATTTGTGAGGTATTTCCGATAATTTGACTAACAGGTGTTTCTAACAAAATTTAGATTTTAAAATTCAGAAACCTCCTTTCTCCTGATGTCATAAGCGCGTGCTTATTTTGCCTATTGGTTAAGGGGGAAATCCTATTCTTTGGGCTAAAGACAGCAAAATTTTTTATTTTTTTTTTTAAGAAATCAGGGATTGGATTCATCTGAAATTTAGATCATGTTTTGATGCATCTTTGAGGAAGCTGCAGGTTTTTTTATTAACCTTTAACTATAAATATTGTAGTTATGCATGATCGACCATCACACAGCATTAACATCGTCGTCCGTTGGTGTGCATATTTATCTACCAGGTAATCTGAAACAGAAAAATAAAAGAGCGTTTTATTTTATACAGTAATTCGTCGTAATAGTCCCGACGAACGGGGCTGGCGGCGGGACAACAACGCGGTGCGGACACTATTCCCTTAGAGTAGTATATGCTCTAAGACTATTCCGTGCGGCCGTTGCCGCGAGTGAGAAAACCCAAGATCCGAGCGAGAGGGAACGAAACAGTTGACACGAAGTTGCCGTCGTCTCTTTCGTTCTCTCACTCTCGACCGAAGGATTCCAAGAAATGGTGGGGATAGTGAGCGGGACTATTACGCATGGTAAAAACGGGACAATAACGACGAATTACTGTACATAGGTATGTAGCTTGAAATTGATTAACCAGCAAAAAGCAAAAACATATTGAGCGGTGTGGAGAGTTTTAAAACTGATAAGCCTGAACCTTTCAATTTTGCTATCCAATACCGTGCCAGTTTTCTTACGTAAAAAAGAAGTGTAGGACTGAGCGTTATTCTAGTTTATCAAATTGAAGCTACATATGTACAAAGTAAAACGCCGTTTCATTTTTATGTCTCAAATTACCTGGAATGTAAATATCATGCACACCAGCGGACGACCAGTTTTCCGCGGTGTGATCCATAACTCCTATATTTATTACCAAAAACGAATAAAGAAAAAACTGCAACTTCTTGGAGGCTGCATAAAAGCATGGTCTAAATTTCAGATGAATCCAAATGCTAGTTTCTTAAAAAAATCCTAGCTTTTCGACGTTTTTAGCCCATAAAATAATATTCCCTCCCTTAATCCAGCATTGCATATAGGGTAAAGGCTCCAGTAGTCGACCATGTATCAGTAGTGGGCCACTTTCAGAAAAACATGAAAAATAAGGTTTTTAGGAGTGACAATCTTTTGAACAAAGTGCAGTTCTCCAACTGCACTCTAACTGCACTCTGTTAAAAAGATCGTCACTTCTAAAAACCTTATTTTCTTTACTAGGGTAAAGGATCCAGTTACTGACACCTGACCAATTACTGTCATCTTAAGCTATTTTACTTAAAATAACGAATAAATAAACGTTGTAAAATGATACACAAGAAGAATAATGTATTTCAATCTATAATCTATACTATAGATCAGGCCCGCCCAAGGGTTTGCTCGTGCGAGCAGCCGCGAGTTGTTCTTCGCTCTCGGAGCCACGGAGCCAGGCCCAAGAGCGAAATGCCTTCTTGAAGGGGGAATCTGTGAACGCTACCTATCCCCACTCTTTTACGGCTGCCGTTCTTGCCGTCGCTCTTGCCTTCGTTCGCAACAGCTCGCAACCACTCGCGGCCGCTCTTCGAGGGCAAGAGCAAAAGTTGGACGGGCCTGCTATAGATTATATTCTATAGTTTGTTTATTGGTTATTTTATCTAAAATAGCTTAAGATGACAGTAATTGGTCAGGTGTTAGTAACTGGGTCCTTTACCCTATTTATAAAAAGTAAAAACAATATACAATTTACGCATGACGTAAATCCTATGCAAATATATTGTATAGGGGATAGGTGCCATAAAGGGGACAGGTCTTAAAAGGGACAAATCGAATTTCCAAAATTCTAAACGCATTACACATGCAAGTTATTTTCCTGTTTATTGTAACACTAGTGCCTAGTCGTTTGACGTAAATTTCACTACGGTCTCACTTGCAACAGAGTAGTAATCCACGGTTGATGTTTTTCGGCAGTAAAAGTAAAATTTTCATTGGTTTTCTGTGTCGTTTTCTGAGATCAAGGTATATACAAAGTGTTAAAGTGTTATATCATTAAAATAGCCTGTATTCAACTGAAACGAAATCGCTTAACAGGTAAGCTTAATTAATTGTATTCTTTGTTTTGCGGCTATTTTATATTAAACTCACGTAAATTCGTAAAGGGGACAGCATAACAAGTCTTAAATGGGACAACCGTTTCATGGCTGTCCCTCTCATACACATGTACTGCTGGACACTATATGTATTATTAGTGTTCTTTGTTACACTTTTTACACTTTTTATAATTTTTACACTTTTTACACTTCTTACACTTTTTACACTTTTTATTCTTTTTACACATTTACAATTTTTACAATTTTTACACTTTTTACACTTTTTACACTCTTTACACTCTTTACACTCTACACTTTTTACACTTTTTACACTTTTTCCACTATTTACACTTTTTACACATTTTACACATTATACACTTTTTACAATTTTTACACTTTTTACACTTTTACCAATGTAAACACATGGTACAATCAGTGATACAAAGCAAAAGAGAAAGTGCAAGGAATCTTCCAGTAGCAGTCAGATATCAATTCCTGATTTGGATTCTTGTTCTGACTCGAGGGACATGGGCTTACGAAAACGAGCGCGCCTATTGACAAATCATTCAAAAAACAATCAGTGCTGCGTTTGTAAAGAGAATTATATTACTAGTAAGGAAAATTGGTTCCAATGCAAAATTTGCGGTAAATGGACCAATGAGTCATGCGGAATAAAAGGCACAATCAATTTTTTCTGTTCCATGTGTCACTAATAATAAAATTTTGATGATTTATTCTACAAAGAGTTAATTTTTTCGTAGATTTCGTTGTTTTGTATCATTAAGATTTAGAATTATAATTGTAATACTTAATAAGTTTATTTTTATTAACGTGTCCCTTTCATGACTGATACTGTCCCTTTTAAAAACACCTAGTCGTAAAAGGGACATTTCCCACTTTTTTGTAAATCGAAGATTTTGTTAGTTTCTATTACAATTGATGAGTTTGCAATATACTTTTATTGAAGGGAAATAAATGCGCTTTCTTGTGGTGTAGTTGTTTTTTAAATACCTATAACGATATTGTCAGAAATGGATGCTAAACAAAAGTGTCCCTTTTATAGCACCTCTCCCCTACACATATTCGTCACGTCCTATGAGTCGCCTACTAACGAAGCCGGGATAGGGGTCAAGATTGACCCATCTCCACGGGGGGCAGTTAATGGCCTGCACCCGCAAGGATATCGCTTTACGCGCCACGTACTTGAGTGAGTCTCGGGTCAGTCGCTGCATCTCTGAAAGGGAACAATGCGCCACAGTAACACGTTAGAAACGCGATATATATTTAAATAGGTATCATAGAGAAAGGTGGTGAAAAGTTTCGCGCCTATAAACAGCATCGTTACAGGGACACACGCGCGCACGTACACACGCCCCTGCTTTCTGAGGTTCGTTTCTACCCCGGGCTAAGTCGCATGACAGAGTAATCATACGTTATTGCCATGCGGCGGAGCAGTAGCGGCCGAGACACTTTGAAAACCAGGCTATTGGCGTGGTAACGTAACCGACACTTGCATAAACAACAAGCTACCCAGGTGGAATCGATTGTGCCTGGTCAGGGGGGGGGGGGGAGGGGGTTAGCGAGTAGAGGGGGAGGGGGAAGGCTTATCGGGCCGTACAACGGCCGTAATCGTAATCGCGTAAGTCTGTTTGCGGTGTGAAATCACGTATCGCCGTTTCCCTTCGTCTCCTTTCACCGAATTTCCTGAGATCACGAGTCACGATATTCATTTCCGCCGCGTAAATCGCCCCTCCGCTCCCCTCCTCGACGCCCGCCTTCGGGGGTTGAAGGGGACGGCGATGGAATTTTAAAAGAGCCACGAAACCGCCTGTTCGCCGTGCTCACTTTTAATTTCCAAGTAAATTATGGATATTACGGTTTCGCGCTTGTCCCTCTTTTCAGGCGAGCAACTTCGTCAGTAATGGCGAAAACGGTGGATAAAGGAACGTGTGTACGTAGAAGTGTTTGTACAGGCTGGCTTAAATGTGGCGCGACACGGAACGAGGCGATTCCTGGTTGAATGATACATTGGGAATATCTGCGTGTGTATGTGTGTGTGTGTGTTTCTTTTGTAGGGGTTTTTGGTAGAGCTGTTCGAGTACTCGAATATTCGAGTAGCTCGAAATTCGAGTCGAGCCGGGACTCGGTTTCCGAACCGATCCGAGCGCTCGATTAAAGCGAGCGGCTGAAAACAATTGTTTCGTTCGTCAATCGCTACCTTCATTGTGCAATCTGCTCCAAATTTATAACCTGACGTTCCTGACGAGTGTCAAATGAGCTCGATTTTCAATCGAGCCGCTCGTTTTTTGATCGAGCCGCTCGCTTTTTGATCGAGAAGCTCGCTTTTTAATCGAGCCGCCTGATTCATTCGAGCCGCTCGGTTTTTTCGAGCGCTCGGCTCGGATCGGTTATTCGAACCGAGTATATCCCGGCTCGCTTGTTCCGAGTACTCGAACAGCTCTAGTTTTTGGATTTTGAGGAAACTAATTTTGAAAATATGTGGAGGATGCACGTGACTGTTCGTTTCACGTGAACGATGCAAACGTGGGGTACATATAATAATTTCCATTTTTAATTGTCTTTCTACTTCTGTATATCTGAAGGACAACTATAATAATACAGAAATGAAGCTTTGTCAAGTGTTCACATTCCAAGGGTTTCTAAAATTAATTTTACTCCAGAAATATTGGTTATTTTGAAAGGATTCGGAGACGCTAGACACCGACTGTATTAGCCTCTGCACTCCAAATATCTCCCAGGCACACCGAAGCTTAAATTAAAGTTACATGATGGTATTATTAAACCTTGTATAAGTGGAGCAGTTCGTGATTCGCAGAATTAAATGAATTATTGATTTTAAAAGCACTATATTGGACTTTTTCTTATTCCCATGCATTGTCTCTAATAAGTATAGCAGTGAATAAAAGATATCCGGCTGAATAACGAGCGATTAATGTTTTGAAAGGAATAATCAAACTTATAATAAACATGGGAAAACTGTATACGATTTCCAAGAACGATATTCCTACCTCAAAGAATTCACATCTTTAGAAACACTTTTCAGGCAGTACGATCGTAAAAAAACATACGAATTAGGCAGGCCAGAAGACTGTAGTCTCTAAAGCACGAAGCGAGCGAGACAATTCATTGTCAATGAAATTTCTGTTTCGTAAATGCAATAGGGTAAAGGACCCAATTACCGACACCTAAGCAATTACTGTCACCTTAAGCTATTTTATTTAAAATAACGAATAAATAATCTATAGTATATAATCTATAGTATATATTATAGGATTAATTAAATAATTCTTTTCGTGTATGACTTTACAACGTTTACTTATTCGGTATTTTAAGTAAAATCGCTTAAGGTGACAGTAATTGCTTAGGTGTCAGTAATTGGGTTCTTTACCCTACTGCCTAATAAATGATTCTTCTCGTACTGAAAAGTAATAGCTTTATTGTCCACTGCAAGGGGTTAATGCACAGTACAAGTCAATCTTTCAAATTATAATACAAAACCCTGAAGTAATCAGAAGTTTTGAGGAACCCTGTATAGGGACTAGGCCAGACAAACTTACCGTCTGAAATATTTCTCCCATTTGTATCAACAAAGTGAAACGTTTCGCATGCGGTTCGTACGGTTTCAGACGGGCCTATAAAACGAGCTCGGCGCATTTTCTTTTATCGTGTGATTTTTTCCCGTTCTTTTTTCCAAAAGAAGGCAAAGGTCGCTTTTATTTTTTTAAAGTGGTACTACAGCCCCGCTTAGGCGGAATTGTAGCACGGGCCGAGAGGGAAATAACTTGACGGGGTGGGCTGAAATCGTTGTGCAAGCAAGGACAGATTTCTTTCCTAAGGAAAATTAATCCAAAACCTTTTTACACGATGCTCCGTTTTCGAGATAAACGAGTTTGAAATTTGGTAAATTTAGTCCAGCACTTGAGCAAGCTCACCACTGGGAATTATCATTTGCACGTGCGTCACGTGCTTAATGGCGAAGGTGTGATAAAATTAATTACTGCATGAGTGACATGTCGTGCATCACTGCGTTATATGCACAAAGAACTTATTTTAAAGATGTGTACTGATCGGTGATTCGTAAACGTCAGTTTCATGTTTTGTTAGTTTTGCGCGAATGGCACGAAATGTATGCGCATAAATTAACTGGTCTAATTGAGTGTTTGGTACAAGTGGCAATTAAGGGTTAATGAAGCTGCCGGTTAATACATTTCGCTATAAACCTCTATCGCATTACACGACGGCGCGTATATTTCTGGCACCTGGATTGATATGCGTATTGATCTCCCTTAGCTTTCACAAACAACATTACAATCGTCATTAACGAGCCACTTCCAACTGCACACGAGGAAAGAAAAATCTCCACGATAAAACGACAGTAGGTATCGGCGAGTCAATGCCTTATGAAACCACCTGCTGTTTGCCGATGCGAATAAGAGTATCTACAGCAGCAACTGCAAAGTACATATATTGCAGCGTAGAAACAGTTATCGATCAGGGAAATGAGTTTTCGATGACAACAGCACACACTCGATGTGCACATACAAGAAGTCCCCACGACCCTGCTGGAGAGGCCTTCAGCGTAGAAACGAATCCCCCTCTGGCCCCGGAAAGTAGCCAAAAGAAAATGTACACACGCCGACGAATAATAATGCCAATGCTCGGCGCTTTTCGCGTGGTGCACGCGACTGGAGGCTCCGTTAACCACGGTACACAAAATTCCTCCCAGTCAGATTTAGTTCTCAGCCGAGTGAAATAATCGTCTTACCCCGGCAGCCCCTCTCATATCGTGCCACACTGCCCTCGGGGGGATAAAGCAACGGTCTCTGGGGTAAAAACAAGCGGGTGAAACGAAGGGGGGAGGGAAAAAAACAAGGAAAGGAAGGCAAGAAAAGGAGCAAGGGAGGACAGAGAAGAGGGGTGCCATGGGAAAATCTGGCCCGTGGAACGAACACGTTTGGAATCGCGGGGTACGCGCGGATGCGCATTATCGTGCTGGCCTGGTAGTCCGTGTTCGGTCGGAACGAAAATATGCGCGCATATATAGATCTCCTAGGGCGAACTACACCCCCCTAGTCGTTCCCCCGGTGAAGCCGATATGCGTGGAGGAAGAGGTGACCACCGCTGGTGGGCCCGATCGATTTTTTCATATTTCCGCGTGTATCGATACTGGCACCCGCCACCCTCCTCCGTAAGTGGATTATCATCACGGGGGTCGAGGAGGGGTTGGGGTGGAGGGAGGGGGCGGTTGAAGGAGAGATTTCGAGCGTCAGGCTTTGACGTAACGAGAACGAGGAGGCGAAGCTGAAGGCAAGGCGCATGTCGATGCTCAAGGCAGCCAATGGACTGGTTGAAATATTAAACGGGAGCAAAGACCCTGTTCTCGTGCACCACGTAGCCCGTGGTTCAATTTCTGCGCCAGAGGCGGTCGAACCGCGACCAGGGAAAGGGCAGGGGGTGGGCGAGGGGGTTGAATGAAAATAGACGGGGGCAGGGGGCGCGCGGGGGTGTCGGCGGGGCGGATGGTGGGGGGCGAGGGTTAGTATTTCGATGGCACTAGTAGCGACATCTACATTCCGCGACCAACTGCACGGGGGTGCAAAAAGAAAGTAGCGGCGCTTCCCCCTCTGCTCTCCGTGGCAGCCGGCGACGCGTGCGCACCGATGAAATCTCGGCCCGTAATTCGTCTTGGACGGGGAAACTTTCCAGCCCCTTTGCACCTCGCGTTTGACGGATGCTGCCCATGGGTTCCGTCCGTCAGATCGTTTCCTGATTGACGTCGTTTGTCGTATCGCAACTTTAATGCGTTGGGAAGAGAAGGAATAGATCGTGGTTGTTGATCGATAACACCTATGCATATGGTTTGTCATTTGAGAACGTGTCCGTGATGATTACTGAATAAGGATGAGTAGGTTGTTGGAAACGTGGGGATGGTAGTTTGGCCCCTCTTGAGGTTGCATTTTTCGGGGGGTTCCAAGGACTTTTGTTAATTTGAATGGCAGGAAAAAATGAAGTTTTTTAAATTTGTGGATTGTTGAAAATTAAATTAATAATGTAACGACTGCTTAAGACTTAGGTACACCTAGTTAAGGAATATGATTCATCACATGTGTGTGACTCGTCGTTATAATATAAGGCAAGGATACCACTACACATTTTCTTTTATATTCTAATCGATGAAGCAACCACCTACTATTTTCAGCAATTTTATTTCAGTCGATATATTTCGAACAACTGACGCTCGTACAAAGCTCATTCAAGCTCTTTTAAATAACTTCTGTCGAAAGGGAAAGTACACTTGAAGTATTGTGCAACACTGCAATTATTATTAAATAGGGTAACTGTACCTAATATCGCCACTGTTCCTAATATCGCCATCCCCTGTATCTTGCAAAGTAAGCAGTAAAATTTATCGGTTATGCACTAAATTAGTGCCTAACCATATGTAGGAAGACATGTTGTAATTGCAACGTCATGTGATCAACGATTACAAAAGGGGAAGGATTTTGGAGAATCTTGATAGTGGAAAAATTTATTGGACTGCCACAATTATAAATCCCATTCGAAGGAGAAAAGTCTAATAATTCCATGAATATAAGACTATCTACTAGAAATACCTGATTAATAATGTACTTAAGGTATGAAATCGATTCAAATATGTTCCGTGATGAAAATACTGTTTTTCTTTTAGCAGTATGGGCGTTCCGAATACCGCCTACCGGAGAACAATGGTTTCGATGTAATGTTTGTTCCAGGTGGGGTTGCGAAATGTGCCGAGCAACCGAAATAAACTTTATTTGTCCAATATGTACATCGGAATGTGGAAAATAAAATATTTTAAAAATCTATATTTGTAAATTTCTGTTTTTCTAATATAAATAAAATCAAAGATGGATAAAAATACATTTATAGTGCAAGAAATAATAAAATCACCTGTGAAAATGACTTAAAAACTCATATATACATGAATTAATCAATATTTCTTGAGTTGGCGATATTAGGTACACTTTTTTCAGGACCCGATTTTTGCATGTCTTACGTTTCTTGAGTCCTAATTAAAATTTTGTAGGTTTCAACGATTCTAACTTATGCTACATGAAAGATGAATAATCTCTCTTTACTTTGAAACAAACTGCATGCAAAAATATCAATTATTATTCAATTGGCAGCGATTTAACTTTTGCCTGGCGATATTAGGTACAGTTACCCTAACGATATTTTTAAATAACGATATCGATTTTCTAATAGTAACTAGGTATGTATGTATATTCTCTACGCACACTGATGTGTGTGAAGTTAGCCCTCCTTGAAAGAGGTTTCTCGAAAGCGGTTTCGAATTTTTTTACATCTCTCAATAGTACAAGGTTCGGTACAACTCGTACAATGCAGTACAGTCGCAAAAAACGGCGTTTTTCAAAAAGGAGGAACTAGCCTGAAAATTGTTTTTTTCTATTATTTTCGAAAGCGGTTTCGAATTTTTGAAAACTCTCAATGGTATAACGCGGTACAAACCTAGTAAAAACTAGTACAACCAAGTATTTTTACGTTTTCAAATAGGGGGGCGGGGGCTGACCTGAAAATGTTTTTTTTTTCAATTTTTTCGAAAGCGTTTCGAATTTTTTAAAATTCATCAACGGTACACAGCAGTACAAACCTAATACAAACTATTACAACAAAGACTTTGAAGTATTCAAAAAAGGGGGGCCTAACTTCACACATATCGCACACTGACTGGAATTTTGCGAGGGTTGTTTAATTCCATTGTAACGGTATGCGGGATTAAATTTATACCCGTTCACAAGAGCACGTACACTCAACCGAATTTAATCGTAGGATGCCTTCAAAGCATTGTTTGTTTACCAGAGATCTGTAACAGTTTGCATTTTCTACACTCTACAGCCAATTCTAAAACGTATCGGGTTGCTCAACTGATTGCACGCGAAATGGAGTGCAGTGGATTCAGCAGAAGGCCCATCATTTTATTCTTTTACTTCATTTTGCTGTTCCACGTCTGAAACGACTCTGCGCCGCGAGTTCTGGTATGAAAACAACTGTTCCAGGCGCACGGGTTCGTTCTTGATCGCGCCCCTTTCCGGTCACGTATCGTCACGGTTTTTCAAACGGCACGAGGTTCGTGTGAAATACTTTCGTCCAGTCCAGGGTTACTCCAACTTTTTTAGGCCACCGGCCCTCTTAGTTGTATCAAATTATTCCAACCACCCTATGCTATATACAGGGTGTCCCATTTTAATTTTTCCACCGGAACGCAACATCGTGTGTCGCGACTATTCTAAGCGTTCTAAAGTTGCAGTCAATTATTGTTGATATAATTGTTATACCCAAAAAATATTCTATTGAATTAAGAAAATCCGTGTATACGTTTAGAATTTTACACTCTTAATGAACTTTCTTGGGTAATCATGTGCGATCACATCTTATTAAAATCATAATCGCTGCCGCCTCCTCTTTTGTCTAACGCTCCCAGGCCTCCCCCGTAATGCCTAACTGCTCCCCTAGATAATTCAAACGCCCCCAAGGTGCGCCTGCTTTGAGAAACACTGGTCCAGTGGGGGACAAACAAAGCGCGACGCACGAGATAAATTTCGCAAACAGGTATTTCATATTATCCGCGGATACGGTAATCTCGTTGGGAATAATAAATAATAACCGGCGAAAACGTTTAAAGGACGATTTCGCGCGACCCGGGCAGACACGCTTTTTTTATTGTTACCGAAAATACTCGCGCTGGGACGAGTAAATTGAGCTGGTGATTTTGACCGGGCGATTACGTATCGTAACCACGGGGTGTTAAAAATAAAGGGTCTACGAATTTAGGGAGTAAAAATCGATGTGCACCGAAAATTTTTGCTCTCCGTGTAGAACGTAATTTTCTATTCCTGTAACAAATGTGAGTTTTTTTGTGACACGTTGCAATAATTTGAGGCGTATAAGAAACAAGATTTATCACATTGCTATTCACAAGATTGCTTGGTAGACAAATACATTTTAGAAATCTTTAGCACTGATGCGTAGCTCACTAAAGAACTCACAAGTTTGTGAGTTTATAGACTGACTCAAGACGAGAACAACGGTATGCTTCATTTGTGCCCAATCGCCCTTTTAGAATGTGAAAACTGACTTCAAAATCAAATAGGCACTCCCACTTTCTCGTGTATCGCTCGTAAAGTACAAGAGACAGATGTTTACTGGCGCACTAAGCGCTGTAAACTTGCGTTAACAAAACTTTGAAAGACTTTAAAAAAAATATCTAATGAAATTTTTTTTTTAATTCTGTTAACACAATTTTGCAACGCTTAATGGACCATTAAACTTTGTTCCAAACCTTTTTTTCTGTCTCTTGTACTTTAGAACTTATACATGAAAAAGTGCATAATAGATTTTGAGGTTAGGTTTCACATTCATAAATGGCGATTGGGCGCAAATGAAACATACTGTTGTTCTTGACTTGAGTCACTGTATAAACCTCCAAAGTTCCTCAGTTCCCTTGTCAGTGAGATTTATCTTTATATATATAAAAGAGAAAGTCCTGACTGACTGACTCAGCTCAAATCGTTTAATCTAGGAACGTGAATTTTCGAAGGTACGTTGTTTTTATGAAGTAGGCGCCCACTGAGGAAGGATTTTTGGAAATTCCATCGCTGAAAAGGAGAAAAGGGGGTAACATGTATTTTTTCGGACTCCTTAATATTGCTTAGGCCCGATTAGATAGGGTAAAGGACCCAATTACTGACACCTAACCAATTACTGTCACCTTAAGCTATTTCACTTAAAAAAACGAATAAATAATCGTTATAAAGTTACACATAAAAAGAATTATGCAATTCAACCTATAATCTATACTGTAAATTTTATACTATAGTTTATTTGTTCGTTATTTTATGTAAAATAGCTTAAGGTGACAGTAATTGGTTAGATGTCAGTAATTGGGTCCTTTACCCTATCAACTTGGCTTTTACATACAAAGGCTACCCACAAAAATGCTTAAAAACAAATTTTAAGCTATTACACTAATCAATCCCTAAAGACGTGAAGAGAGGTAAAATGTGTTTTCATGAATTCCTTAAGGGGGTAGACACGTCACGTGACACGGGCGATGCACCGCGCCGTAATACCGACAATCTAACCTAAAACATGGGTTTAGTAGGATACGTTTAACGTCATTATATGAGCGAGTTTTGGGCTGGGCGAGGTCTAATTCGAAAGAGGAAGGTTCAATGCAACACGCTCTGGCCATGGTTCGACGAGATTTTGTTGATATGTAATAATATGAGTGAAGAAAGTAGAGAAAAAATGGTCAAAATACACTCGCAGATTCCAAGTATTTTTAGGTCACTATAAGAGTTTTGTGACTCAAACGATGTCCGGAGCGTGTTGCATTGAACCTTCCTCTTTCGAATGAGACCTCGCCCAGCCCAAAATTCGCTCATATAATGACGTTATTTATTTGATTATCGCCTCTAAAGGAAGTTCCTAAGTATGGATTTTCTTATTTCAACAAGCGAACTCAATCATAACTCGAAGTATGAACTTACACTGACTCACTGCCGACTCACACTTTTAGCCAAAGCAAAGGATTTGAATAATTCTGTGAAACAAGTGAAGTGGGTAGGTTACAATACAAGCAGTTAAAGGTGGTGGCAATCACAGTTTTCACAGTAATCCTAAAGATTATACATATTTCGATGCCTGTCGCATATTTTTGCATCAACCGATTTCGATGAAATTTTAAGCATGTCCCTATACAATTTAGTTAAATCTACAAATGAGATTTTTACAATTCGGCTTAGATAAAAAATTTGAAAAGCGACCTGTACTATTTTCTTCGCTCTTCTAACCAATGATTACAATTTTTTTCCAAAACGCCGAAACATGTTAATTAGTAAACTAATGCTTCTAATTTCTCAAAAAAACTCAAGTCGTTTGGACCAATTTTAGAAAACTTATTCTGTTTTAAAGGGTGTCCCAATATTTTTGTTCGGTATTGTATTTCCAGGGTGTAAAAAAATGATATGTCAAGGTGCACACAGGTGATTCGCCACGTCTGAATGGATGGAGTTCTGTTACAACAGTATAGGGTAAACTTGGGTCAATCCGTGGTACAGGTTATTTCGTGATACTTTTTCATTTATCTGTAACTCGGAATTGTCTGACTCAATTTAGATGGAACAAAAACTAACAGACAGCGTTGATCTTCTAGTTTATGTTGTGGTAAAATAATTTGTCAATTAAAGTTAGTGTGATAGAGTGAGAGAGCATTTGTTCCAGTGCAGCAGCGCATTATTTGTGAAATTTTTCGTGCTAATTGTGGACGTGTCGCTTGTTTATGAATTATATTATGTGCTTTAGAAGATAAATGGAAAGTTCAAACTGCAGGTAAGTGATGGTAAAATAACACTTTAACAGGTCTTACTCTTGAAATTATCATACAATAAGGCATCAGTGTTATTTTTACTTATGATAATGACTAAATTCTTATTTTTCGTGCGCCTGATACTGTGTTTCTAATTGCGCTGTTTGAGAAATTCTTTAATTTAATCTAATGATCATGAAACGATTGATTATGCACAAACTAAAAATAATATAAAAAAATATGAAATAATGTAAAATCATTTAAAATAATGTAAAATAATATAAAATAATATAAACAAGTACTTAGCTGGTGAACATATATAGGGCTAGCGAGTAGGTACTATCACGGAGTAACCCGAGCTATCACGGAGTAACCAGCGTACGTCATGACAACTTAATTTTGTGTATTTTCATTAAATATACTTACAAGGAAGGCTATGGGACTGTCCGCTCCCGATTCTGATGAAACTTTGCATATGTGTAGAACAGTGAAAGGTAAGAGGCACGTGTTTTTTTTTATCGGCGGATATTCAACTTTAAGGGGTGAAATCACCCTCTGAAGATTGACACCCTCGAAACTATCTTCAACAGTTTTACAATTTTTATAAAATCATTACCGCTGAAGTATTGTACATAAAAAAATAGACAACTTTGTAATTTAAAGAATATTTTTATCTTCAATAATTTCCGAGATAGTTTCGAGGGTGTCAGTCTTCAGAGGGTGATTTCACCCCTTAAAGTTGAATATCCGCCGATAAAAAAAACACGTGTCTCCTACCTTTCACTGTTCTACACATATGCAAAGTTTCATCACAATCGGGAGCGGACGGCCCCATAGCCTTCCTTGTTAGTAAATTTCTGTTAACTTATCATTTGTTTCTCTGATGTCTGACCTATCATCACACCCTAGACTCACTTTCAGAATATCTAAATATTAGCAGTTATTAGACAAATTCAAAAAATATCACAGATTTATCCGAGTTTACCCTATCGCAAAATTAATCTTGACCTTAAAATTTAGAGTCAATTTGTTTTATTGTATCGTATTTGTCGTACTAAAATGAGAAAAAGTCTCAAAAGAACTAGGTACGTTCCAAACAATGGTTCTTGTAACACTTCTTACCTTGCCAGTAAGTAGAACATATTAAAATAAAAAAAATTGGATCCTGGACTTCAAGATTAGATCAATTTTGTGGTGCATTTTTTCAAAATGTCTCCACCAATCGAAATAGGGTAAAGGACCCAATTACTGGCAGCCAACCCAATTACTGCCACATTAAGCTATTTCACTTAAACGTTTATTTATTCGTTATTTTAAGTAAATATTTGTAATACTATTTGTAAATATTTGTAATACTAGTTATTTTAAGTAAAATAGCTTAAGGTGACAGTAATTGGGTTGGCTGCCAGTAATTGGGTCCTTTACCCTATGTAGAATCACCTGTGTGAACGATGACATAATTTTTTTACACGCTGTGCATAAACTTTTCACATTTTTAAACTACTTACAATTAGTTTGAGTAATGGACACGTGACTCGTGATCCCGCAACTATCTTTGTATGTAATCGATTGTTTCATTAGACATCTATCGTATCGCCTCTACTCCATGTCGTCTGTTATTAATGTTTACGGTGCGATGGCCGAAACTGTCGTTAGAGGAGGGTAAGCAGTATTATTTGAATCCAGTTCGACCAGATTATTCGGTTTGATTAATCAACATACACAACGCCCGGTGTCTCAAAAGATAGCCATCCCGAGGAGTTATGCGCGCAGGGACAACCATGAGTTATTGCTGCCGCGCGTTACCGCGGCCTGTTGTTCCATTGTTTCTATTATTACATACGTCAAACCCGCGAATGAATTATGCACGGCTGGTAAACGCAGAAGTTGATTCGACGGAGCCAACAACATACGCTGCTGATCGCGAAGATTCGATTTTAACGTTCCACGTTCAGTGGATACAGAGGATGAGGAGAAATTCGTGGCAGAGTCGGGAGGAAAGTGATTTCCTTGGCAAAAATAGGTAAACATTGCGGAATAAATGTTTTTCGTTCGAAGCTTTGCTTTTGAGAAAATTAGTTTTACAAGTTTGTTGGTTGTGCGTATGCTACATGTACTTACATATAAATCCCTTGAGAGCTACAGACTCTTGACTTCTCCATATCATTATTGGATTAATGTGTTATGTTATTATTGTAATTATCCCAATCAAAATTGTAACTGAATTAACTATGCGAAATTATCATTACCTTAGTAATGTGCTTTATACGATGTGTCTCTAACGATATGGCGTCTGCAGAAGATATGGAGGTCGCCGTTAAGGGGTTAATTCTGGAAGGACTTATGAAGTCACGACTAACACCCAGGGGTGGGGAAATAGATTTTTTAAATAGATAAATAGAAATAAATATGTTTATTTCTTCGAGTAATACGGCATTTGACAAATAATTTTTTTTTTTAAATTGTAGTTACATAAAGAAATAGTATTACAAATATATATATTTTAATATTAACACATAGAAATACTATCGTGAAATGAGTATTTCACTGAAATATAAGAAATATTTCAAATAATAGTACTTCGAATATAACTGACTGACTGACAACAGAGAATGTGTGTAAACATATATATCTGCGTTCAGAAATACGTGCAAGAAATATTTCTTTTTATATTGTTTTTATATTAAACATCGAGCGACATTTGGGAGATCTGTTTCATTTTGAAATTTGTTTCTCCTAATTTCGATTCCCTTTTCCTTGTATTCGAATCCGCGTGTAAATAGTAAATATGCAGTACCTATTTGCTCACGATTTAAATATTTAATGGAATAGTATTTTTAAATAGTATTTGATTTGAGCATAAAATGAAATAGTATTTTCAAACAGTATTTCATTTAAGCATTAAGTGAAATAGTATTTTCAAACAGTACTTTATTTAAGCATCAAATGAAATAGTATTTTCAAACAGTATTTGCTTATGAAAATATTTTAATTTTTAGTATTTTGTTTGAAACTCTTTAAAATTTTCTCTTTTAATATTATGTAATAATAATACTAATGTCATTATTTCACCCTAATTAATAACGAGATACAAAACAAAAAGGATGTATAAAAAAACTAATATACATTGAAAAAAGCGTGCAATGGATGAAGTACAGCGAAAAGAATATTCACTGCTCCTAACCGTATTCGTGACACATTTACAGAATTAGGACTATCTATATTTGAAGCCATCGTCAGTAACTTGAAAAATTAATACTCAGCCTGATTTGTATATTTCAGCCTCAGGAAAATAGATTTTCGGACGAAAAGAATTTACTTCATATTTTTTACTTATTTCTTTTTCCAGTTGTACCACGAATCTCTTCTCACCCTGTATTACGTAATGGCGAAATGGAGCATGGAACGTGCGATCGTTTCTTAAATGTGGACCATTGGAAGCGAACAAAAGATTCCTGGAAGTAGTGATCTAGTGGACAGAATTATCGAATCTCGATTCTCCATTGGGAGACTTCGGCTCCGAGGCAGATGAAACAGGGACAATCAGATAATGTTATTTAAGGTCAAAGCTATATTTGTAGGAGTTATTGGACGGAAGAATTTTAGACGTAAAAATGGAAACAGCATTTCTTTTTAACGTTTGTTGTAAGTAGATTAAACTTCTTCAATGTACTATACCATCGAAACTTCTGGATATTAATTAGAGAAATGTTTAAAAATTTTAAATTCTAAAATTCTAAAATAAATTGTTATTATAAATTTTTAAGAAAAAATATGTACAAATGTTGTTGAGTTTCTGAGGCTACAATACTGCTAATATGTTGGGTGTTAAGGTTCTCAATGCAACAGAAGGTTGTATTACACTACATATTCAATTACTTACAAGAATGTTGCATTAAATTCTCAGCAGTTTCCACTCCCTGTTGCTCCTTTTGCTTTTATTTCAACATCAAATCGAAGGATATGCTTTTTCTTCGATTCGATCTTCATTTAGGGTAATTTTCATAAGCCACTAATCAGTGGCGGATTTAAGAAAAAAGTCCTAGGTGGCAAACGTTCGGAGGGGCCCATTTTCCCGGGAAAATTAACAGGTAGTTTACTAAAAGGGGGTAAGTGTACAGAAAAGTATTGAAAAAAAATAATATAGTGCTTGGATAAAATCATAATTTTTTTAAAAATTGGGCCCTAGGGGGCCTTCTGAGCAGGGGCCTATTTTTAGAGAAAATAAAGCGGTAGTTTACTAAAAACGGACTCAGTTTAATAATACAGAAAAAAATATATTTTAGATATAATCATAATTTTTTTAAAAATTGGGCCCTAGGGGCTCTTCTGTGCAGGGGCCCTGTTAAATCCGCCACTGCCACTAATGCTCCGCGTGCTGCTGAATATGTTAAATATACAGATCACTCTACATAAAAAAGTGAGTCAACCTTTGATGTTCCTAATGTTTTTACTTCTGTAGAAATTATATCCTGTGTTTAACATCCCTTTTTCCATACTTCTAACAATTTCGACGATACTCCTGTAAATCGATGAAATAGGACATCCTGTATGTTGCATCGAATTTAATTGAAAACGTTCTTTTCATCGTAGGAACTCATTAAAGCCGACTAAATAATCTGTTATTTTACTAAATAACATGGTATTGTGTTATAGAATTTGTCACATTTTGGCGCGGTAAATACACATTCGAGAATCGTTAGAGGACACATATTCCAACTTTCGAACGTCAGTGTGGGCACGAATATCGTGAAGTCATGACACGTCTGCGTGTAATAAGTCGATGTAATTATTTATTGGACGCATTTGTATTTTGGTTAATTACATTGTTACACTGCTGGCCATTACTTCGTCGCGGGTGAGTTAATGGGACGATAATACACTTTCGGCAGCCTGCTCTGCCGCCATTCATTTTGCGCCTGAAACATACACGTGAACACATTTTCTAAACAGGAGTATCTTCGTTGAAATTAAAAGCGACCGGGAGCACAGAGCATGTTAATTATGGTAAACGTATATAAAGAAAGTTTGCTAACTTGAAAATTGAAGGAATTTGAACGCAGTAATATTGTTATGAGAAACATAAAAAACACGTTAGATGTTCACAGTGTGGGTGTATAGGGTGAGCCACAATAACTTTGCATCTGAAGAACTCCTTGAACTTTCATGTTACAGAGATATGTCTCTTAGGGAAATAATATTTTTGGAATAATATATTAAATAATAAATATACACATATTATGTTTTATTCCATGGCGCCTATCGAGTACCCATACAGCACACCTCGTTCCAGCAGTATTGCAGGAATGTTGCAGTAATATTGTGTTGTTGCTGATTGCATTGCAATATTGCAGGAACGATGCTGCAATATTTTTGTGCATTATTGGAGTGGCAACGATCCTGCAATATTGCAAGTTCGTTGCCGTGTAATGTTTCAGTGGCAACGATCTAACAATATTACAGCAATGTTGCAAGTTTGTTGCCAACGGAACATTGCACGGAAACGAACTTGCAATATTCCTGCAATATTGCGCGCACATCGACGTGCAGTGTTCCATTGGCAACGATCCGCAACATTGCAAAAATACACAGCTGCAATATTGCGAAGGCGGACATAGGACTGAACCTGCAACATCTCTGCAATGTTATGGGGCAATCATTGTAGAGACGTTGCTGCAATGTTATGGTGCTGTGTGGGTAGCTGAATATAATTTTCTTTATGTCTCACTGTCAGATGTTTTAAGATTTCGAGATCATCTTCATATTTTTAAATGGAACGTGGTATTCTTTTTAGCCGACTGCGGCGCAGCCGAAAAGGAGGGTAATATGTTTGAATGTCATGTTTGTATCCATCAGAATTCTTCTATGTTCCCTGCTAGAGCTTCAACGGCTGGACCGATTTTTACACATGAGGTAGCATTAGATTCGTCTTAACAGTCCGAGTAACATAGACTGTATAGAATTCAAATCGAGCTCGACCCACGTGTGCAACTACATAAAATGTACGCACGTAAACGACGAAGCGAGACAAAGTATCATGTTTTTTTTTTAAATTAATTATTATTTTAAAACGTACTCGCAGTCGGTTTTTTTTTAAATTAAATAATTTGCTAGTTTTCATCGTGTATTCTTTTATTGGTTCAAAGGCAAACCAAATGATGTAGAATGCCATGACCCTGGGCTGACTTTGAACCTGAATATTCTGAATAAAATAATAAATGTCATTTTGATATCTTCAGAAATTTCAGAGTCTCAAAAAGTAGCTGTTTTGTAATAGAATGCACATAGCTGAATTATCTGTAGGCACATGGGTTCATTTAAAATCAAGAAGTGAAAAGTGACCACTTTTTTCTAAAAATATGGAAACAAGGATTTTATTGGATTTCTAATGTGTATTGTACCTTCATTTGATTTTAGATTACAACGAAATTGGTAATAGTAACATTAGTATCAGCGTTAAAATTATGTTACAGTCTTCTGTTAATTATCAATTCAACAATTGGAAACATCCATCCTGATTCGATGCCACATAACACTATAAATAGTAAATTCAAACACAACCAATACGATCGATTGACAATACTGTATGAATTATGAAACCCAATACAACACTTATTCTCAATTTTCTTAATAAATCGTTGGAAATCGTAATCCCGTTCGTCTCAACTTCTCATTTCAAAATGATTCCAAGAGTCAAGTTACGTACGTGTTGCGGTCGAAATACCGATACAAGCGGGCAGGATGTGATTCATTAGGTAAAAATACATTAAAAGCGTAGAATCAATTTTTTTCATCCAATGTGGAATCGGTTTTCGAGAAAACCGATTCCCAAAAATTACTGCACCCGATCAGAGAGGAATAAAATTGATCAGTAAACACAATACAACTGTGAAATTCTAGAACAACTTTCTTCAGATGGGATTTGATGTCGAAAAACTCGATTTGAACGTGGAACTGATTTTTAGATCTTCAAACTCGATTTGAACGTGGAACTGATTTTTAGATCTTCAAACTCGATATTTGTGAAAATTATTCAAAAGAAGCTATGCCACAATTTCGACTTATTTTTGTCCTCATTTTTCGATTCACTACATGTTATCAATTCTGAATCACACACGTGCCTATCAAAATTTCGAAATCGGGTTTTCCGAAAACTGAGCCTCGACTGAAAAAATTTTATTCCACCCTTTTCATTTATTTTTGTACAATGAATTACCACCTGCCTGCTTGTACCATCGTTTCGGCCACACCCTGTATGCACGTAAGTACAATACCCCCTGCTGCAGGAGCAGGAAACGGTCGACAATTTTCTTCCTCCATCTTAGAGATCCCATCACTCCGTTTCGTTACCTTAGCTTATTTGCGAACGTAATCAAGCTTATTAAGCACAGCAGCGGAAATATTCCTGTATTTCCACATTAATGCTTCGATTCCTCGAGCAGCCCTTCGAGTAATTGAAAGTTCAATAGACCCCCATCTCCATGTTTCCTTTTGCAGCGGAATCGCCATCGAGCGAAAAATGAAAAAAGAAGGTAAAGCACCTAAATAACAAACGGTATTCTTTCCATCAATACCGCGGTAATTCGTGCTCGACGAAATGTAATTATAAATGTAATATCGTGCCACGTTGGTCCCGCCTTCCATTCTCAGGCAGGAAAAGTTTCCAGACACTTTTTAGACCCGACGACGAGATACGCCCGTTGGAATCGCGATATATCTCAGAGCCGCGCGAACATCCGCGGGTTCATCCTAATTGATAAGATGGGAATCGCGCCCCTTTTTCGGTTGGGCCCGCATTTAATTGTTTTAATCTAATTTCGAGCAGTCGGTTCTCGGCCGCCGACCGTAGACTTCGTGATTATCGCGGTTGTAAAATCTCGCTTTTTCCTCCGGTGGGGTGGCTCGCTTCTTGCGATGAATTTCGTTTAACGGGGTGAATGCCGGAGTTAAGTTGTCACGCGACGTTTCTGCGCGCCCCCTCCAGCACCGGCCCCTTAACCCTCCAGCCTCCGCCGTTGGGTTGAATGAACATCATACGTCTCATCTGCGTGATATATGCTGTCTATTAGCGTGACCGCGCTTTGTTAAAAATGTGATGAACGCAGCCACGGAAGCAGCTGTAATTGTAAGAAGAACCCATTGTGAAGAGTACGGATGCTGGGGTACAGGGTGCCTCAAATTGGGTGTCGTTTGATTCTTTTGGATAACGAAACGAGGAAGAATTCCTACATTTTTTGTGCGGGATTTATTTGACGAGGGAGTGCACAATTTTCGAGTCAGCTATCTGGCTGAAATTCTGCGGGTAATTGGTGGATAGCATAATGTGATATTAAATGCAGAATACATCACTCGGAGCCGGTATCTACTTATATCCTTACTAATATATAAAAGTGAAACGTTGTCTGTTTGTTTGTCCTTCTTTCACGCCTAAACGGCTGAACGAATTTCAATGAAATTTTGAATATTCATTACATACTTCCTAGATTAGATTATAGGCTATTTATTTTTTAGGCTTTGTTATTTTGGAAACATCGTAAATAATTCCCGGGTGAAACCGGGTAGCGGGTGGGCTAGTACAATATAAAAGAAGAAGTACTGACTAACTGACTGACTGATCAACGCTCAGCTCAAACCGTTTAGGTACCCTAGGAGCGTGAAATTTGAAAGGTACATTGTTTTCATGACGTAGGCACTCACTAAGGAAGGATTTTTGGAAATTCCGTCCCCAAGGGGGTGAAAAGGGGTAAAATCTATTTTCTCGGATTCTCGTAATACCGACAATCTAACCTGAAACATGGGTTTGGGATTTTCCGTTTTTCGTCCTTATATGATCAGATTTTGGGCTGGGCGACGTCTTATTCGAAAGAGGAAGGTTCAATGCAGCGCGCTCTGGTCATCGTTTGAGTCACAAAACTCTTATAGTGACCTAAAAATACTTGGATTCTTGCGGGTGTATTTTGTCGACTTTTGCTCTACTTTGAACACTCATATTATTAGATATCAACACAATCTCGTCAAACCATGACCAGAGCGCGCTGCACTGAACCTTCATCTTTGGAATGAGACCTCGCCCAGCCCAAAATCTCCTCATATAAGGACAAACAACGTAATTTCCCAGACTCATGTTTCGGGCCAGATTGTGTCTACCCCTTTAATATCTCTTAGGCCCGATTATTAACTTGGATAGATATAATATAATAGAGATATTATAATATAATAGAGATAATAGAGATATTAACTTGGTTCTTGCTCACAAAGATTGCCCACATAAATGCCTAAAAAATAATTTCAGGATTTTGCCCTAATCAACCTCTAAGGGGGCGAAAAAGGGTAAAATGTGTTTTCACGGACTTCGCAATATTCTCTTAGGCACGAGGCCAATCGCGGGGTATTTTGCTAGTCCTCGATAAATTGATACCCGGATGCAGGAAATATTTTGGGTCCCTAAACAATTTCTCAACGGTAAAAAAACATAAAATCTTTTCACAGAAAAGGGATAATAAAGCAATAATAAAGAAAATAAAAGGAATAAACATTAACATATTTAAATATGTGAATTTTTTATTGTCAAATCATTAGTAATATTAGATTATTATATTATATTAGAAATTATGTTCTAATTTCATTTTTGACAGTCCTCGCATAGTGCATACCATGATATTGTCACCACAAGCACAATTGCGGTGTGTCTGTATAGTATTTCCAAGTGCTGCGTTTTTAAATTTAAATTAATTTTTATTAGATATAATTTTTTTTTCATTTTTCAATTTTTCCCATTCCCTTTACTTCCTTTCTCTTTTTATTGAGGCCCTAGTACACCCCGAGGCCTAGGTACCATGCACTCCCCATGTGGCCGGCCCCGACATTACTCAATGTTTTGCGAGATAATCGAGTTCAATGTTTTATCTCCTCTAGATTCTTTACCTATGTGCATATATAGATAAAGAGGAAATTGGTTTAACAAATTATAAAAAAATTAAGAATTTCTTACTTTTAATATCAACTTGATTTTGTTAGTTATAGTTTATTAAGTACGTTATAAAATTACTGTGCTTAGTGGTCCGTATGCAAAACTTCGTTAGATATAAGATGAAATGCTGTTTTTATAGCAATAGGAATAAATATTTAACGATTGCCCATCAATTTGGACTTTGGAGTACAGTCAAATAGGTGATTTTCCGATTAAAAATAAGCCAAAATTGTGATATAATTTTTTTACATTCCTATATGTGTAACTTTCTTTTGTGGAAAAAAAATAAAATTGATTACGTGCTTCCGCCTTTGATACAAAAATTGAATAATCTCAATGTGGACCACAGTTCCGTTTCGATGAGATCTATTTTAAGTTGTATACGATGGACACAAAATGTGTTAAATAAATATTCGTATAAGAATAATACATTTCTATAGATATAGTCGCTAATTACATAGAATTTCCAATATTTTTCCACAAAAATAAAACTATAGACGAAATGACGCTCCCCATTTTTAACTCATTTTATATTCGAGAACTGTATACTTTTAGATTGTGTTGTAAATTATGTCGATTTGTGAAAATTTCGACGTCTTATGTTAATTTATTCAGATATCATTCTAGGATATTTTATCTTCATTCTACTTCGACTATGTTGAATTCAAACAATAACCCTAGTTTAATTATTTTTTATGCTTGCAGCTGCCCAGAATATCAGAGAAACGATTTTCAGTTCATTTTCATTAATTGCACGAAATACATATAGAATCTGGGCGTTCGGGTGTTCGTCAAGCAAATTCCCCTGTCTGGTGTCGTTCTAGCGTATAACGTGTTAATTTATTAATTGATTGTGTAACATGAGTTTTCGCCGTTTTGCGTTATTTGGGCGCACTGAAATAATCTATTCTGGACTTTCAATCAAACTTCAGTTTGCAATTTAGTAAATTATACAGGGTGTTTCGTATCTGGTGATATAAGCGGCAGGGTGGTGATTTTATAATATGAAATGAGTGAAAAATATAAAATAAAATTTTCTCAGAACTCGCGTAAATTTCATTGCAAGCGAAGCGGAAGCTTCTCCCACAGCTCTGCGTGCCCCTCAGGGATCCAAAATTGTACTTCGGTGCTTACGTATGCACCTGCCCGTAGGTTAGTCAATTTTCTCGAACACGAAGCGAGGTATGGAAATGTTTTATTCCGTATTTACCGTTTATTTTTCACTCAAAGTATAATTCAAAATTTTGGGGCACCCGTTATTAGGAAAGAAGGTCGTGAATTTCATATGTTGGATCAATATGAGAATGAAACCTGTTTCTTTGAATTTGTATGATTTCTTTTTGTTTGAAATATTCTTCTCACTATTTAATGAGAGTTTTAAAAAATACTGCTTGCTTCGTAAGATTTGGTCAACGATCTTCTGTAGGTGAAATTTCGAACTTTTTAAAATTTGAATTACGAGTTCTCTACATAATCTAAATTGTAAGAATTAAAAATTAGTTGAAATTTTCTAATATTAATTTATGAAATTCTAAATTCCCAACTTGAAACCTCGCATTCTAAAAATTCCCAATTCTAAATACCAAATTTTAAAAAAATTTAATTTCCCAGTTTTACCTGCATTCGAGAAATTCTACATTCGAAATCTGCCATTCGGGAAATTCAAAAATCTGAAAATTCTAACTTTCACATCTGAAAGTCCAGAAACTCTAAATCCCAAATTCAAAATACTGAAAATTCAAAATTCCGAGAATCCTAAAAGGCAGTAATACTTTAAAAGTTTTCTCACAACACCCATATGACTACTAAGACACCATATCTCTAACCCAGTGAAGGATAAACTTGTTAATTCCATCTTTTTACCACGAAATGTAAGAAACACGGCAGCAAAATGTTCCGCAGCAACGTGCTTTCATATTAACCGATTGGAAGTAATGGAATAATTGATCCTTAACGCAATTAATTCTCCGTGAACAAATGCGCAAGCGATATTACGAGAAGTGGTGTGTAACCCTCCGCCTTGATTTATTCACCAAATTATTAATTTCCCTAGAAATAGATTATTAGGACGATACCGTTTCGCGGAAGAAGAACTCGGAAATTTAAAGTGCCGGACGGTTTTAGCACGAGAAAATCGTCACTAATTTTTTAAAAACCATGTACCTCCGGTTTCAGCAGCTTGTTGATACAATTCATTCTGCTGCTCAAGATTTCGAGCTCCAAACTTTCCTTGCAGAGCTGTCGAAATAAAGAACCCCGGTTAAGTTTATCGCGAGGACAGAGACATTTATTCCGCAGAGGACCCACCATTTTCTTCGTCTTCTCCTGGAACACGTCGGTCTGCCGCAGCTGGAAATCAGAAAGCAATTTTACCAATTACTCTAACCGCATTGTTGCAACAGCTCCGCAGTTATGACAGGCTCAAACTGAAACAACGAAATGCACTTTCGGCTGAGACAAAAGTCTCGGCGCTCGAGCTCAAACCGAACTTACGTGCTTATGAATGCAGTTGTAAGCTGGCCTAATGTCCGCCACGCTTTTCTTCCGCGGGATTTTCTGCAAATGAAGGATAATTCTTACTACTTTGACTCCGCAGTGCCTGCGGCCTTTGTTGGACGCACCTTCTCCACCTCCGTCTGCAGCTTGAGAAAGTCCCCTTTGCTGGAAACGGTCGCTTTTTCGCTCTGCGATAGACGTCGCACGGTGGATAAATTAATAAACGGACAATGGCGAATGGATCGCGAAGATGTATACACGGTCGTTTGCATCTGGTGCTCTTTTAAAAAAAGCGAGCATCGAGGGCGAGCTAGGGAGCTCGGAAATAAAGAACACGTTGAATCCGATAGAAACTGGGCGAAATAAAGCGCGACCTCCGATACACCAGTAACTTCGTGTCCAATTGAATTAACCTTTCTACTCGGTTAGACGTCAGTAAAACTTCCGATCTTGCAGTTAACCCGGAGTTCGGTGGGAAAGAAGAAGAAACAGAGGGAAGAACGATGCAAACGAGCGATCCTGATAACGATAAACTTTACGAGGGATGCTCTCTTAACTGGTAGGACCCGTCCCGATGCCACTCGCTCGACAAATTAATCAGCCGACAAGTAACAGAGCAATTAACGCGACGATAAAGCGATAAATTACAGAGCATTTAACGAGAACGTGGAAATATACCAAATTAGGGCTTCGCGCACCCAAGTTTTGTGGATAAGTTAAAAAGGGGGGCAGGGTGTAAGCGAATCAGCGGGAGCTTTTTGGGGGGATGTACAGGAGGGGTGAGAGTAGAGGAGGATAGTTGGAAAGAGGAAAGGAAAGGATTCTTTGGAGAAATGAGATATTGTGGAAGAGAAATAGAGGGGTGGAAATAAATGGAGGAATAAATTGGAAGTAAAACTTGTAATCTGAGGTTTGGGTAATTTCCAATTTCAACTGCAACTTTCGAATAAAAACTGCGTTGCACTGTGAATGGTATATTGGCTAGTAGCCATTCTTTTACAAGTGCGTTTTTAATTTAAAGAATAGATACCATAATAATAATAGGGGAAGGCGGGGCAAAGCAAAATAGCAAGGCAAAATGAAATATTGTTTTGTACATGTTACTATGGGTAGTTTTGTACATGCTATTCTAGTAGGTATGTCACAAAAGGAAGCTACTAACATTTGTGAGGCTGCTTGTTGGTGAAGCAAAGTGGTTAGGGTTTTATTTAAAATTTTTAAGTTTTATGCACGAAATTGTTATTTCTAATGTTGGGTACGTAATGTCATGTACAAATAGGTGTTATTCTTTTAGCTTATGATTGAGATTATACGTAAGTATGTTAAGTTAACTTTATTTTAATATATTAATAATCATTGTAACTCATAAATTGTAGTTACATATATGAAATTCGGGCAGAGTACAAATTTTTCTCAAAACCGACTTTTTTACTCATAACTGACAAAATGATCAGTGTAATGCAATATAACAAATTGTTTTGTGTTCTTTTCCTGTAATTTTATCTAGTTTTTACTGTACTATTTCTTTTTGTATATTTCATGTGTATTTTACTTTAGCCTTTTTTTTACATTTCTTCACTAAAAAGTTGTATTTTTTTCAATAAAGATACTTGATGTTCCTTGGCTTATTTAATTTGACTTATTTTTAAAAATTTTAGAAGATTTTTTTGTACAAGTATTTTATCAAATTCTAAACTAGCAGTACTTTTTTATTATGGATTTTAGAAAACAAAAGTGTATAATACAGTATGGTAAAAAAATATGCTGGTTTCTGTTATTTTTGTGTGTTATTACTTTATTATTACTTTGGAAACAATGCTATGCAAATTGCACCAGGCAGGAGGATGAAAAAAATTGCCATTTTTGGAAGGAATCGGGAAAGCATTGTCATTTATCCGAAATGTGCTGGGAAATTTGTAAAAAACATATGCGACTATGAAAATATCTAATTGAGATAGTACAAAATCTGACGGTAAATCAGTCGACGATTGGTATCCAGCAAAAGTTAACTACCATAGAATTTTTACATAACGACAACAACCACTGACACACTCGAGGTCCATTTTTGATGAACCGAAACGCTGTGATCCTATTGTATCGTGACACGAGACTTTGCTCAGCAGATGTGGAGAAAATTGGAAAATTAAATGGGTAGTGTTATCATTCTTGGGAACAGTAAATTTGTACCTATTTCGATCCTTGTTAAAACTTTCGAAACGGGACAAATTTTTTGAATGCGAATGACATAGATTCAGCACGCGAGTATTTTTCAATACAGTCGGTTGTCTGGAAATTGGTAAATTGCCAGAGGAATGGCACGCTGTCATTGGAAATAGTGACAAATATCTTTTATATTGAAATTTTTTATACATGTGCCGAATATAGAAATACATTTTAATTGAGAGGCTGCAAATTACTTGTGACTCGACTTAAGGGGACTAGGCAGTCAGAAATTCGATTTTTGTTGCATTTTTTTAAAGTAGCACCCTTCCCGAGTAAATTGTCGTTTGGTTTATGTTAAAATTCGCAAAATTAAGGATTTTACAGCCGAAAAGGTCGAGTGCGCCATAAACCGTTTCTGCACACACGCAGGTAATTTAGATCCCTCTTTCGAAACTTTAAACGCGTTTTTCTCAGAATCATATTTCGCAAAAGTCTGTGAAAACTTCTGTTTTGACAAAAAAAAAATAAAATGGCTGTTTTCCCTGGCGAAAAATGACGTTTCTTTAAAATTTTCCGTTTTGCAGCCACCATTTTTATAATTTTGATTTTTTTTCTTTTACGATAGGTTCAGGGCAGAATGGGGGTCGGGGGAAAGTATCAATTTCAGAGGATATTTCACAATTCAATTTCTTACGGCCAGAATGACTGCACAATTACAGCGGCTCCAGAAAAAAGCCTACATATCAGGCGACTGTAGCGCTGTTATACATATGTATATAATATTCATATAATTTTTTTCACTGTTTGTAGTATTGATAAACATTACCCAAAAACACTAGTCACAATTTGTGTTCATCTCCTTGTAATTAATTCGCAAAAAATACTTGATTTTCGAACGATCTGACTGCCTATAGTCGTGTTCAGATTTATTGGCCGGTGAGTTCGGTTTCTCGAGCAGCGCGCAAGGAGAAATCAGCCACTACCACCTGACGATCGTGGATTGGCAGTCGAAGATGCAGGGCCCCCGAAGGGTATGGTGGAGTAAGGGGAACGGTGCTCGACTCCGCCTCAACGATGCCGTGTGGCTGTTGTTTATTCATAGCGTAATAGTAGTGTGCGTTACGAATCGTATTGGCTACGCATAGCCAATACGAGACGAAGCTACGGCAGAATCCCGTTAGGGGACCGTCCTTAAATTACGTAAGGGTAATTTTGTCGATTTCTTACTCCCTCCCTCCCCCAGTATAAGAATTCGTAAGATTTGATATTGCAACCCCCATCTTACGTAATATTTTTTACATTGAATTTCTTCAGTTATTAAAATTCTTTTAAAGGTTTATATAATTCATTTAACTCGGTTTCGGGAAATTTAAACTAAAACAACTTTTCTGGAACATTAATGATAGAATTTGCATTTATTCAAAATTAGGTTAAAAATATTACGTAAGACGCTACCTGACTCCCCCCTCCCCCTTGTAAGAAAACGTAAGAAATTCGCGACCCCCTCCCCCCCAAAAAAGCCTTACGTAATTTAAGGATGATCCCTAGCCGCTGGCCAAGCCTTAATTCCGAGTATGAGTTTCTCGCTTCTTTCTGGCCGAAGGGGGGAGCGAGATGGAACGCTTTGCAAACCGGTTTTCCAGTGCTCAGGGAACCGTACGACGGCCAGGCGTAGCCCGAGAGAGAGCGAGAACGTAGATAAAAGGAGCACCGAGGCAGGCAAACGGTGTGGTGGGAGAATACCCCTCACGAAACTCACCGGCCAATAAAGCAGAACACGACTTTAGTCCCCTTAATAGAACTGGAAGGATAAGGAAATAAAAACAGATGCAGGAATCAAGACATAATAGGGGATGAAGGATGTGCACAGACACTTGAAGACGAAAGGAAAGAAGTTTAATAAAATTCGAAAACGAGGTGAAGGAACGAGGCAATTAAAAAAAGTACGAAAAGAAAAATTGAAAGATTGCTAGAAATGTTGTAAAGATGAGGAAGAATCAGAACTATGTAGAGGAAAAAATTATATAGAGATGCACAGGACATCTTTGGAAAGGACTGTATGAAGTAACCTGTTAACTGGGAAGACGAGTTAACTCGACATTCAAATAGCTAATCCTCCGCATTGGATAGTCACCATGAAAATTTCAAAACTTCTCTCGTACAAAAGGAATAAATGTCAAACGAGTCAATTCGCCTGTAATAATTATTAAAAGTATAAGAAATAACCCCATTAACAGAGAATAGAAGAATGACGGAAAAATTTTAAGAAAAAAGCACAGGAGGAAGAAGTAGATAATGTTAGAGCGGAAGAGTAAATAAAATGAGGATAAAATAGGGCTAAGCAAAACAGCAATAAATAATAACACTTGTGGAAGGTACAATCAGCTTGTAATACAGAATACGTAAGATAAGCGTACATGCAGGGTTGGAAATACGAATCAGACACACATTGGAATGTAAGCAGATATGTATGCAAATATCGCAACCAGAAATATCATGCTAGCCGAGAAAAAGCTCTAACAAAGCACTACTGCTACAACATCGGGGCAGGACTCACCGCGAGCGAGCAAACAAGGATGATGAGGACCATAACCCAAGTGAGTAACGTAACGATCCCGCAATGCGAGCCCAAATTAAGCGCGTGTCTCAATTTACTGTCGGCCAGCAGAAAATGATACATCTGAAAGCAGTGAATGATTTTTTCGCTTGAAAAGCAGCCCTCAAGCCAGTGCATGAAGAAATGCCGAAGAGAGGCGAAGTTCTACAGACCAGCCAACGGGGCCCGAAACTCTGGGGCCGATAATATCTGATCAGTCTTATGTTCTCCATATTACGTCTCCCCTTTGTAAACTTGATAATTTGTCGCGATTAGCACGGGCATCACGTCAACTTGGTCATTTTTTAGGCGTGAACCGAAAAAGGGAAAACTGACAGCCTGGCTAGATCGTTTGACAGAAAATGGCGTGGTTGGCGCGTCTCTCGTCCACCGCCTCTCCCCCCTCCAAACGCCGAGCAGCCCCCTGTAGTGATCGATCATGAGCAACGATAACAGTAAACATCCGACGGTACAAATTGATGCGGCATATTCAAACAACGTTGCTGACGATGATGATAATCCGATCGGTTCGCCACGGTAAGAACGGATCCTCGTAACGACATTATCTTCGCCACCGATCGCGGTTCGGTCATTCCGTTTTACTGCTCTCCATACCCATGCTGCACTCCTTTTCCTTCGATATTTCCACGAACCTCGAACGGTGTGAGGGTTCAAACAAACTGTGAGTAGGGTTTATATAAAAACCGACGGTGGGAAAAAACGGTTTTTGAATTCTACTATTGCCTAAAGCCGTTTAAACCGATTTTAGAATTTTCACAAAAAATATAATTAAAATAGTAAATAAATATTTGTAATTATTTTAAAATTCTCAGTTTTTTTAATATTTATCGAATTTGAAAAATATAACTAAATAAAATATACTGTACCTTTGCAAAACCAAATAAATAAAAAAAAATAAACTGAAATAGAAGTTTAATGTCCATATAATTAATCTGAGAACAATCAAACTCGGCTGTATTATTCTTCGATGAGGTAAGCTTCTTAACATGTTCAGTGAAATTTCATTGATTTTAGAAATTGTTTAGGTGGTCAAATTTAATGAGAATGTATCGCAAATGAAACGCGGTCGAGGTGGCGCACTGAACGTAATGCCCAAGATGGCGTCTGAGCATGCGTGTGATGACCTCTTAAGGCTGGAACAGACGCGTCGAGTAATTTAGTCGAGTAGCGAGTAATTTAGTAATTTACCATTGTTTTACTAAACTACTTGACTAAATTTTAGTGTCCAAACACGAAAATTTACTAAATTACTCGCTACTCGACTAAATTACTCGACCTGTCTGAATCAGCCTTTAGAGCATATCATTGAGCTATGGTATTCTTATAGCTCAATGGAGCATATATACACGTAGATCGCATTGATAACTCGAAACTGTAGCCAACATCACGCGAGAGAGAAATACATGTGCGAGCGCCAGTTCACACGCCATCTTGGGCATTACGTTCAGTGCACCACTTCGACCGAGTTTGATTTGCGATATATTCTCATTGTTTATGGTATGGACTTATCTCCTCATCAAAATAAGTGATATCGAACAGGTAATTTATGGATTTATTTAAAATCATAAAATGGGACCACAAATAGGGGTAGATGTACAAAACATTTTATTTTACTTAAAACTGGAAAACCAATGTGGAGGAACTCAAACTCATTACACTTAGGTATGTTAGTTTTCAAAAAAAATAGGTAAGGACTTGGATAAAATGAAAGATACTATAATCAGGATCAGAAGTCCTGTTTTGGATATTTTTTTCGCTCTATTATTGACGAACTTGTTACAACTTCGTAAAAATACTTGAAATCTCGCCGGGGCGAAAATTTTTGGCCTTTTTAGAGCACGAAGTCAAGGCCTGAGGAAGCGAGAAATGTTAAAGAGTGAAAAAACTTATCCCCTTTTCGATATTATTAATTCAATTATGGTAGAGGGTGTAATGGAGCCCCGTTAGAATTAATTTATGTTGGCTTAATCGTTGAATACTGTGAAAAAGTTACCACAGCACAGGTACTGTGGTTTGCAAAAATGTTGCCGGTAGAAACTTGGTGGTCCGATCGAGTGTATCCTCATAGGCCCACTTTCTCTAACACTGTGGTAGATGTAAAGCACACGTATTGTCGCTATTGGCCGACGCGTCACGTCAACGAATCAGTCAGCAACACCGCATGACGAAGAGAGCGAGCGGGGGAATTGGGGAGTCCGCGGCAGAGAGTGGGGCGGCGCGAGCGAGGTAGTCCCCTTGCCCCGCTCCGCATACGACTGCCAACAATTTTGCAACCCACAGTAGTTTATGAAGGCTTAGTTCTGGGGATGGATTTTACGTATAGTTGACGGACAGAGTTTCGGCGTTGTAATACATGGGTGTCGCAGAAAATGTTACCAAGGTAAGTATTTTACTAAGACTTTACTTCCTAAATGGATCTTGGGTAGAATTGACAGAGTTTCAGTATTGTTGCGAATTTGATGTGGATCTCTTGTAGAGGTTGACCGAAATGTGAGTTTTAAAGGGATTTCGAAATAGGAAACAGATAGAAAGATAGGGTGGATTCTGGAACGTATTTTCACGGATATCAGGGAGGATTGGAGAAGTACAAGACTTTGATAACATGGTGTCTGAATTATTTAGAAGATTTTCGTATGCACTATGCAGCCTATGCTTCGCATAGGGGCGCTTGGTTCCAACGACGCCAATGACAGGCCCATTTCGGACGCAAAAGGAGAATTTTTCATTTTTATTGAGCGGGTCTTTCGAGAAGCCGAAGTATATTGTTTATAAACATCATAAGTCACATCAGTGGTGTTATGTACAGATTTGTGTTAGGCACCTTTGTCATCGGGCACAAAAGGAGATTTTTTCAACTTTTATTAAACGGGTCTTTTCAGAAGCCGAGGTCAGAGTTGGGCGTTATTCGAATAAATTTTTTCGAATAAATTCTGTTTCGAATAATATTCGAATAAAAGTTACGAATAAAATGAAGCTATTCGAGAATAACGAATAAAAGTTTATTCGAATAAAAATATATTTGAAAAATATATAAGAATTTTTTCGAATAAATCGTCAAATAAGTATGTATTTGAATAAATCGCCGTATAAAAGATGGCCACTAAACAGGCAATCTGCTAACATATTAATTAAAAAACTATTGAAATTGCCGTCCTGGTTATCGAATACAATTAGTATCGAAAATAACGTTTTGAGTTGGGTACCCTTCGCTGTAATAACCAGACATAAACAGTCTGTCATCAATGGTCGACCCGGTCGGCCGCTATCTCGAGAAGCGTTCCCCTCACCGTCACGCCACTTATTCGTAACATTTATTCGTCGGTGAGCTCTCTCGAATAACAAATAATTCGTCGAATAAAATCATTATTCGTTATTCACGAATAATTCTTGGGGATTTATTTATTATTCTTTATTCGTTATTCGAAATAAAATTTGCCCAACTCTAGCCAAGGTATATTCTAGGGCCCCATATAAATTATACCATAAGGGTGCCGATCACCCTAGCGTCAGCCCTGGGTACACATTCAGATAAAGTAAAAAGTGGCAGGTGTTTACAACAAAATTACTAACAAAAGTGGGATTGTGGGAAAGGATCTATGAACATTTGCTTATAAAAATTCTTTAGTTTAACAAGGATTGCTACGTGGCGGTTAAGGGGAAAGGTTTCGAAAAGGCCATAGCCAAAGTGCCAGTAAGATATGCCAATGGAGAATTTTTCTTTTATGTCTTCGTTTTCGACTATTCAAGAGAGCCAGTGTTCTCCACTTCAAATGGAATCTAACGCTCAAAGGGAAGATACAAAGTAGATTAATATGTATTTTTCTCCGTTTACATACACTATGGCATATCTGATACGAAATACAATAGAAAAACAATCTGAAAGATAATATCATACAGAGAAACAACAAAATTACCTGCATCAAGAGATCGCGCACATAAAATAGTTTATGATGTATGCAAAGGAACAGAACGTAAATACCTACGTATCGTTAATTCTTTAGGGGAAAATAGGTGTTTCATTTAGCAACTTTTTAAATACAAAAAACGTAGAGCGGTAAAAACGCGTCACTGGCAGGGGGGCCACTAGTCTCATGAAATGAAGATTTGTCAGGGGAATAAATCCCAGCAAGCCACGTTTTAAACAATATGTCAAATGGCCCCAGCTATCCGACATATGCTAATAATTTTGCAGAACGTCGAAGGAAAAAAAAACAGTTTCGCGTGAATATCTCGTTATCTATCGGTTCTACAGCAAAAATAATTATTATGAAATTTGTAGCTCAGGAAATTGTCTACAAAAACGTTCATATGAGTTTTTTTCGTAGGAGTAAGCATTTTCATGTATGCCGGCTCCCTAAGTTTCAACCCTTATCAAGAGCGCGCCAAGTATATATAGATATATTGCGCAGCGCGAGACACAGAGTGTATCTATTACGTCACGACTCGCTATCAAGAACCCTGACATTTCCGAATCTCAATAACGGCTCAATAACTATTCGTATTAAAATATTGATTTGTATACAAATATATATGCTTAATATTATTGAATACATGTTTTTCTTTGTGTAAATAGCCATTGTGATAATTGGCGCAATTGTTGTACCTATATCATTACTTTTGTAAAGTTAAATATAATACATTAATAAATTTCTATTAATTTACGACAATGTTTTTAAATGGGATTCTTTTTGATGAGATTATACTCTTGGCGCTCATTTTTGTACCTTTTTTTAAAATACTTTTAACAAGGGGAGATCCGAACTCCGAAAATTTAAAAAATTATGAAACTTTTTGAATATGTGGGGGATGTCGTCCTGAGTACCACGCAATTTTGTTTGCTGCCCGAATTCACTCCAAGGGGAAGAAATTAATCCTTGTGAATCGGCTATTTTCCGATTTTGTGTTATAATTCGCGAACTGTAAGAACTTTAAGTTACCAAATGATACGTAGTTGTAATTAGAAGAAGTACGTAACATTTTTCTGAAAACTTTTTTCAATCTCTTACAGTTCGCGAGTAATAACACAAACTTGGAACATTTTCAGGGGTCAATTTCGCCCTCTTAAACTGTATTTGGGCAACAAACAAAATTGCGTTGTACTCAGGAGGCAGGAGGACATGCCCCACATATTCACAAAGTGTCATAATTTTTTTAATTTCTGGGTTCCGGATCTCTCCGTGTCAAAAGAACGAGGGTTGAAACATTGGAAGCCATCGTACATGAAAATGGTTACAGTATTGTCTCCGTATGTGCTCGGTTTGGTGTACACGATGTGGGTTTTTTGCTATCCCCACCACTTCTGTCTCATTCTTGTCCGGCGTGGGCGAGAGCGAGAGCCACTGAAAGCGAGCGAGGACGGTACGAGACAGTCGACGCGTTGATGTTTGGTCTCGCTCCGTCTTTCGGGCGCCGCGACACTTCGTCCTTTGCGTGCGCGACGGGCGTGCGCAATGGTCGCAAGCACTCACAGTGAGCATGGGAACGCGCACGCAAAGCGTTCCATCTCGCTCTCCCCTTCGGCCAGAAAGAAGCGAGAAACAAATACTCGGAATTAGGGATCTGTTCACGATAGGAGTTCAACGCGGGTCCCGACCAGCGAGCACATACGGAGACAATACTGTATTCCTAAGAAAAAAACTCATACCTACCTTTTTTATACAAAATTTCCTAAGCTAAAAATTTCATAATAACTATTTTTGTCGTAGAACTGATAAATAACGATATATTCACGAAAAAATAATTTTTCCGTTGACGCTCTGTAAAATTTTAAACAGATGACGAATCGATTGGGGTTTTTAACATATTGTATACAACAACGAATTAAAGACCTATACAAAAATTTAGATTGCAGGGAATTATTCCCCAGATTCGTCGTATTTCCGTCCAATTTCACTGGACTACACGAGATTAATTGTAAGAAAAAAATGAAATGACGCTTAAAAATGTCACTACATAAGAAACGTCGCGTGAGGGAGCCACAACATGCTTCCAAAAGCTGCCCTGTGTGAATAACTGGGAACGAGACGATAGGGCTGAGAATTGCCACTCCAACAATTTTTCCGTTTGGTTTCAAATGGAATACAAACGTACACGCTTACTCCGCTGGCGGCCTTTCAACAAGCTGTCGCAATTTTTTAGTCAAAGGGACACTCTGTGCAATCGTTGGCATCACCAAAGTTAAAGGTCCCGTTAATAATCCAGCGTGCTATATAGCGTGTGTCCTCGTATGTATCGGAAATTTCAATTGATTTTAAGCCAGATCCTATGACCTACGGTCGAGCCTTCGCGATATTAACAACAGAAAATCAGAATGGAACCAAATGAAAAGGTTGAAGCACAATCATTTGATGCAGCCGCGGGTAGATGCTTGGCCTCGTTCTTTCGGAATAAAGTTAATTTTTTTATTCGTCAGAAAATAATTTCACGTCGAATAAAGTTAAAGTTAAACTAGAAAAAATTATTCGACGCTGAAGTTGAAACGCTCGACGAATAAAGAAATCAACTTTATTCGCCAAATAATCTAAAGTTAAAGTAATTTTTACTTGTCCTGTTATTTTAAATAATTTTTTATTCAGTTAATGCCCAACTCTGGACTTACCTAATACTTTTTAAACCTAATTTTCAATATGAGCAGCCTAAAAAACGAGGTTTCATCGCACACACGAAACCGAGTTAAATGAGTTATACGAATCTTTAAAAGCATTTAATAAAATAATATGTAAAAAATATTACGTATCTAAGGGAGGTAGGTGGTTGCAATATAAAATCTTTTGAATTCTTATACCGAGGTTGAGAGGGGGCAAGAAACCGCCAAAATTACTTTTACGTAATTTAAGAGTGGTCTCTAAGCTGATTGCGACGGAAATAGAATTTCATGATAGTTTGTTGGCGATCTTCGGACGTTCGAATAAATGCCAGGATATCGGCCGGGCATCGAACTATAGGCTGCGTCTGTATAAAAGACGTCTGATGTAAATTGTACCGTAAATTGAAAATGTTTCGACGGGAGGGAACATTTGCGTTTCCCTGAGAGTGTTCCATTGGCACGGTTAACTCTTTGAATCCCTGCGAACTCTGCAGTTAATGGCGGGTTTCGAGACCACGTTTCGCCTTTTGTTTAGCCCGCGTCTGAGATAACCCGCAGAGAAAATGCCGGGATGGGTATGATAAATGGAAAGCGACGAAAATTGACCTGCTTTTTCGAGGAACGGTGCTGGGATGTTTGGGGGAACGTCACTTCGAGGAATTACATACTTCGAGTGTTACATTGCTGCAAGAAATTGATGTATTTAGACACATTCATTTGCTTTATGATACTATTTGTGTACGATATCGATGTGGGATTAAATTTGAATCATTAAAATGAAAGCAGTTTGTACAAATTTGATGTTAATACCGCATAATGTTACATTAACGTTGGTGGCTCGAGCATTATGATCGATGATAATTATTTCATCTCTTCCATTTTCAGTTTTCAAACAGTTTCGGTAAATAAATGGTCGAATGCATTTGAACGTTATTGGTACTAAAAAATAAATGCCGATTTTCTGGTAGAAGAATATCAGGGGAACCACGAACCAGACCGTTGCAGAATACAGTAACTTGCAGGAGCTTAATGTATTTGACAAGTCTTTCAACGATAATTTTAATGTGCCAAAGTTAATTTAAAATGAAATTAACGTTATGTAGTGATTAATATTCTTTAACAACTTCTGGAAGAACTTTTATACATTCTTCAGGAACATCTATTTAGTTTGGAATAATAACGTGACAGGACACTTTTTTAACCAATACCAATTCTATCCCTACTTGTGCAAATCATATTAATTTTCTATGCATAAAGTTGAATTTAAAAAAATTTGTGTTGATGGGGGAAAACTAGTAATGTTTATTTAAACTATTAGCATTCCTTTGTATATAATAAATTAAAGCATGGGAAGCGAAATAATTGGAATAATTTTATGAACTGATATAAAGATTTAAAAATATTAAAAACACGTAATATCTATTTTTAATTACTATACATAAACATATACGTATAGCGTTCGTATTTGTCGTATTTTTTAAATATTTTTTAATGTTCTTTGCTTAAACAGGAAACGTTATCATATCTTTTATCAGCCCTTAGCAATTAATACAGATGATTAATTGCTAATTAAGAATTTATTACTACATGAGTTGACTCCATTCCAACAATCTTAAGGGGGCCGTCTCATTTTTGTTATTGTCCGTCTCACCGGGCCTTGAATGTGTGCGGACGGTTACACAAGCTAAGTTAAGCCTGCACGTATACGCGTGTAGTAAACAAACCGTTTCAACCATCTTTCGTCCTGGAATCGACCAGAAGGAAGTTTTTGCGGGTACAGTTACCTTCAGTAAACATCTGTGCAGGGTGGTCTGGTGTGTTTGAACGCTAATAAGCACTGTACGTTGAAATAATAATGAATTTATGAATCGAAAACTGACAGAATGAAGCTTCAAGGGTTCTCCGTTGGTGGCGCTAATGGTGTACTGTAGCTACGTAGCACCAGCGTGACGTATAAATTCATTATTATTTCAACATACAGTGCTTATTAGCATTCAAACACACCAGACCACCCTGCACGGTTGTTTACTGAAGGCAACTATACTCGCAAAAACTTCCTTCTAGCCGATTCCAGGACGAAAGACGGTTGAAACGGTTTGTTTACTACACGCGTGTATGTACACGCGTAACTTAGCTTGTGTGACCGTCCACACATATTCAAGGCCCGGTGAGACGGACAATAACAAAAATGAGACGGCCCCCTTAAGGCTTGCCGATTTCACTGTCCGTGTCTACATCACATTCTGGTGTGTTTTGCATGTCCATTAATCCTTCTAAATTTTCTTCATTGACTTCTTTATTTAATAACAATATATGAAAGCATTTTTGTAAGCAATTTTTCTTATTAATATCACTATACGTATTTATCTTCGATACCTGTTTTTTGGCCGGTTATTAGTTCAAGATCAACAAAAAATGACAAGAATAAAATAGTTTAGGTATGTGTGTAATATTTATGCCAATTTTGTTAAAGATATGACAGGTCACATACAAGAAGTTTCAAAGTCCAGCAATTTATACGTTTCGTCCCACTGCCTGTTTTACCTTCCTTTCTCATATTCATGTTTGCAGACAATAATAATTCATCTCCTGAAGCCTTTTATATTTGCATCGAAAACCAGACAAAACTATTCTAAAATTTGCTAAATTTTCAATGTCTCCTAACTTTGCTAAAATTCATCCAAAGTTGATGAAACAAAACTATTTTAAACTTTGAACTTTCTACTTTTGAACTCGTTGAATCACATTTATCGAAATGGGTGTCCAGGGGGTAAAATCCGCCCTCAAAGAAGAGCGTGCCAAACTGCAAAAATTCGTTGATGTTTGCCAAATGCTAGAGAGTGCAAACAATATTTTCTGCAATTTTCATGTTCACTGTCGGAAAATATGATCATTTGTCTTTAAAATAAGTTAAACCTCACCAAAATAGGATGTTTTTCAACAAAGATACGGCCATGTCCACAAATGTCTACATTATTTATGTCACGTTACATGCAGATGTACCAAAAACAAGGAAATCAATTTCAACATATATCTATGTCTTCCTATTACATTTCGTACACTTCTAATTTTTTTAGTTTTTAATAAAACAGTTAAGTTACAAGTGAAATTACAAATACCAGTGGTGGTCCCCGCAGTTTGGCTGGGTTTGAACGAAAACGGCGAAAATCTGTTCGGAATACGGACGTTTCGATCGCGTGACAGTTATTTCCTCTCGAAAAATCTTGACCAATGGGTGCAGTTAAATATTTTCACGGCGTGCAGTTAGCGCCGGAAACGGGATTTCATGGTTGTTCGCTATCGAAATGGCGATGTCGGAAGTGCGGGTCGTCGGATAAAATTCAAAACAAATTCGAAACGCCATAAATAAAGGGCTTCTAGGACGGAGGGACAGCGACGGGGAAACAAAAATCGCGAAGAATGAATACTTGCTCTGTAGCAGTTGTTTTCTTTTTCTGACGGCCAACGATTTCCAATTTGAACAATGCACTCGGTGGGTTAGATAAATCCGCGCGCCGCGTTGCGCGTACTTCTAATTTCGAAAAACATTGTCAGGATAGACCTGGGTAGGAAATAAAAGGAAAGGAAGGAGTGCACGTTACTGAGAATGCTTTCAAAATTTTGGAACATTCGGATTACACGACAACAATGGGAACGCGGAAATGTGAATATTCCGAGGTTACTAAAAAATGTGGATCAAACGTGGATGACATTCAATACGCTGAGATTTGTGTCGAAGAGGATGATTTTAAATACGCTTTATTCATTCGCTTTATGCATAGTATTCCATACAATTTTCGCTTTGGGCATTGTGATACAATTTTATTATTTATTTATTTAATTTAGTTATTTTAAGTCGCATCAACCTCTAAGTTTGGGTATCAGCGACTCGACCTATAGTAACAATAGTTACAACTCCTGGAGAAGGTTGGTATTTTTAAGAAATCTCAGCAGCTGAGTTAGCTTCTTTTGGTGGGTCAGATTTTTTCGTATACAGGAGTCAATCTCGCAGTTATTCCTTTCAGCTAAATGGGATATTTTGTTGTGGGTAATTCTGAAGCGTGATATTGTTACTTCGTTTGGTCTTGTAAGATTACGGACAGAGGGGTTATCAAAGGACTTGTTTTTTAGTAGTAGCTGTCGGGAGGGAAGTTTAGTTTCTATTCCTTGTCCCAGCGTTTATAATACAACCCCTGGCAATAAGTTTGGAACCAGACACAAAGATATGAAACTAACGAGAAATACCAGTATTTTTTACATATAAAATGCTACGGTACACATATGAAACGCATGGTAATGTTAAATTGGTCTAGTTTAATGTAAAAATACCAAAAATAATTAAGAATTTCATTTATTATATAATAAAGAAATATAGAAAATACAAAATGTTTCTTGGAAATATGTAAGTATGGACCATTATGTATTTGTAAAGAAATTTATTTAATATTTTTGTTAAATAAATTCCCGAAGGTGGCGTTGAAAAACGGGTAATTACACTAGTAACCACCCCTAGTAACCACCCCTTAAGGTGGGATTGCGCCTTGTTGGGCCGAGAAATAGGCCATTCTTTGTGAATTTCGTGGAAATTTTCGTTAAGGAAAACAAAAAAAAATGTTAAAATGACAGCCTTCTGAAAAAGATAAATTACCCTGATTTGAATCTTGAAAAGGTTTCGCCCAAAAATCGGGATAATTTCTTTAAATAAAGAAGAAATAGATAGGGGAGAGTCGTGCAGTACCGACCGCTCTAAGTTTTTTTGTTATATCTTGGGGTAGAGTCGATGAAAATCAAAAATTCAAAAACGTATTTGTAGTATAGATAGAACTTAGTAAGAGGAGAGAAACTATTTTTGTGAGGTTTAATAATAACAATTGATAATTCGCAAAAGTAAAAAAGTTGTAATTTCTAGGAAACGAAAAATTGTCGTACAGTACCGACCAACTATTAAATTAGTAGATTTTAAGGTCTTAATGATTAACAATGTTAATAAAGACATTTAACTAGTACAATACAAGATTCTTTTCAAATTTTATTTGTACAAACTCGCAAGTCAGATAATTAATACATATTCTCCTGATCTGTGTATTCGACGTGTGCCCAACCGTCACATACGGTACACTGCACCCAATCCCAAATGATTCCTTGCAAACAGAGATGGGCAAAATTTTTATTTAAATAAAATTTCGAATAACGAATAATAAAATAACTTTATTCTTCAAATAAATTCTCATCGAATAAAAAAATTAACTTTGTTCGTCGAATAATCTAAAGTTAAAGTAACTTTTATTTGCCCCTTATTTACATAATTTTTTATTTAGTTAATGCCCAACTTCGCTTGCATATAACACACTGGATAACTTCTTCATTAAATTTTAGCTTCCTGTTTGTTAGGTTATGATACCTATCCTTATTTACTTTATTTTTCTATGGGAAAAGGTAGTAGGAAGGCTAAATGAACATCTTATAAACTAATGTGAGTTGCTAACAGATTGAATGCACAGATAAGAAAATTTTGTTCTCTACTGGTTGACAGAGTCTGTTGGTCGGTACTGCACGACAGTTGGATGGTCGGTACTGTACGACAAACACGGGGCAACATTTTAGATCATGGTATATTATGTAGAAAAAATATTGCAAAATCAGGACGTTTTATTAAACTTAATGGACTAGAGATAGTATACATAATAGAACAAAATCATTTACTTACACGAGAAACAAAATATTAGCTTTAAAAAATAACTTTTAACCCACTCAATATCAACGTATGCGTTTAATGCCGTAGAACATCGAGAGCAATGGAGTAAACAATATGGCCCCGAAATAGGTTATAGAGAATTGTGATTTCCATTGGTTAATTCAAATAAAGTGTTAATATCGGGTCGAAGAAGCGAGAACTAGCTTTGGTCGGTACTGTAAGATGGTCGGTACTGCACGACTCTCCCCTACAGCAACGAATCTACTATCAGAGATAGACACTTTAATTTCATATAGATTGAGAATCTCTTTTTGTGCTTCGGATAACTCTTACAGTACTTTTCATCAACGCCAGGGCCACCCGATTATTTTTCAACCCTTTTTCTGAATATGCCATGTTTTTTTCACTGTCACACAAAAATTCAGAACAATAGTTCAAGATACAGTAAAACAGCCTGCCAAACCTCAAAATTAATTTATCGAACCGTTTTTGTACAAAAAATTACAAAAATATACCTAGTTTTTGGCCCAACAAGGCGCAATCCCCCTTAAAACTGCGACGCGTTCTTCCTCGTTTGCGATCTTGACTATTGCACAGTAGAGTTACCTTCAATCTCAGAAGAAACATGCAAGACATAGCAGTGCTGTCTTAACCTCGGGGGGGGGGGGGGGGGGCTCTCGGAAAAATTGGAAAATTAAAAACAAAAGGATTGTAAAAGCTAAAAAAAGGTAATGGGCCCTATAACTGTGTCAGAAAGAAAATAACGAATACACCAAAATTTAGATTTAAAAATGAGGCCCTTTTTTCACGGAATGGACCTCCCGTTTAATCTTATTTATTTAATTGTTTTAATACTTATTCACTTCGCGTATTAGCGCGCTATTTTTTATTTTATTTACTTCAGAATAATTTAGAAGGTCACATATACCCACACAGCACATTCCGCTGCAGAAAGGTTGCAGAAAGGTTGCAGTTAGGTTGCGGTGCGATGTTGCACACGGGCGAACATAGGAAGATTTCTGCAGCATCTCAGAAATATTGCCTGCAATGTTCCAATCTTGCATCGTAACGTAACTGCAACCTTTCTGCAGCCTTTCTGGAACGTAGTGTGCTGTATGGGATAGAGCTCGTCTCGAGACCCCCGAAAACGATAAGACGGCACTGAGACATAATGGTTTCGACTAATTTATTTAATAATAAAAAAAGGAACAACTAATGACCAGTTCCTTCTGTATTACCTAATAACAGCTCACATTGTTTTAAAAGCCCACTTGCTTGTGACTCAATTGGATATATGTATTTGAAAATAATTTCTAGTTCAATTAGGTAATATGCAGGATGGACCACTTAATTGGAATCACCTAAATCTCACCGTTATTTTTGGGTAAATGAAGAAACAGTTTTGAGTTTAGAGCATAGTAAACTGTTCAAAGGGGCCAAAAAATGGTAGAAAAGACATTCCTCTCCTAACCCAGTGGTCCACGGCAACCACCTTCCTGCGACTCCCGGGGTTAGCCAGGCTCCAGTTCGTCTGTAATTAACAAATTCTAAATTAAACTCTGATCCTCGGTTACGCAACTGCCCGCGCCCTCAGTCCACGACCCGTAACAATTATCTTCAGATTAAAATAAAATATGCTCAGTTTAGATGACCGGAATAGAATGTTATTGTAGTCGTTGATTTTTCTTTTTATTCTTTATGAGCATGTAGAAAAAATAGGATTTCTTTTAAAAAAATATCGATGTCCTCGAAATTTCTTAAAATGACTACGAGCGAACTTTCTTTTCAATCATTTTATTTGCCCCTTTGAACAGTTTACTCTAAACAGTTTTTTTTCGTATACCCATTAATACGGAGATATTTAAGTGAACCCATTTATGTGGTGCGCCCTGTATAATTTGAATAATCATTTCTAAAATAATATATGAAAAGGTTCATATGAGCATCATTATTTATGTGTGATAAATTTATCTGAAACACTTTGTACAATGATGTATACTTTTTTACTTAGTTTCAAATATTGTGATCTCTCGAATTATCCTGGACGGAGTATTAAAGCAAATCTTTTGGAGAGCACATGGACATTTAATTTGGACATTTATAGTCTTGAATAAATGTATGTTACGGTTAAAAGCTCAATATTTGCTGGCCTTTGTGTAGAGTAGCGTATTTAAACGTGTTTCAAGACACAGAGATGTGTGTACCTTCGTACGTAGCTTTATTACTGTTGGGACTTACAGCATTACGTACGATAATAATCTCGTAACGTACAGTACGTTCCACCTGTGCAGCAAATAAACCACACAGGCTATATAGTTTTTTTCGGTCATGCCGTAGGTGCATTTCACGTGTGCTCCTTAAATACGAATGTTAAGTAATTCCTGTAAAAAATGTTGGAGCCATTGGAGATTAGTTTTAATCGTGGATCTTACGTCTTAAGAAAATTTCGTGGTTTCCCATTAGCGTCGAAATATATGTGACACTGATATATGTATCGTTCTATTTTAATATTGAAATTAAAGTGAAACTTAAATTTATCTTAAATTTAGTCGAACTTACAGGAATTCGAAGTGCATACAAATTTGTGCTGGCATATGTACAATGAAAATTATATATCTAAAAAAGGTATGCTTGATTAAGTAATATAAATTTTTATACTCAAGGATATTTGGAAATCCTACAGCTTTTCTCCATTCTAGTTAAAATACGGACACCAAAAATATGTAATAATTCTTATAAAAGGAGCATCGATTGGCTCCATATCCATGTAAAAAATATGACCGTGTAAAATTTAAGACAGCACCTTCTACCTAATTAACCCTTCGTGGTCACGCGGGGTGTATTGCGTCCGAAGAGCAATTTTCGATTTGAAATGTCGCACCTTTACGTCTTCCAAAGGGGATTTATCGCAAAAAAATAATAGAAAATATTTAAAAAAACGGATTTGTCCACAACTATGGAAAATCGCTCATTTTCAACTACAAATTTGATCATATCAAAATTTATATTTCTACAAAAAGACTATTAGACCATGATTGTATAAGTATTACGAATGTTTAATTATCACTGAAAAGTTAAAAGATTCAAAAATACGAAAATGATAACTCAAAAAATGACGCTGGGGTACAGTGAACCCCGCGTGACCAATTTGTGATTATAAGAAGGTGTGATAACGAAGGGTTAAAGGTACTAAATTTCTAATTATACTCTGACCAATGTCTCTACTTAGTCACTTTTTTGAAAGACAGAATTTCTTAGCCACTTCACACAAAACATTTCTGTGGCTCAAGATCGGTATTTCCTATATATAGAGCGCGCTAAAACTCACGTTACAAACAGAATTGATTGATTTTATAACTGAAAATAAATAGAAAAAGTGGGATCAATTTTTTCGTATGTGACTTCCTTTAAAAAAAAATGACTTTGAAAATTTCTCAAATGTTCATACATCTGGGTATTGGCAGAATGTAAACTAGTAAATATTGTACAATTGTGGATGGGATGAATCTTTGGGTAAAAATAAATAAAAATTGTACAATAACTTTTCGTTTCAAACGGGGCAGACAAGAATTAATCCCAATTTTCTCGAAAAAACAATGCCCCGACCAAAAGAAAACTATTCTACAATTTCAACTTATTTCTTCACAATGGTTTATCTTATGCATAATTGTACTATTTTTATTGTTGCAATTTAGAGAGTAAGAAATGGAAAATATAATAAAAGATACAACTTGATGAAGAGGGCACGAGAACAACATATTTATCAGCAGCTTATGGTGTGAGAAATTAGACAATGATAGCAAGATTTAGATGAGGAAATAAGCAAAAAATGATCAGGTACTGGAACCGGAAGAGGAAAACTAATGTAGAATATGCAATCAGAAACGTTAGAGCATTTACTAAGGTCGAAGCCAAATATATTGGCCGGTGAATTCGGTGTCGGGAACAGCGATCGAGGAGAAATTAGCCACCACCATCTGACGATCGTGGATTTGTCAGTTGGAGTCAGCGTGAGGAGCAATTATGCTTAACAATGGAGGGGGGAAATACCGACGGGTAGTCATAATGTGTGCGTGAACTGACGCCAGCGCCAAATCAGCCGAGTGGCCCCAACGCGAAGCCAAACAGAGCCAACCAGCGTCGACAATCTGTTTCCCGGAGACGCTGGTTGGCCGTGGTTGGCTTCGCGTTGGGGCCACTCGGCTGGCTTCGCGCTGGCGTCAGTTCACGCACACATTACCACTACCCCCTGTCGGTGTTTCGTCCCTCCATTGTTAAGCATAATTGCTCCTCACGCTGGTTGGAGTTCATGGCCCTCGCGGGGTATGGTGGGGTAACGGGAATGGTGCTCGACTCTGTCTGAACCTAGTCCTTTGGCTGCTATTTACCTTTAGCGTAATAGTTATGTGTGTTACAAAGCTATGCGTAGACTAATATGAGATGAAGGTATCGAAAAAGTATCAATGTTCTGACCAATAAAACTGAATTTTTTCGGAGCTAACGGATACCTATTCTGATGTGTGTATATCTACGCTAAGAGCTCGGTTTGGCCTACACGCCAGAAGCTTGGCACTATCCCCACCACTTGTGGCTCACTCTTGTTCTGCGAAGGGGAGAGCGAGTCAGAAAACGTTGAGAAAAGGAGCACCGTGGCAGGCAAACTGTGTGGTGGGAGTATACACCAATATATCTGGCCAATATATCTGGCTTCGACCTTAGGAGTGTGTGCGGGCACAGGCAGCGAAAACGATACAACATAAATATCAGAGAATTTTCAAAGGACAATAGAGAAGATGCACTCTGGATGCAGAAAATTTTGGATGCAAGGAAAGCAAGAAAGGACATAAATTAAGGAGGGACCCACCCTGAAGCCACTAATAAAAAACAAAGTGAGGGATATCTTGTTTGTATAAATTTTTATTTATGGGAATATTTTTATATAGGCTTGGATATCTATATAGTGTTAAAGCAATCTTTATTTTGATAGGATTTTTTTTATGAAAAATTGTACAAAATGGCGGAGAACAAAAAGGTTTCCCGAAGCACTGCAAAAAACTGGCCAACACTCTCAGAAATGACTGGATTATCTGAGAAGGAAATACAAAAATGGTATATAAACTGAAATATATTATGTTCCATGTAGCGAAGGATTTTCTCAAAATTCGTATTATTTTCGAAATTATACCAGTTTGAAGAATTGACTTTAATTTTTGACATAAAGATTTGTACTGAAGTCCTTATAAAAAAAAAGAATAATTGAAATATCAAAAAATCCTACACTACATGGAAAATAATATATTCTAGTTTGTACATATTTATTGTATTTCCTTCTCAGATGATCCAGTGTGTCCCAGTTGTTTTGCAGTGCTCCGGGAAGCCATTTTGTTAGGTTCCATTATGTACAATTTTTCGTAAAAAAAAATTTCTCTCAAAATAAAGATTGCTTTAAAACTATGTAAAAAATCCAAGCCCTATATTTTTGTTTTTACAAACAAAAAGATCCCTAACTTTGTCTTTTGTTAGTGGCTTCGGGGTGTGTGGTCACCCCTCAATTCCAAACGGAACTTACTTGAAAAACATATGAATTACAATTGTGTAATTAGAATTGTGTAATTATCTTCATTTTTTTCAAAGTTATTTTTCTTGGAAATGAAGTTCCTAATCGAAAATTGTTTTCCTATATTTTCATTTACATTCAGATATTTGGGTGTTGTATCACAATTTTGTTGGTACAACCACCCGGTATATCTGCAATACCAGCCAGGAGCCACGAAAGTGTCTCCTATGGGAAGGATCTTATTTCTTCCCAAAAATTGATCCCTTTACGATGCCTCGAATCGCAAGACGCCCTGTTTGTATATACTAAAACTACAGCTACTGGTTCGTTTGGAACTCACGTTCGCAACCGTCGCGACGAAAGAGTCGTGGTTTATGTCGAAGCAACACGGGTCCCCGGTTACGATTTCCCCGGGACGGAAACTTGAAGGTAGCGGCCGAATACTTTTTCGTGACAAACGGGAAACGAGATTTCGCGGTCGCTCGGCGTCGAGATGGCTATGCCAGAAGCGTTGAGCGTCCGTCAAAATTCAGAATATTCACGTCGCCGTCGTGTAGGGCCCTTCTGGCGCATACCGTAAGCCTCAAGAGCGACTCGCACAAAAAATATGTGTAATTAAAACTCGACGCTCCGGGGGATCCTCCACGAACTCGCGCGGGAAGGGAAAACGAAAGGGGAGAAACGAAAGCGACTGAGGAACGATAGAGAGACGTCCAGACGGCCATCGCCGTGCGCCGAAAGGTTAGCGGTGGAATAATCAGTAGCTGAGAATTAAAATAATAACTATTTTCTTACTCGATGTAAGATTTAAGATCACACAAAAACAACAGAAACAGGCATAATTATCTAAAATCCATAATATAAAGTTTCTTCTACTACCACTTCAGAATTTGATCAAATATTTGTTAAGAACATCTTTTACAATTTTTAGAAATAAGTCAAAATAAACAAGACATGGAAAATCAAGTACTTCTATTGAATATGAGCTTTTAAAAAATAGGTTACAACTGGTTTGTAAAAGTAAATTTAAAAGAAAATACTAATTTCAGAATATCGAAAAGTGAAAAAAATAAAATACGCGAAAAGAAATAATTCAGTAAAAAGTGAACTAAACACAAAACAATTTATTTATTATATTATATCTGCTCTGATTGATTTCACTCTGTCCTTTTTCTTTGCCCGCGAATTCAGTGGAAGAGTAATATATGAATTTCGTATACCTACAATTTACAGGTTACAATGGTTGTTAATATATTGAAATGACACACCTTGAATTTAACATACTTGAATTATAAGGTAAAATAATAACACCTATACAAATAAAACATTACCAACCTGACTTTAGAAATAATAATTTCATGCATAAAATTTTAAAATTTTGAATGAAAACTCTAAGCAATTTATTTCACCAACAATCCGTCTCCATAAATGATAATGGCTTTCTTTTGTGACAAACCTACAAGAATAGCATGTAGAAAACAATATTTCACTTTGGCCCCCACCATTTCGCTTTGCCCCGGTTTCCTCTACGTACGTTGCTCACAAAGTAGTCGTCTACAGCATACATGTGCATAAAATATGTTGTCAGTTCTAATTCACAGCAATTTTAAACTTTTCGCCAGCAGTGTACGTCAATATTGTTAGACCATCTTTGAGAGTTCCAATATTCATGAGAATCGCGTAGTAATCCCGAACAGAATCAAAATATTTATCACACATCATCCGCTTGCAGTAGATCATCGTATAAGTGATGTGATTTTTTCGGTATACATGTTGGCTGAGAATAAACGATTTTCTATGCACATAACATATTTTTTGAAATTTTCTAAAACCTGAACAGGGAGTTGAATTCGACTTTAAAAATCTCACACTAAAGAAATTATGTTCTACGCCGGATAGTTCTTGAGATATTCCAGAAAATGTGTCTGCGACCCCAAGTTCAAAATCGGCGTGTGCGGGTTCAATATGTTCTTTTAATATTTCTCATCCTTCTTGTGCCCATATTACATCTAACTTAACCTAGCCTTATCTTCACTTATTCCTAATTTAATTTACCTACCTAAGTCTTAAACTAACTTAACATCTAACTTAATTTACTTTCGCCGCTAGCTATAGAGAAGTAATTTCTTCGATTTCTGAAGTTTTCCCTACTATGTACCATTACACTTGGTAACGTTACGCCTTACGTTTGAAAAGACCCAGGCACCACCGGCCGAGGGTTGACACATATTCCATTTTCTCTCGTTCTACTCAGGTCTGTACTCCCATTTTATAAAATTCTTCCGACTTCAAAAAGATACTTCAATCACATTGTCTACTTCCTCTCTAAAAACTAATAATAACACAGTTCCGCAGCGATCTAGACTTGTGACATTTAATAGCCGTTTCTAATAGGTTTTCGTGCGCTGAAAACGAATCCGCAAACCGTTTGTCGCCATCATCCTCAGTTTTTGAGAAATTCGATTTTGAAGAAAACTGCAAATTTTCAAATTTTAGCATCTTTTGTGTCGAAACGGTAATAGGTATTCGGTGGCTTATTCCGTAAAATATTCTATGAACCCTCCCGAATATGTTTAAATAACGATCAAAAGAATACCCTAAATGCACCCATTTTTGTAGATATCTTTCAATTTATTTCCAAAATTAAGGGTCTAGGCGAAAATCTGACCATTCCAGGCGATGTAGCAGATATTTTTCCTTCGGGGACCATCAACAGAAGTGGTAAGTCACGTTTTGTTTTCAATACAGAAGCGAAATAGTTAGGAAAAATGTGCGGTACCGACAGTGGTATATAGTCACGCGCGTTCAGCGATTGTGTGACGCTCAGCGGCAGCGGATCGAGAGCCGCCGCTGATTATCACTGTCGACGGCACGCGTTTTGTCTAACTATTTCGCTTCTGCATTGAAAACAATACGCGACTTATCACTTCTGTGGATGTTTTCCCAAGGAAAAATATCTTTTTGTCATTCTTTTTCTCTCATTTTTCTTCTTTCCCCTGTTCCACCATTGTTGATTTTTCAAGGTCAGACCAGCTTTTGGGAGCATTTTTAATTTACATTTTTGTGACCTCTGTAACATATACCTTCGATCTATATAAAAAAATCTGCGCAATTCCATCATGACTTGAATAGTGTTCCTTGTGAGTTTTGGAAATAAATTGAACGGTTTGCGGATTCGTTTGTGCACGAAAATCTATAAGAAACGACTATTAAATGTGACAAGTCCGAAAAAAGTCAAATTTTATTAAACTGTGTAATCAGCTCTTTCTCAAAGCTAAATACTCGTCTTTTTTTCGTTGCACCTACCTTAAGCGTTTGTAATAAATAAAATACCCAATCTACTCTCATCAACCTATAATACATCATTATTAGAAAATCCCGGCGTATGCCAATATTTATATCAAACAGACAAATAACGTTCGTTTCAAATTCTAAATTCTCAGAGAGTGCCCATTGCTTACAGGGCGGCCTGCTAATTACCATTGAATGATAGTTATCCGAAAAAATTGGGTAGCGCTAAGAAAAATGTGCGACAAGCGTCTATGCGCTTGCGAGAAGAAGAAGAAGGAGGCGTCGCAGCCCGCCTTCATGAATCCGAACGATGAAAGAGTGAAGGCCCTCGAGGAGGCCTACGCCAAGTTCGCGAAAACCGATAGTACCTCTATGTTGAAGAAACACTTAACCCAGGAGCTGTTCGACCAACTGAAGACACGTATGACCCGCAACGGCTCCACTTTGATGGACGTGATTCAGTCGGGTTTAATGAACCCCGACTCGAACGTGGGCTTGTACGCGCCCGATCAAGAGGCGTACTCCGTTTTCTCTGCTCTCTTCGATCCTGTGATCGAAGAGTATCATGGTAATTTCACGGCGAACGACGTTCATCCGCAGCTGGACTGGGGGAATCCCGAGGAGCTCGGCGATGTCGATCCCGAGAGGAAGTACGTGGTCTCGACGAGGATTCGCTGCGCCAGGTCGATCGAGGGATATCCGTTAAATCCCACTATGACCGCGGATCACTATATCAGCCTCGAGATAAAGGTATATAAAGATTTAAGGGCCAATTGTAATATGAACGGACTGCTTGATGCCATTGTCCGCTGCGGGGTGAGGGTTGCGGGAGGATAGAATTCGGGTTTAACGTTCGCCGCGGGTTACCAAAAGAGAACTCCTGAATCGTTTTGGAGGCTGTGTTTTGTATTGTGAGGTATTCGCTTAAGTACTAGGGAGAGCTTCTTTTCTTTTTGTTATATATCTCTGGTATTCCACGTGTGGCGGTTTAAGGTATTTCAGGAGAGAATTTTTAGTGATTGACGGAGTGCTGTCAAGTTAGTAGATACTGGATTGTGGAGGTTTGATTTTGGAGCTTCTTCAAATTGCAGGGAATTAATGAGGTTACTAAATAGAAGGAGATTGTTGAGGGAGAAATAGGTGCATGAGTGGTGAATGGTTGATCTTGGGGTGTAGTGGTCGATGTTCTTGATAATATTATGCATTTTTAACATTCTAGTGTCCGTTTTTGAAAGAAACATTTTGCTACTTAATACCATTAAGGGATATTATTTTTATTGAGGCATGTGAAATTCTTTATTTGAGAATTTAAAGGGCCCCATACCATTGTGTTTGAGAGATTTTTTAATAAAGGTGGTAATACAAGTGTTAATTACGGATTATCAAATATTTAATAAAACAAATTAAAGAGGAGAGAAAATGTAAAAGGCGAAAAAGGTGAAGAGCCTGAATGGTGGATTATAAATTAAATACAGCCCCGATGCTAAAGGGTGCTTAAGAAAGAAATCATCGAGCTTGTTTACATCCGCATTTTGGATTGTAGTAGTGGTGTATAGACTGCATGTTTGCTTTAGCCATGTAATATTGTAGATTTTTCGCATGGATGGTTTAAGGGAAAAATTTAATGAAAATAATTTGAGCTGACTTAGCTGATTAAAATATAAAAGGTAACTTGAAACAGAAGATAAAACGAGTAAGAACTGATTTCTTATAATGGGATTATATAAAAGCACAGAGTAATGCTCTTTTTGTGTGAAGCTCTCCTTTCAAGAAAATTAATTGTAAAGGTACCTGCGTTTTGTTAGCGCAATTAGAAAGAAATGTATCTTAATTCTTAAATTTCTTATTTTGCTGGTTTTTCTAGATTTGGAAATCAGGTCCAATGGAAGATTTATTCTGTAATTTGAGTTTTTGATCTACAACTTCTTATTTACGTTTTTTTTTTGGATAATAGAAAATCCTAACATCGAATTTCGTTCCAGTGAAATTAGCATAAAGTTAGGGAGCATTAAAAATAAGTAGCCAAGTAAGTTTTTATTTTAGTAAGAAATGGTCTAAGAGGTGAAATACATTTCGAAACTTCGTCAACGCAGTTTTCTGCCTCAAAGTACAAAGTATTTACCCAATCAAAAAATGTTTTAAACAAAAAGTACTTAGTTTTTAATGTACAATGAGAATGAAATAGAATAATACCATTTCCCAGAGTTTTAAAAAAATTTGCATGCTTAATAACGCTGACAAAATATGGATGATATAGTATTTTCAAAATTCTGAAAAATAAATGTTTCTTTTCTGTGGTTGATTCGACATTCACCAACTGAGTTACTTTTGTCTACAAGATTTTGTAACTGAGGTTAGTAGTACAAATATTACTTTAGTCTTTAAGTGTAAGTAAATTTTATAGACACGTTTTATTCAAACCGAAAAAATGGGTGTCTAATTACTTTCAAAGTTCTCATACATTATGTAGGATTAGATAAAAATTGTAATGCAAATAGTCCTCAGTTGTTTTCAGTATGCTCATAAATTACATATTTAATTATTTTATATATTATAATTTTCCCCAAGTGCGAGTGTGCCTTACTAACTTTTGGAAATGAGAGGTTTTGCGTTTGCTGTTATTGTAAGCTCTGGCACCAAGTACTTATCTTCAATGGAAAAAATAGAGTAACAGATAAATAGTGTAAATTAAATTTCGACCGTAAATTTTTAGAAGAGATGATTTCGACGCACTGGTTCGGTTTTTTTAAAATTTTTTTTTAATTTAATCAAAACTGTTTTGCACGTTTTTTAACCTTTTACCAATTTCCAACGTTTCGGTCACTGATTCTGACCACTATCAAGGAAAGTTTAGATAAAAGGAAAAATACTGCATATGCTATTGAAACAAATCACACGTTCGAAAGTAACATGCGACACGCGAGTCGGTTGACTGTTGACTGAGGTAAACAGCAATTCCTTTTATCTAAACTTTCCTTGATAATGGTCAGAATCAGTGACCGAAACGTTGGAAATTGATAAAATGTTCAAAAAGTGCAAAACAGCTTTGATTTAATTAAAAAAAATTTTAAAAAAAGACCGAACCAGTGCGCCGAAACCATCTCTTCTAACAGATAAATAATCTGTTTCTTGTAAAGCCAGCAAAAATCATTCACTCTAACTTATATACTTATTTTCTCATAAAAAAATAACGTGCATTTCATAATACGTTCTCTCGGATTTGATTATTTCCATGGCATAGCACCCAACTCACATAAAATTTTTGAAAAACTTTTTAGCTAAACATCTCCGACTTCCACCCACTTTTCCCCCGCGAAATTCAACTCCCGCCTAGAAATCATTTTTTTTCACGCAGCTATTATTACCGCTCGAGGAGAGGAGACACATAAAATTCTCGGTTCGTTCACGTCTGACTTAATTCGGAGCGCGTGAACGGCCGAAAAAACAACTCGCAATGGCTGCGCGGGCCGCACGGCTCGTTTGCCCGCGGAAGTGTTTAAATCAGGGCACAATGTGCGCGTAGCTAATTGATTTCTGCCAGTAGAAAATTCACTGGCTCCGCCGAGGAAAGATAATTGCTTTTTCTAATCGCGCTTTATCCGCTTCGTTGTCGACGCTTACGCGCTCCCCGGGGCGACTTGGAAACAGAGAGGGAAATGTATAAATCCGACAACAAACTGCTGAAATGGCTATTCTAATCTATTTACGCCCGTGAATCTTCCGCGGTTGCAGGTGAAAGAGGCCCTAATGTCGTTGACGGGTGATCTGAAAGGGACTTATCACGCGCTCGCCACGATGGATAAACAGACGCAGCAGCAGCTCATAAACGATCACTTTCTATTCAAGGAGGGCGATCGATTTTTGGAGGCAGCCAACGCCAATAGGTTCTGGCCAACTGGTGAGTAATGATCCGCGTCCCTCTCTTTCGTCGCCAACTTTCCTCGAGCAACCTAGATGGATCGATGGGGCAGCGTCTTTAAAACTATTCGAAATCTATCATTCCACGGATTCTCCAGCGGATTGAAAGCGATTGAAATCGTTGCATCGACGCCGACCCCCCGCGGCGCATGTTTCATAAACTATAGTTTAAAGCCAGCCGTGAATCCGAGAGAAACCTGTTCGCCAGCCGAGTACTTCAATCCGTGGCCCGAGTCAGCTTTAAACTTGAAATTACTTTAAAATATTTATAATAATAATAATAATAATTTGTGCGAAGGCAGTGGCTGTTATGAACGATCAGGTGTGATCCTTGTCACTCTACTTTTTCTTTGTATCAAATTCACCGTAGGATAGTTTCGGCAGCGGTTGGCTACTGAAGTCGTTGGAGGCGCCTAGGGAACTTATAACGGAAGTTTGGCAACACGAAAACTCAAAAATATCTGAAAGTGCTGAAATGTAGCTTAAGACCGTCTACGGAGCGTCGCGTCATTAGCGGGCTCTACACGATGAGACTTGTCTTGAAAGATGTTTCGAGACAGGTCTCAGGACAAATCTCATCGTGTAGGGTCCGTCTATGACGCGACGATCAGTGGACAGACATCCCACAGTGGTCAAAAAGCGAGAAAATCTGCCCCAAACATGAAGGTGACCTTTGATTTGTATAAAAATGCGTGTACAGTATCTACTCGTTATTAGCCCGACGAACGGGGCTGGCGGCGAGCTCCTAACGCGACTGGACACTATTCCGTGCGGCCACTGGCGCGAGTGAGAAAACCCAATGAGCGAGCGAGAGGAAACGAAAGAGTCTCTCGCTCGCTCCCGGGTTCCCCCACTCTCGTTCGAAGGATTCCAAGAAATGGTGGGGATAGTCATCGAGCTCCTAACGCGTCGTAGAAACGGGCTGGTAACGTGTAGATACTGTACAGATCGCGCAATATAACTTTGCCTCCGAGCGGCGACCAGCGGCGACTAAGTTGGCCATGACTCTCTCGCACGCACGGTCGAGTCATGGCCAACTCAATTGTCGCTGGTCGCCGCTCGGAGGCAAAGTTATATTGCGCGATCTTTACTAAGGTTTTCGAGGTCACAGATTAAGAATCCGAAATCAAAATTGCAAAAAATAAAATGGCGAACCCAATATGGCAGGCCGCATATCGGAAAACATCAAATTTGGTCTAAACTTGTTATTCTAGACTTTTCGAGGTCGCTGATTATGAATTTGAGGTCAGAATTTAAAAACAAAACAAAATGGTGGACCCAATATGGCAGACGGCATATCAGAAAAACATCAGATTTGGTCTAAACTTGGTATTAGCAGCCAACAGATTGTACTTAAGCGGCCTCTCAAAAAATTGTTCCAATTTATTCCACCTTGAGGCTTGTTGGAACTTGTTCACACGAGTGTAGAGAGTCTGAAAAAGTTATTTCCAGTTACCACTTTTTGCAACTTTGGTCCGCATATAAAAAAAGCATCAGATTTGGTCTAAACTTGGTATCCTAGCGTTTTCGATGTTACTGATTACGAATCTGAGGTCAAAATTCGTAATCAGCGACTTCGAAAACTCCAGGATAACAAGTTTAAATTAAGGGGGCCGTCTCAGTTTTGTTATTGTCCGTCTCACCGGGCTTTGAATGTGTGCGGACAGGTCACACAAGCTAAGTTAAGCGTGTACGTATACGCGTGTTGTAAACAAACCGGTTCAACCGATTTTCGTCCTGGAATCGGCCAGAAGGAAGTTTTTGCGGGTACAGTTGCCTTCAGTAAACATCTGTGGGGGGTGGGACGGTGCGTTTGAACGCTAATAAGCATTGTACATTGAAATAATAATGAATTTATGAATCGAAAACTGACAGAATGAAGCTTCAAGGCTTCTCCGTTGGTGGCGCTAATGGTGCACTGTAGCTACGTAGCACCAGCGTGACGTATAAATTCATTATTACTTCAATATATAGTGCGTATTAGCGTTCAAACGCACCGTCCCACCCCCCACAGATGTTTACTGAAGGCAACTGTACCCGCAAAAACTTCCTTCTGGCCGATTCCAGGACGAAAATCGGTTGAACCGGTTTGTTTACTACACGCGTATACGTACACGCTTAACTTAGCTTGTGTGAGCGTCCGCACACATTCGCGGCCCGGTGAGACGGCCCCCTTAAATCTAACACTTTTCTGATATGCGCGTCCGCCATATTGTTTTCACCCTTCAGACAGTTTTATTGCGGCATCAAGAAATAGTTACGTCATTACCCTAGTAGCATTTCTGGTTGGCCAACGGTAGCCAACAGTTGGGAATTAGTTGGGATATAGTTAGAGTTTTGCCTACAAATTCCCAACATAGGGCCTACGGCAAAAAACTTACAACAATTTGCCAACGAATATTCAATGTTGGGCCTACAATTATTATGGTTGGTTAATTAACAAAAAATTACGACAGTTTGCCTACGACTATTCAATGTTGGGCCTACAATTATTATGGTTGGTTAATTTACAAAAAATTACGACAGTTTGCCTCCGAATATTCAATGTTGGGCCTACAATTACTATGGTTGGTTAATTAACAAAAAATTTACAGCGATGATTAAATGTTGTCTTACAAACATCAGAAAATTTGGTATATCCAAAAACCTATTATTATAAATACGTAATGCGGACGTCTGTCTTGAGATGAATGTGAAATTTTATGGAATGAGTCTAAAGGTCGAATGATGATATTTTGTAGAATATTTCGCGTCACTGTGTACTTTTTATAAACAATTAATACTAGTTATGTACTGAGAAATTAGAAGTGTTTACAAGGAAATGTATTGGGTAAGTGCGAATAACGGTTGCTTCGTAAGTGGAAAGTTTGGGTTCGATTCTCCTCACCACAAGTTTTTTTTTTTTTTCTTAAATTAGACCTGAAAAAGACGTGTTTACAAAGTCTTTTGAAGTTCTTCAAGACGCCTTCTGGAAGTTTTTAAGATGTCTTTTTGAAAGAAACTGTTGGGCTTATGGAAAGAATCCTTCAGTCGGGCCTATGGAAAGAAACCTTCAGTTGAGCCTGCGTTGGTTACAATCATTGGCCCATTTAAAAATAGCGCGATACTTCAACCGTTGGCCAACGGATAACACGTCATTGGCCCAACAAATTCCCAGCAAATAAATGCTACTAGGGTAGCATTCCTTGAACTACATTTCTGCAAAGTTTTAGATATTTTTGCATTTTCTAGTTGACGAACTTCCCTGGTTAAATTATCCCTTGTTAAGTCTTGTATTAGATTCTTGATCCTTTTGTTTTGATGAGCAATGCATGTCCTTGAAATTTTCTCCCATCCTTCATTATCATCTTGAACGAAATTATCACTAAAAATTATCACGTTGATTTACATCAATGTTAATATCTGCAGCGAAAAATGGATTAAACAAAAATTACATGGTTTTAAGGGGGCTATAAGATGGATTAAACGAATCTTTCTAAGTTGAGGCACTTCCAACATTTGAAGTTGAACTTTGTCTATTTAAATGGAAACATATGTCTTTTTTAGAGCGGTGTTGTGATAACTTTTTTCCAATGCAACTGTTACAGAAAAAATATATAAAAAAATGTTTTATGTTAAACGGTTTTATAAAAATACACTAAAAAACTAAAAAATAACTCATTTCTTATACTACAATTTCGATGGTGATTTGTCGCTTTAAGGGGTTAGGCCACCTTGGAAATTCGAAAAAATAGAATTTTTTTTTTTCGTCTTAAATTATACTTTATAGTCTTAAGAATAAGATACAATTAGTTTCAATACGAAATTGAAGTTTTAAAATGAGTTTAGAGCCGGTTTATCGAAGCGCGCCCGGGCTCGTTGGCGCAGCTTGCGCTACCGCGACCGCCTGACTTCGTCAGGAATGAAAAGCGGCTTTACCTGACGAATAAAAGTTTCAGTGTATAAATATAGAAGGTAGTAACAATAGTTTAGACCATGGCAGCTATTAAATGCCGTACCATTACCGTCGAGGCATAGTAGGAAGAGGGTTGTAAATTTTATTAGGGCAGCCAATATTGGAGATCTGGGCCAAATTTTTTTTTCATTTTATGAGGGTACTCAATGGGGTATGCAAGTTTTGGAAAACCCATGTTTGGGCCCAATATGGGTCACTGTTTACCACAAAATTTCAACGGATGCAAATCCGCAGCACGACAGATGCCCGGTTGGCGAGACTTCGTGGTGTACGTGGCAGAAAGCAAAAGCTTCTAATAAACTAGCCACATATGTGCATAAACCGCCAATGAGTAAAATGGTTTTCGATCATATAAAGCCAGTATATGAAGAACTGAGCAGAAACGATTTATTGCATCGTTGTTTAGGAGGCTATATTCAAAACAACAACGAATCGTTCAACTCAGTCGTGTGGTCCATAGCACCCAAAACTACTTCTAGCGGCAAACTACTGGTCGATGTTGCAGCAGATATAGCAGTTTGTACATTTAATGACGGCTTCATAAGTTTAATGGAAATTATGGAGATATTGCAAATGACAGTTGGACCAAATTGCTACAATTTTTGCATGGAGGCAGACGCGAGTCGCATCAAGGCTGCTGAGCGCGCTATGTCGGACGCGACAAAAGAGGCTCGAAAATGTTCAAAATCTTTTAGAAAATATTCTGAACAGGCTGACGTCAATTTGGAAGGGCAGTTATATGGCGCAGGAATCGCCGAGTATAGGTAAAGTTGCATTTTTTCACTTTATTCGTAAAAAATGTGAAGTAAAACTTTCAACGCGTTTTTCTCGAAATGACATTTTCAAAACGGTGTTTCGCATAACTTCCACAATTTTCATCCGATTGATTTGAAATTTGGAGACACTCTTCTCTTACGAATAATCTATGGAAGTACGTAGGAGTTTTGCGATATCTTGAATATGTTCTTGGCAATTGACAATTTTGTAAAAAAAAAAATGCATTTTTTTCTCCCCATGGTCGCCATTTCGAGACAAATTAATGTTTCTGGATTATCCTACGTACTTCCATAGGTTTAGGCATGCAGAATATAAATCTCTTTGGTTTTGTGTTCTAGGTCAAACGGTATAGCCGTGAGATTGAACACCGTTTAAAACGTCGCTCCTCAAGATCTTGCGTATCACGACTCTACCGCCGCCATTTTGTAAGAATAAAAAATACGATTTTTTCTGGCGAGAGTTGTATAATAACAGAGTACATAAAAACTTCTTGTTTATTTCATTATCTTCCTAAAAAAAAAATGCCGAAAATGACTGCAATTTTGCTCCGTCCAAGGTGGCCTAACCCCTTAAGTAAAATGGTGGGGCACAATGTGCAATTACGATAGTGATATGTCCAACTTCTGGTTGCACATTGTGCCCCACGATTTTACTTAAAGTGACAAATCACCAACGAAATTGTAGCGCAAGAAATGAGTTATTTTTTAGTTTTTAGTGCATTTTAAATGACATTGTTTAACTTCATTTTTTTTTTAATATTTACTGTGTAGTGCCTAAGTTTTATTTGTGGTTGTGGGTCTTATTTATTGATGACGGGGTAATTTTTTACCCCCCCCCCCCTCCCGGAGGTTTAAAACAATTTTTTTCATAATTTTGTTTTGTAATCCTAACTACGTACGCTTACAAAGTTTCAAGTTTATTGGATAATTGGAAGTGGGTTACATTTAAGTTTCTAGATTTGAATCAAACATACAAGAAACAAACAGAGGATCGAGGCTGAATAAAATCGTTTAAAAATATGACCATGATTGAATTGCATTTATTGACTTACAATTAATCCTAGGACTTTGGAGAAAAAGGCAAAAATTTAAAGATAAACCAAAGGCTTTTTTATTTTTAATACATATACCTTATAAAGTACTTAAAAAATCCATTCACTTTCAAAATTGTATTTAGGTAACACATTTACATATCCTCACAATGAGTATGTTTCATCTCTCTTTTTAATGAATGATTATTTTATTCCCCCCCCCCCCCCCCCAGGTGATAATTTCTCAAAACTATTATAAAAATATAATATAAGTACCTACTATTGTTTTAACTAAGGATGGAGCGTGGTTTTACAATTCTGTTTGAAGGTTTTCGTAGTACACCAGTTCAATTTATTCCCCAGTTCAACTTGATGTAATCGGTCGGAGCTCACGTAAAACATTCAATTACAATGCCTCGAGTTCCTTCAGCTCGTTTGAAAACATTAATCCCTGGTAAGCCGAACGGTCGAAATTGGGGGTTCAAGTTTAAACGAAGATTAAGCCGAAAGTTTCTAGGATTAAGGCACATTCGAGGAAGGACAGGTTAGTGAAATGGCGAGTTGACGAATGTTACGACTGGCGCCCGCAGTTTCCCGATCTTTACCCTCCATTTTCTTCGCCGCATTTAATGTCAAAATGTTAACGAGTTTTAAGTCGCTTTAAACAAAGATAGGTATCCTTGTGACCCTAACATTTGTCATTCTGAGGAACAAAATTGAACGCGTACACTTCAGTGAAGAATTGGTTGATATCAATTAAATATTTTCTAAAAAAGGCACATAAAATAGAATTCCTATTATTATACCCCGTCTTTACAATAATGTTTAATTTTTATTTAGCTATGCATTTTGAAAGACGCGATTAAATTGTATTGCAAGAATGCAAGTCTGGCTACTTAGTTTGCATATTTGTGTGTATAGTAATATTAAAATATTTACTACTAAACTTTAATAATGGCTGTGTTAATTTGTTTTCGATTTAATAATATTTGATATAAATTTTCTGACTACAAATAACTAACTAATTGCTTTGAGTATTTTTTGTCTATTCATCTATTTTTATCTATTTTCTTATTGAATGCAACTGTTTTCGTTTAGCAGCCGTATTATTAGTAATACAATATTTGGAAATATTTGTAGCTTAATATATAACAACATTTAACCTATTTGTTTCCAGATTTAATCAATTCTGTACTTATATGTTTATTCTAAATTCCGATTTCTAAAGTTAATTTTAATAAGTTAATGATACGACATTTTTTTCTATCAGAATTATTCTGAAACTTCAAAAAGTGACATACACAAACTGTAAATATATACGATGATACTGATTTTGCCTGTCTAAAATTGAGGGGTCCAGTGGGAAGCAAGCATATGCCACTGTTTTATGAATTTAGAGGAATTCAAGTTGAAGGAAAAATTATTTTCGTAGGAAATGCGGTACGAAATTAGAATTATTTTAAACGCTACTTGAATTAGATGGTAAATGACAAATTGACAACTAGCTATTATCAACCCTAGTAGCATTTCTGGTTGGCCAACAGTTGGAAATTAGTTGGGATGTAGTTAGTGTTTTGCCTACAAATTCCCAACATAGGACCTACGGCAAAAAACTTAAGACAGTTTGCCAACGAATATTAAATGTTGGGCCTGCAATTATTATGGTTGGTTAATTAACAAAAAGTTACGACAGTTTGCCTACGAATATTCAATGTTGGGCCTGCAATTATTATGGTTGGTTAATTAACAAAAAGTTACGATAGTTTGCCTACGAATATCAATGTTGGGCCTACAATTACTATGGCGTCTTACAAACGTCAGAAAATTTGCTACATCCAAAAACCTGTTAATATATTCCAAGTTGTGATTTTTCTTTTCCTATTTATAAATACGTAATGGAGACGTCTGTCTTGAGACGAATGTGATATTTTGTAGAATATTTCGCATCACTGCGCAGTTTTTATAAACAATTAATATTAGTTATGTGACTAGAAATACAAGTGTTTACAAGAAAATGTGTTGGGTAGGTGCGAACAGCGGTTGCTTCTTAAGGGGGCCGTCTCACCGGGCCGCGAATGTGTGCGGACGCTCACACAAGCTAAGTTAAGCGTGTACGTATACGCGTGTAGTAAACAAACCGGTTCAACCGATTTTCGTCCTGGAATCGGCCAGAAGGAAGTTTTTGCGGGTACAGTTGCCTTCAGTAAACATCTGTGGGGGGTGGGACGGTGCGTTTGAACGCTAATACGCACTATATATTGAAGTAATAATGAATTTATACGTCACGCTGGTGCTACGTAGCTACAGTGCACCATTAGCGCCACCAACGGAGAAGCCTTGAAGCTTCATTCTGTCAGTTTTCGATTCATAAATTCATTATTATTTCAATGTACAATGCTTATTAGCGTTCAAACGCACCGTCCCACCCCCCACAGATGTTTACTGAAGGCAACTGTACCCGCAAAAACTTCCTTCTGGCCGATTCCAGGACGAAAATCGGTTGAACCGGTTTGTTTACAACACGCGTATACGTACACGCTTAACTTAGCTTGTGTGACCTGTCCGCACACATTCAAAGCCCGGTGAGACGGACAATAACAAAACTGAGACGGCCCCCTTAAGCGGAAAGTTTGGATTCGATTCTCCCGAGTCTTTTGAAGTTCTTCAAGACGCCTTTTAGACGTCTTTAACACGTCTTTTGGAAAGAAACTGTTGGACCTATGGAAGGAAACCTTCAGTTGGGCCTGCGTTGGTTACAATCGTTGGCCTATTTAAAAATAGCGCGACACCTCAACAGTTGGCCCAACAAACTCCCAACCAATAAATGCTACTAGGGAAAGGTTAGCTGAAAAATTATTTCTTTTTTATTTCGCGATATATATTGTTTACCACTATTTCTTAATATTTTTCTTTCGTTATTTCTAGCTTTCTAGCTTTCGTTATCTTTCCATTTATTCTCATGACGAGAACTTGTTTTACCACCTATTTCTGTGTTTGCTTTGTATAAATGATTAATTTCCTCTACAAATCGAAATATATACTCGAAAATGTTGTTACTAATGGTTGGCTTGTGGATCGTAGCATGTCAGAACGCTGGCTAAGGCTCTTCTGTTTAACTGAATTTGCATTAGTGATTTTCATTATGATGGTCTTGGGAAATCTCTTTGCTGCTGAGATTAAATGGCTCAAAAGGGTTAAGGGATATTAAACAGCTTGAGGTATGTTTGAGGGAGAATCAGCCATTCGATGAGAGTTTTCAATGATAATTAAAACCACCCCTAGATTTTCAGCTCGTCCTAAACACCTCATCAATTATGTGATCTCCAATAAGGAATTTGGTACGTTTTAATCTGTATTCTTGTCTTCAATTACAGGAGACATGGATATAATTAAAGCGGGTTTTAAATCCCACTTGTAGTAATAGCCACGCTACTTAGTGCAGTATAATCTCCGTATGTGCTCGCTGGTCGGGACTGGCGTTGAGCTCATATCGTGAACAGATCACTAATTCCGAGTGTTCGTTTTTCGCTTCTTTCTGACCGAAGGGGGGAGCGAGATGGAACGCTTTGCGTGCGCGCGGGCGTCTGCGTTCCATTGCTCACTGTAAGTGCTTGCGACCATCGCGCACGCCCGTCGCACACGCAAAGGACGGAGTGTCACGGCGCTTGAAAGATGGAGCGAGACAAAACATCAACGCGTCGTCTGTCTCGTACCGTCCTCGCTCGCTTTCAATGGCTCTCGCTCGCTCTCGCCTTCGCCGAACAAGAGTGAGACAGAAGTGGTGGGGATAGCGACAAGCTCGTATCGTGTGCACCAAAGTGAGCACATACGGAGACACTACTCTACTTATAGTCATTGAAATATACTTTCTTTCACCCCTTAAGTTGTTCACTGGGTGCAAAATTGTATTATTTATTTCAATTACATATAGGTAAGCACGTCCGATGCCAAATTAATGCACTTTCTACAAATTTCTTAATTATATACACTAGCATATAAGGTCTATACAAAAACGGACTTTTAAAAAAAAAAACGGTTTTCGAATTCCACTATTCCCCCCAAAAAAATTAAAAATATTCCCAAAATATAACTAAAATAGAAAATAAATATCTGTACTTATTTTACAAATTTTTAGTTATTTTAATATTTATGGAATTAGTCCGTGCAAAATATAAATTATAAATCGTTATTTCATTTAGTATTTATCTTCCGAAAATATGAACTCATGAAGATTAGTTTTACAGTAAACTGTTATCTACTACAATATGTTTGTGTCCGACGCAATTTCAAGTCAAACTGTAAACGTTTTTAATTAAGTAATTAAGTCAGTTTTACGTATTAATTCTAGTATATAAAACCGAGTTTTTTAAATTTAAAAAACGGTTTTTAAATCCGGTCTTTAAAAACCGACAAACCCTAGTAGTATTTTTTCGTACTTTTTATTTCACAGAGTTGAATAATTAAACTTTTGGGAGGTTCCTATATTCTATTTAAAAAGTTCTAGTTTATTATTTCATAGTGGGTCGTTCATTCGCTTCATTTTGCGATGGAGTGTACTATATGTTTCCTAATAACATGTTGTTTGGAAGTTTTTCTTATATTTGAGCTCAAAGAAGTTATAAAGGCTCCAATAGAATGTTATAAAACTTTACAGAGATTTGTACATTTTTGTAATAAACAATTGTTGCCTTAGCTTTGTTCATTATTGTAATGTACAAACATGATGTTTTCAGGGACCCATATGCTTATATTTTTAGATTACGTTTTTTAAGGAAGTGGTATACATGTGTGCTTCGTTTATAATTCGACGTGTTGTAACGACGGCACCTGATTATAGTGATCTGATCTACAATAATCTCTCGTACGAGGCGTATTTTTTTACAAACCATGGTTTATTGTTATTTTTGTAATGAAATTCTAAATAGCTTTTACGTTTCAGTTGGCCTTAGAAGTTATTGCAGAATTTAGAGTAGAATAATGTTTACCGATTAGTCTTCTTGGTACATATTTCTTCCACATTATGGTAATTCTCAACAATTCTCTACCATGGTATTTTAACCACCCTGCGGTTTAACCCGAGCCTGACTCGGAGTAACGTTATCCTTCATAACTGAAAAATCAAACATCCTATTAACATGAACCAATGTGGAAATTAAAGCTAAAGAATTATACTTTTCAGTAATTAACATACTAATGGTAAAAGATTATTTTTGCAAAGTTGCCTTCGTCTAAATATTGCAAAAGAAAGTGATGTTTTGAAACCTACATTAAATGCAAAAAACTGTTACTAGTTACGTATATTAAAAGTAAGAATGATATTGTAGGAGTGTTTGAGTGTGCTGATGTGAAACTTTGTGGCCGTTGTAGCAAAATTTTAAATAGCGGACCTGGAAATTGTAAATCTCGAAATATTGGGTTCATTTGCGCGAAACTCAGTTTCTGTGTTTGCAACAATCGTTACAAATTTAAAATCAGCATCTTCAAAAACTATTATATAACCTGGAACGGTCAGATTTTCTCCTAGACCCTTAGTTTTGGAAATAAATTGAAAGATATCTTCAAAAATGGGTGCATTTCGGGTGTTCTTTTCCCTTTGATCGTTGTTTAAACATATTTAAATGTTCATAATGCAATAATAACTTATATCGTTGCATTCGAGAGGGTTTGTAAAATAATTTAACGCAACGTGCAACCGAATAGCTATTACCTTTTCAACACAAAAAATGTTCAAAGTTAAAAAATTGTTTTTTTTTTCAAAATCGATTTTCTCAGAAACTGAGGGTGATAGCGACACATGGTTTGTGGATTCATTTTCAGGGCACGAAAACCTATAAAAAAAAAATGGCTTTTGAATGTTACAAATCCGAAAAAAGTCCAATTTTATCGAACTGTGTAAGTGGTGCTCTATAATAGGCGATGCGGAACATATTTGGTGGGTGGTTCGTACGCTCACAAATATGACTTTAGACCACACTTAACCTTTGCCCGGTGGACACAAGGAACACTTTGACCCAACCTAATCATTAAATTACACGTTTTGCTTAGAATTAGTAGATTAAGGGGGAATCCTATTTTATGGGTTAAAAACATAGCAAAATTTATGATTTTTTTTTAAGAAACTAACATTTTGTTTTATCTAAACTTTGGAACATGTTTTTACGCATCCTTGAAGAAGTTTTTTTATAGTCATTTTTAATAATAAATATAGAAGTTATGGGGAGTGAAAACTAACCTCAAAGTCAAATTGGCACTTCCACTTTTTCGCGTATAACTCTCAAAGTACAACAGACAGGAAAAAATGTTTCAAACAAAAGTTTAATGATGCAATAAGCACGGCAAACTTGCGTTAACAAAATTTCGAAAAATGTTTTTTTTTTCGTTCAGGTATTTTTTTAAAACTATTTTCAAAATTTTGTTAACGCAAGTTTGTAGCGCTTATTGTACCATTAAACTTTTGTTTCAAACATTTTTTCTGTCTGTTGTACTTTGAGAGTTATACGCGAAAAACTGCAACTGCCAATTTGACTTTGAGGTTAGTTTTCACCCCCTTAAAGAGCGATAGGGCACAAATGAAACACCGTTGTTCTTGTATTGAGTCACTCAATATAAACCCACAAAGTTGCATTCCAATCGGTGAGTCCGGGTTCGCGGTGTTCCCTTGTAAGTTCTGTACTTCTTTTGTACGTACGAAAATTGGCGCAAAATTAGATAACAAAAATTAAAGGTTTAGACCTTCCAGTTTGTAAACTTATCCACACCGCTCAATAATTTTTTCTTTTTTGGTGGTTCATCAACTTCAAGCTACATATGTATAAAATAAAACGCCGTTTCATTTTCCTGTTTCTGATTACCTGAGATGGTCGATTATGCATAACTACTATATCTATGTTTAAAAATTAATAAAACAATACCTACAGCTTCTTCAAAGATGCATCAAAAGATAGTCCAAACTTCAGATGAATCAGATCGCTGGATTCTTAAAAACAAATTCTTGTTGTTATGTTTTTAGCCCAAAGAATAGGATACCCCCTTAATGATTTTACATCATAGCAAAATCAGATTCCAATATCAAAGCTTATTCTGAGGTGCGCATCAACGAAACTATGGGTTTAACTTATCGCAACAATGAGTGGCTCCCAGACTGCTTACTATATCTTTGAAAGTCACAATACCTATAAAACTAGTGCCTCTTGCAGCAAACAAGTTGCAGACTATAGAAGTTGATTAAAGTGGCCTAACTATGGCGCAGTTCCAATCAAACGCGATGAAGGTGTCAATTTTGACACACGAGGAAATTGCATTTTATTATAGCCGATGGTCGATGACACAATTGAATTCGATATGATGTTAAATTGGTAATCTTTTGAGCACTCGTTCTTCTAGCAATATAATCCCTTTTATTCCCTTCCACGTTTACCGATTCCCCTGAATTCGTGTTTCTCTCTTTGAATGGCGCAATCTGTCCAGCATTCGTTTCCCAAGCACATAAAATAGTTATCCTAAAAGCTTTTCTATACAATTTCAAGCGGATATAATTGAACATTCCATTTTCCTCTTTCGATTGCCGCGTACGGGTGTGCCTGTCGCTTTTGTTTCTTTGATCTCCTCTAATAACAGCTGGCTTTCGTTACTGGCCGCTGCCGTTGCTTGTTATTTACGAACAGTTGGTACCTTCGGGCGTTATTGTTCGATTTTCTTTTTTTTTCCCCTTAGTTTTCGACGCTACGCTCCCAGAGAGAATCGAATTACGACGAGGCATGAACTTTGCTTCATGCGTTGCTGTTACGTCCCGTTAATCTTTCTCTGCCCGAGATTGATTTCAATCGAACCTTCTATCCCTTGGAACGTTTCAAGCGAGGGAATCTTCGCCGAGACTCGTTCGGGGGATTTTCCATCACCGAGCTCGCGTTTCTCATATAGATTTTTAAGGTTTCCATTTCAAACTTCTTCACTATTCGAGGTTATTAATTATATTACCGCTTGTAAGTGTTCCTTCACTCGTACAAGCAACGTTTAAGTAAACGTAGAATATGTAAAATAAGAGAAACTGTACAACTAGGAAGATCATTTTTATTTTAGGAGAATATTTAATAAACGTGATCTGTTCTATTTCAAATTTAGTTTTAGCTATGTTATGGTCCCTGTTTTTGAAAAGTTCTCGGCCATGGGTGCCATTCTCGAACGTTTCAACTTTTCCGTAGAATGCTTATAATAAGTATACTCTTAGATTTGCTGGCTTCGGAATAATATCACTGTCATTAGAAAGAGATGGAATATTATATCATTAAACTACAAAATATTCCTACATTTGACGACACACATTTGAGTGAGAATGTAAGCAAATGCAAAACATGACACAACAATGAAGTAGACAATGTCTTAGTGATAGAAAAGTATGATTGTTTTAAAAGTAATTTTTTTATTTTTCGATTTTTATTTTTTTATTAATTGATAAAGAATTTAATTTAATTTAATTGGTAATTTTTTTAAGTGGAGGCAAATTGGGCCAATAAAAATGAATAGTTTATTCAGAAAAATTCAAAACTGACATGTCTTTAACCTGTACAGTTGTATGTAACCACTTAATTTCGTGGGATTTAATTAATTCTAGGTATTTAGAATCGTTGAACGGTTGAGCTTCTGAAATTTCTTGCAAGACATTTGCAAAATGGTATCAACGAGCTTCATCCGTCTTCAAATGTAAACTGTTGACTGCAGGCATTTGGGTTAACCATGGATTAATGTTTCTGCGACCTCTGTTTGAGTTTACTGCAAAATAATGACAATCTTGGCTTTAAGCTTGATAATTCTTGAATATTTGCAAAAACATATACGAATTCACCTGTACATAAACAGATATATATTAATAATTTTACTCAACTGCACGGAGTATCGAAAAAGGAACATATTTTAAGAAGTGAACGTTAAATTAAAAAAAAATATTATTCATAAAAAAATATTGAAATAGAACCAACATTCATGCCTGAAGATATATTTTAAAAACTGAGGAAGGATGATATTTTCATTCCTCAGCTACTGTTTGTTCTCGAGACAAACATCATGTAAACAGGCCAATTGTCTCTTAGGTAAAGACACCTGGATATTACTAAGGCTACCCTGATTTTTAACACTCATCGTGCGTTTTGAAGTACTTTAATGTGTTTGTACCCCATTTTTCGATGATTCAAATGACCATACAGAGTGGAGGTTATAATAAAAAGCTAATGGAAAAAAATAGGAAGGGTTTCATTTTTGTTGAGAAAGGGAGTAATGGATTTTCAAAATAATAAATCTCCAATATTGTGTTTGATGTAAAAATGGTTTATTTGCAGATGGTAAATTTGTAGGACAAATGGAAATGTAATGTTAGTCCTGCTCGCACGAAGTACGATACCTAATAGTGATACGTGTCTGGCCACGTACTGGGCTTTTCTACTTGTTTACTTTATAGTGTACAGAATGTGTACGCTTCAAATTGGGTTACAAGTAAGCAACCATTAGTGAATAGCTGATTTTGATATTGAACATAATGTAGGGAATAATTTTTAAAATTCCTTGTTTTAAAAATATACATATTTTACCATTTTAGGACACCAATACTGCCGTGTTAATTCGAAAGAGCTTGTCTGCAACTTTCGCTTAAATTGAGTTATTGCTGCCAAATATAGTTTACCTATATGTATATTAAATAAGAAAGCCATATCTTCATTGAAACTGAAAATATAACAGTTTATATTTTGGACGTATGTAAACTCGATGCCTGATTTTGGGCGTATCTATCAAAGTCTGCTTTGGAATTTATGAAATATTTGACGGGTTTTTCTCAAATATTTAGATACCTTTTTATCCAGATTTAATATTTAATCCAATTCGATTCATATAAGATACCGATGGCATAACACAAAACACTAAAAGTCATTTATCCCAGAACCACCTTTTCGAATTAACACGGCTGAATTTAAATTAAATTAATAAAAGCAAAATTGAATTAAAACTATCCTATGACGTCCTTGGGCTCCTCATTCAATTTCAAACACAGTAACATGTAGCCCTTTGAAATTCATATCCAGTACATATTCCTCCAGCTTGTTTTTACAGTTACAAGTGTTATTTTCGTTCAATAGTACAGTACATTACACTGTAACAGTTCGCGGAGTGACTGAAAGAGAAATATTCTCTCATTGTATGCCCATTCCTTATTTATCCTGACCCTGTTATCAAATCAACCATTTATGATCACCTTACCATTTAAAAAGTGGATAATGAATATACTTATTTAGCAACATGAGACACTGCTTAAAAACTAAATACAAACATAGTGTTTAAAAGGCATGCAAAATAGGAAAGGTGTAATTTATTTGGAAAAAATAACAGATTTAAAAAACAACTACACCGACATTAGGTTATCCATAAAAAAAATGCATATATTCCTTGGTTTACAGATATTATTTTTGTGATAATATAGGATGATGCGTATATAACAAGAAAATATATAAATTGCATAAAAGGATGTAGCTAAACACTGTTGTAATAAATAATTTTGAATGTAACCAACGCACAGGCATATATGCGTAAATTTATAATACAAGTATTAGTTCTACGACATCAAGTATTTGGAAAATACATCGATCGAAAGTAAAATTATTAACAATATACAATGTAGTCATGCTACAAAATAAATTGTTTAATTCTGAGAAATTCATTCCTATTATGACAACTAGAGATTTATTAATCGACTTTAAACATTCAAACGAATAGATACTGCATTTGAACACTTTACTGTAACGACTTACAATACGATAAATTCTCTTATATTTATTGTTTTAATCAGCTTGTAGCATGATAATTTAACGTGGTGTAAGGAGAAACCTATTTTCAACGTAAAGTCGCATCGTCCCACGTTAAAAAATTCATTCTTCGCAGCTATCACCTTGCAGTATCTGATATTTATTATAATTTTTTTAACAAATAAAAATATGCTCATAGCGTATATGATCTCTGTAATTGAAAATAACATCCTATCTGTTATGGAAGTTTGTCAGTTTTCTTATAGAACACCCTGTATAATTCGAATTACGTATAATTAATACTAATTCGAATGAGTGAGGTCATATTTAGGTTCATTTTGATCTAGAAACCGTCACTAATTCATCCGTAATACTCTCGTCGAAATTGAACGAAAACCTTAATCATAGAAACTTAAATATTATACTGTAAGCAAAAAAATTGATGAGAATGTTATCTGAGCGCGTATCGAGGATAAAGTTCGGGGATTTAAAGCAGGGCCGGCTTAAGATTTTTGGGGCCCGGAACTATCAAACCTTCGAGTGCTGCATTGGTTGAAAACCGGAGGAGGGATATAAACTTCATTTTTGTAATAAACATACAATAAACTAGGTTAATCTTAAAAAATTGAAATATTATAGTAAATAAAATAAATAATATCAAATAAATATTATTAAAAGAGAAACATCGAAAAGATATTTTAAAATAAACTTTGAGAGCGATTTCTGATTGTTTCTAAACAGAAGTAGTAAACAAAATATCATTCAATTATTTTCTACATAAATGGAAGGCATAGAACGAGCCTCTCCACCCCCTCCCTGGAAACTGGGACCCCTGGGCTGCGACACCCCTAGCCCCCACTCCCTTGATCCGACTGTGATTTAAAGAGGGAATGCTGCATTTGCTTTTACGACATTTGCTCTATTCCTTTACTAAATTTGCTAGGGTAAAGGACCCAATTACTGGCAGCCAACCCAATTACTGTCACCTTAAGTTATTCTACTTAAAATAACGAAACAATAAACGTTTAAGTAAAATGGCTTAAGGTGACAGTAATTGGTTTGGCTGCCAGTAATTGGGTCCTTTACCCTATGTGTAAGAAAGAATTCTGTGTTTTTGATTTTACACTCTATAAAATGACTTGAGACTGATATATCTTCCCACTCTTTCGCTGGTTTACAGCGTTGACCTTCACTTCCAGTTATTGTGGATATCGGCATCAGATGATCAGTTTAAGTGACGAATTGAAGAGAAGGAGACCATTTATTAGTCAGAGAAGCCGGAAAGTCATGTTGCTGCACGAAAACGCTCGACCGCATGCTGCTGAAGATGTAATCATCAGCTTGGGCTGGGAAATTCTTCCGCACGCGGCACAGTCGCCAGACTTAGCTCCAAATGATTACCACTTATTTGGGCCATTGCAACATTACCTCGGCGATACACGGCTTCAACACAGTCGACTATGCCCAAAATACTGTCGATGCTTTTATCCCTTTAAAGCCACCAAGTTTCTGCCGCGTAGGAATCCGCATGTTGCTCGAAAGATGGAGAAAAGTGATTGGTAACAGTGGAGAATATTTTAGCGATTAGGCTTATTTCCATAATTTTAAAATGCAGATCGAAGTTTTCCGAAAACCCACAGAATTCTTTCCTACACCTAATAACTACTTGCCATTCCACACGATTAATTTGGTGCTATGAATATGTATCAAGCTTGAATCTATTAGGAATGGCTAGCATTATCGTTACGAGATTGAAAAACCAAGATATGCCGCGGAAGAACAGCGCCGCGTTTAAAGAAAACTTTCCAGACTTCGCTGGGTTACTTCGTTTCTACACAAGTTCCCTGTAAACAGCCGCGTGATCCCCAGTACACAAGTATACCCGTGTCACGGCCAGAATGGAACATTAATAATTCAATTCCGCGGTGCTCGAGGCGAATAGAAACAAGCGGCACGGTACGCAGTCGGTGAACCGCCCTTCGATTACATTTACATCGCTACGAGATTTCCCTTGTATAGCATGCGTTGTCGAGCAATTTGTTACGTAACGTAGGCAAAGGAACTGAGGAAAGATGGTCGACCGTGTCATCACGTCCACGCGTCTTGCTCCCTCTCCCCCGTTTTTTTTTAACACTAGGTTTCGAATCATTGTATGAACATGGGAAGTACGGAGGATTTATTTAATAAATCAAATTTAAACACAGTAGGGTAAAGGACCCAGTTACTGACACCTGACCAATTACTGTCACCTTAAGCTATTTTACTTAAAATAACGAATAAATCAATGTTGTAAAGTGATACACAAAAAGATTCGTTATTTTAACTAAAATGGCTTAAGGTGACAGTAATTGGTCAGGTGTCAGTAACTGGGTCCTTTACCCTAGCAAGGGAGTTTCTGGTTTAGATGGTCAAAAAGCGAGTGTCCCTTGAGAATTTTTTTAAAAGCAGAGGCGTCGGGAGACTTTTTTCTAAGGGTGGCAACTTTGGGATGATGGTAAAGAAAAATGTACCCTTCTTGCTTTTTTAAATTCATTTTGTAGTGCCATTTCAATTAAAAATTTAAAACCGAAAATTAAAAATATTCCCCTTTGTAGTATAAAATTAATAAAAATCAGTTTTGAAAAATAAGCGATTTTTTCTCAAAAGCCTGGGGGGGTGGGAATGACCCTTTTGCATCCCCCTCCGGACGCCCATGTTTGAAGGCACTAAAACAGATATTCATGTGGAGGGTTTTGCAGCAGATTTATTAACATTTGTAATATCAAATTATATTTTTGCTTATGAAGAAGCATTTGATGTCCGCTGTCTGGGCCAATTGGCGGGAACAATAATATTTTTAAAATATCTCTTGAACAAGTAGGTCGATCGACTTGAGCTCTTTATTTTTAACTCTTTATACAGTGGCCAAATCTGGCTACACCATTAGGTATACACGCGGGGTAGTGTACTCCAAATTTTGATAAGAGTTTTAACTGAATGGAAATTTAAACAGTTGGTGTTTTTTTGGCTGGGTGTAAGAGTGAAACATTCTGAAGTTGAAAGATAATCATTTATTGCAAATAAAAGAGAAGAATACATGGATGCGCGACAATGTTGCATATGGTAAAGGACCCAATTACTGGCACCCAACCCTATTACTGTCACCTTAAGTTATTTTACTTAAACGTTTGTTTATTCGTTATTTTAGGTAAAATAGCTTAAGGGGGGAGACCACTGTCAGAAATCTGGAAATTTTTTTTTTTACATTTTCTGAAAGACGTACGTTTCAAGAATGCTCTCTCCAAATTTTATGAAGAAATTCGCAAAATTGACGGAGATATGGTGTTTTTCGTGAAGCGGTGTCAAACACGCGACTGAGCCACGCGGAACTTTGAACGCGTTTTCCTCAGAATGACATTTTTCAACCGCGTTGACAGTCTAGAAAACTATACGTCCAATTGACATGAGCAAGGACATTTATTGTTCGGAAAACCCGTCGCTATTACGTGACGATCAATTTGATTTGAAAATTGATGATCAATTTTCGAACTGCTTCTATTTTTTTTAGCAACATTTGTCCAATTTTGTACCCCGAAAACAGGACTTTTTTTTTCAGTGGTCCGCCATTCTGTTATTTTTTACAATTTTGACATTTTCTGATCATCACGTAATAGAGGCAGGCTTCTAGTTTCTAAATATTACTGTTTTTTTTAATTCCGATTAACCATATGGCCTGGGGACTGTCAACGCGACTAGCATGTTTTTGCCGCAGCGCAAATTTTGACGAAGAATATACAGGAAACGGATTTATGAATTTGATTGAAAAAAAATTTTTCTTACCTTTCGATATGTATACTATTAACTATACTAAACAATACAGTGATTTACTTGCGTTGTTTGGTTGAAATAAATTCCCGAAAACACCCTTACATTTCGGACCGAGACAGTGGTCTCCCCCCTTAAGGCGACAGTAATTGGGTTGGGTGCCAGTAATTGGGTCCTTTACCCTATGCCACGCGAGAAATATTTGCGTAGTTGTGTGCACTGTGGTGCGTTTGTACCCCGCCAGTGTAACTAAGGGTCAATTAAAAATATTAAAACCGACCTCAAAGAAATAACAATGCACTGAAAAGTAAAAAATAAGTTCCCTCCAAATCTAATCTATGACAATGAACCCTCCTTTTTACTTGGTGACTCCATGAGAAATATTAATTTTTTAAATTTCGGAGAAGACTTGGGTTCATTCCGCAGTAAAAAGTATCTAATTTGATAATATCCAAGGTTGAAGCCGATCGGTTCACTCATTTGAGAAATATTAAATATTTTTTCATACACAAACGTATATATATATATATTAAAATTACGAATGTTATTATATCAATTATCATTTCTTCAAAAAAAAAGTCACAAATGTCTGTTACTTTCCAGGTCTTTTAACCAGACCCTCATCTTAATAACTGATTTCAACGTAATCGCCGTAAATGAGAAAAGACGTAAGTCGAAATAGAAATGAATTGATTTGTGTACATGTGTAGGACATATCAGTTTAAAGTTTTTTTACTCACAATCAGATATAACAGCTGACTGATCTACTCTTGTAAATTTTGTTCTTAGTTTTTAAGTTCGTTATGACACTTATGGAAGGTTGAACTCTAATAATAACAAGAATAGTGATAATAATATTATATATCTGTAGAATCACAAGTCTGTATAATGTAATCTAAAAGTGGGATAAGGAAAAAGTTAACATTAAGTGTAAATACATAATTATATGGCAAATTCGGGGTACAGATTTACCATTAAACATCTAACTCTGGATTATAATAAATATTCCTAGATAACGAATAAACATAAATAACACTGCACTGAATTCATACCTCGACAATTGAATTCCAGAACTAATGAAGGAAGTGCACAAGGTTCGAGTTATCGATTTGCCTTAAATTCTGCATGTAGTTAAGTAGTGTGATACTACATATAAACAATCTATTAAACGAAACAAATATACTTCAATAATTAATTATGGAGTTAATTAAAATTTTGAAGAATTGAATACATAACTGTGGCTTAAATTCTGTATATTTGGAATAACAGTCGAGCCTAGTTCTACTGTAATTGAACTATGGTTTTATTCCCATGTATGGTTTACTTAGGACAAATCAAAACTTTGAATTCGATTTTCTCGCTACATTCAGAATAGTACACCCACTGTGTCTAATACCTTATTATACATGGTGTGCACTAACTATGCAAAATTTGATCGAAATCGGTGGCCCAAACATTATGCACTCCCCTCGGGAGTCCATTATGCGCATTTAAAAGCACGTAGTGAATAAGTGAATAAGAAATTTGCGATTATTTTCGACGTACATATACTTTGCTACTTCTATAGTGCGACTACAAATTTTTAACATCGAGACCTTGCAACAGAAACGCCATAGGGTAAAGGACCCAATTACTGGCAGCAACCCAATTACTGTCACCTTAAGGTATTTTACTTAAAATAACAAAGAAATAAACGTTTAAGTAAAATAGCTTAAGGTGACAGTAATTGGGTTGGCTGCCAGTAATTGGGTCCTTTACCCTATATTTTACAACGGGACAATAAAATAAAAGGAACTTTTTTTTGAAATTAAGATAAATATAACACTTCCCCTTACCTAATATACAAAGTCAGTTTTATTTCTAATTTCTCGGTAACTATTAACGATAACGGGCCCAAAATTCGTAACTGCGACACGTGGAAGATTTCTCGATGGCTCACGGTTTGGGGGAGGATCTGCATTGTGTCTCTGAAAGTTTAACGGAGAGAAGTAACTCTCCTCCCCCTTCCCTATCTTTCTTTCCTCTACTTCTCCTCCTCTCCCTCTCTGTCCTTTTGACAAAACTCTCCGTTCCCCTTCGTTCTTCTATCGGTGTATCGGTTTTTCCAGGCAGAGGAATATTTTTTAACGAGGCCAAAACTTTTCTCGTCTGGTGCAACGAGGAGGATCACATGCGTCTGATATCGATGGAGCAGGGTGGGAACTTGACGTCCGTGTACTCGAGGCTTGTTAAAGCGGTTTCCGAAGTCCAGAAGAAAGTGGAATTCTCGCGGCACCCGAGACTTGGTTACCTCACATTCTGCCCGACCAACCTGGGAACCACCATCAGGGCCTCCGTTCACATACGTCTGCCGAAAGTGAGCGCGGATTATGCGAGATTCGAACAAATCGCGGACATGTACAATCTTCAGGTGAGAAACGAAATTGTTCCCTTTCCTTATTCAGTCCCGCCCGGCCACGAGACGAGCACATTCTGGTTATGCGCGCACGGCGAGTAACTTGCTCCCTCGGAACTGTTACCTTTCTACTGCACAGGGTGTCCCGTTAAGATCGACCTCTGTGAATATCTTCAAAACCGTTGATGGTAGTGGAGAAATATTTTAAATATAAATCGAGGGGCTTCGGGGGAGATATAATTCGATGTCAGTAGCCTTTTTGCAGGTGGACGCGTAGAGGACAAGTGGGGTCAACCTTGGTTTCTTAAGTGGAATCATATATGCTTTATATGAAACTAGGTTAAAGTTCCCGGCGTTGCCCGAGTTATATATCTTTTTTCGGTGTAGGGGAGGGAGTTTTTAAAAAGATTTCTTAGCAAGCACCTAAGGGGTAAGAGGAATCTACCTATCTTTCATGGTCATAGGATCCATGGTTCTAGGGAAATCTTGATGAGCGAGGGAGTGAGTGAGTGAGACAGTGGTATTTGAAATTTTTATATATAGATAGATTATTTAAACAAAAATAAAAGGTTAAAATTGCCAAAACGAACAAAGTGACATAACACACATGTGGATACAGTTCATATTTACTGAGAAAACGCATTTCAAAGTATGCAACTTCGAATTTGTGTAGTAATGCAGATAACCATAGGCGGATTTAAAAAAAAGGCCCAGGTGGAAATGTTCTGAGGGACCCCTCTTTTCAGGAAATGAAGATGTAGTTGACTATAAACGGACTTACAAGGAGAGTATATCCCAAGTGTCCGCCTCCGATTGCTTTGATTTTTGGATATGTTTTAGAGGACCGAAAAATAAGAACCAGGTATCTTTTTATTTTGGCCAAAACCAAAGCAATCGGAGGCGGGCACCACCCATTCTCATGAAATTTGAGGGGTGGTTTCACTCCCTAAATATGAAAACGGACCGCTATAAAAAATATGTATATCTTACTTTTTGATCCTCTAAAACAGCGCTGCACAAGGAGCAGTTTTCGGCGCCTAGCGGCGAGCAACCCACCTTTCCTGTTGCTAAGGTTAGAATCGGTGAGGAGAACTGCAGTAGTGTATGTGCGTGTTCGTAGGCTCGTAGCATAGGGATATATGACTGGGTTCCTTGTAGGGGCACCAGTGCAGAACAGGTCCCGTAATAAAATTCGGGGGGGTCATGAAATTTCCAAAATATTTGCTACTGCCGGCATTTGGTATGACTTGAAGGTTCAATTTTACTGATAATGACACATTTATTGCTAATATTACTTATTTTTTCATCCGACACGTAATATATTTATAAAGTTAATACTATACAAATAAATAGCTCGGACTCGAAGAAAACCAAATTTTAATGAAGGATATATATTATATATCCTTCATTAAAATTTGGTTTTCTTCGAGTATATTTAATGAAGGATATATATTATATATCCTTCATTAAAATTTGGTTTTCTTCGAGTCCGAGCTATTTATTTGTATAGTATTAACTTTATAAATATATTACGTGTCGGATGAAAAAATAAGTAATATTAGCAATAAATGTGTCATTATCAGTAAAATTGAACCTTCAAGTATACCAAATGCCGGCAGTAGCAAATATTTTGGAAATTTCATGACCCCCCCGAATTTTATTACGGGACCTGTTCTGCACTGGTGCCCTTACAAGGAACCCAGTCATATATCCCTATGCTACGAGCCTACGAACACGCACATACACTACTGCAGTTCTCCTCACCGATTCTAACCTTAGCAACAGGAAAGGTGGGTTGCTCGCCGCTAGGCGCCGAAAACTGCTCCTTGTGCAGCGCTGCTCTAAAACATATTTAAAAATCAAACCAATCGACGGCGGACACCTGAAATACTCTCCTTGTTAGGGTGATAGTACAGAAAAGAATACAGTAAAGTCTCGTTAGCTGCTCGCTGGTCGGGACCGGCGTTGAGCCCGTATCGTCAACGGAGCCCTAATTCGGAGTGTGAGTTTCTCGCTTCTTTCTAGCCGATTGTGGGAGCGAGATGGACCGCTTTGCGTGCGCGCGGGCGTGCGCGATGATCGCAAGCGCTTACGGCGAGCATGGAAACCACTTCCGAATTTGCGAAGCGGTTCCCGTGCTTGCCGTAAGCGATTGTGACCATCGCGCACGTCAGTTCCGCATGTAAAGGACGCAGATATTCGAGATATATCGAAAAAAAGTGTCATTCAGAGTTTTATGGTTTTTGATATCTTACAATACTGTGATAAAAAATTTCCGACAAAAGGGTGGTGTGGATAGAGTTTGAATAAAATAATTTTTTTCGAATATTCTTTGGCGACATATTGTAGGATATTAAAAACCATGGAATTTTAAATTAAACTTTTGTTCGATATCTTTTAGGGTTTCGTATGCAATGAAAGCTCAAAATTTCTGTGAGGGGTGTTTTCTGCCCTCGGACCGTTCCATTGTCGAAACACAGAATAGTTACGTTATTAGCATCACTTCAACTGCTGCATTTCTCTAAAGTTCCAAATTGTTTTGAATTTTTAAGTTGACGAACGTGCTTTGTAATTTACTTTAAAGAGAACTATGCACCCTTAAATTGGTTAACCCCGTTGGAAATTTGGATAAGCATATTTCGATATTTTTATAATTTTTATATTGGTTACCATTTGATACTGGACTAAATCACTCTGGCAAGATATAAATGGTCTAACGAGGAACTTCACGCAAATGACAGTTTCCGATTTTTATGGAAATTAGAATATGTGTAAAGTATTAGACATGTTTTTGTTATCGACTGAAATTCATTATATTATAGCATTTTATTCTAGTAGTTCCTGAACTATCTCCCCAGATTATAATGTTGCCAAACAGTGTTACTCTTTGTATAAACATTTTTTAATAAATCAATAATTCGATGTCAAGGAAGCGTGCAAGAGTGTTGTACCCACAGTGTTTAAACAGTTTCAAATTGAATTTAAATTTAATGGATCAGATAAATTAAAAATATTACAATTGAGTTTATTTCAACCAATTAAAGTTTTAGGGATAGTAAGTTGGCACTACAAACACCAAATCATGTTTATGAATGAAAATCGCCCTTAAGGTTTGGAGATGGGAAAGCTATTTAATTTTATTTCTTGGAAATTATTGAAGATAGAGATAAATTTTTAATACCAAAAATAGTATTTCATGGTAAATAACATAGCTTAGAAAAAATTTGACTAAATAGGAAGTGCCACTATATCTTACCAGATAGCATTTTTAGGAATATTTGTTATAAATCATAGCCTTCAGTAATAACACGAGTAATCTTTTTGAGCTTCGAAATGAAAATTATGATGATGATAAAAGTCCTTATCATGTGACATCTTCCCATACAGCACACTCTCGTTGCAGCAAAGTTGCAGGATGGTTGCAGTGCAATATTGCAACGCAACATTGATGGAACTATGCACCAATAATTTTATGTCCGCCCCGTGCAATATTGCAGGGCAACGTCGTAGCAACGTTACATCGACATTGCGCTGCAACTATGCAACACTGCAAGCAAGTGCAAGGTTACTGCAACCATCTTGCAACGTTGCCGCCACGAAGTGCGCTGTATGGGTTAGTGACTAACGAATATTAATAAAAACTTGGCCATCATCATTTCTTAATCACCCTATACACAAAAGCAAACTCCAAACTAAACCATAATTTTCTTTTACATGGGCTTTCGTATTCCAAAAAATCATTTTAAAATTCGTCTGGTTCGCTAACAATTGGTAAAATGAAATAATAAGCAAAACTTTGTATTACACGTAAAAGTCGTAAATATATATTCATGTGGCGCTTAGAATAGAAAAGTAGAAACAATTGGTAGGTATATAAAGAAACTATGTTGCTAGTAGAATATTTTACCTTAAACCAGTATCTTAAAACATATTGACTGACAGCAAATATTAAATGCTTACAAAATGTTAAATAACAAGAAAATGGTATTTCATTTCTACGTCAATATCGTCAAGTACCCTCCACTGTTAAAAACTTGACGAAACGAACGCAACAAATTTCAGAATCAGATAAACATTTCTATCCTATGGGTTATTGACTGAGCACAACGATGATGCTGATACATATCTTGAGTGTATACATACATCATAAACTATAGTTAGTAGGAATCAAGCATACAAACAAATATACATTTTTAGTTCATTCGTACACAAATTATCCTGTATTTTTCTTTCCTCATTCTACGATCATGTTTTTACCGAATTCTACCAGCGCTGCGTAGAAAAGTATAATGCGCTGTTAAATGTAACAGAATGTAGTTGACACTCTGCAGCAAATACTGCGAGAGGGTCGGTCTCGGGTCGAGTAATTTTCTTTTCACAACCTTGGAGGGAGCACGTTTATAGAATTTGCTCTTAAACGAAATTCGGTGGGATTTCATTTAAATCTATGTATTTAAATGCTGCAATTAAATTAATTTAAAATCCATTTAACGAATCTAATTTCAATCATTCTTGGTGTATAATGGAGAATATATTAAGTAAACGTGTAAGGATCCATTAGTCTTTCTAAATTACTCCCATGTTTTTGAGTAATTTTATAAATACCTGCAGTGAAGGTGCTGATTTGAACATTGAATAAAAAACGTATGCAGTAGTGCTGACAATCGACTAATTTTGTCGGCTTTAATTGACGTGGCAGCAATAGTTTATAAACGGCTACTATTTTTTTTCCAAATATTATACGATTGAATTTTAGAATTTCCGTTAGAAGTTTAATTTTTTCAAATACTATAAACTTGCAAGGGCAGTTTGGCTATTTGGAAATTCAAAACAATCTGAAACTTTGCAGAAATATAGCTCAAGCGATGCTAATAACGTAACTATTTTTTTATGAAGCAATATACGGTCCTAAGGGTGAAAACACCCCCTCGAAAAAATGGTGAGCTTTCAGATTATCGTAACTATCTACGAAATTATAAAAGATATAAAAAATGAAAGTTAAATTCAAAGTTCTATGGTTTCTTATGTCCTATAAAGCGGCGATTAAGAATTTACGAAATACATTATTTTTTTCCAAATTTATCCTTTTCACCTCTTTCGACATTTCTTTATCACCATATTCTAGGATATTAGAAGCCATAAAATTATGAATGAAACTTTTTTCGATAGCTTTTACCGTTTCGCAGATATTCACGATAATATGACAACTCACAATTTCTTTCAGGGGTTGTTTTCACCCTTAGGGCCGTTTTATTGACAAATTAAGCTAAATTTCTGCAAATTCACAGATTTTTTTAATTTTCGAGTTGCCGAACTTCCCTTGTTAGGCGTATGTATTTAAAAAAGAGACACGTATTCGGCACTTCACAGATGTAAGGTGGTTTACATTGTCCACGTTGCTCTGTTTATTTTTAAAATTATGATCGGACCATTGATCATTAAATTTTCATTTCCCCCCTGAAAAACAAAGCTGATGTTACAGAGGGAATGTGTAATTAGTACCGTGCGTTTATACGTTAACTGTCCAGTACAATGATAGAATTTCGAAGATTCAAATTCACTGTATTTAAATTTCGTGGAATTTTCAACGAACTTCAATCGAGATAACGAAAACATTAAAATGAAACTCACAAGTGACTGTTATTTAATTAGACGCAACAGAGAAATTCAATTCTTCTAAATAACTTGTATTCAAAACTATATTATGTATGTAGTAGAACTCCGATTACTTCAAGCAATTGGTATTTCAGAAACTACATACAAGCTTAATAATTTTCTTGGTTCCAGATTCTAGTTCCTTATTCTTTTTGGATTACCACGCCTAAATGCGATTTAAAATTCCTTCTAAAGATGTAAACGTCTCAAAATCTGGTGGAAATATTATTTTTCGAAACGTAATCATTCTCTTCGTCGTCTTATTTTCTATTTACTCCATCGAATAAAAATCTGTGATGGTTGAAAGTGAATTGTAAAGTTACCTAAAATCGTACACCGTAATGCTTACCAGATTATCGTTTGAAAAATATTGTTACCATGTATTTAAGATGAAAGTTTTTTTTAGAAATAAGTAGAGCCAAGCCAAGTATTCTGTTGTTGCTGCGGAGAATGAGACAGACCGCGTATGAGCGAGAGTAGTATCATAATCAGTGTCTCTCTCTCTCATTCCCCGCGATAAAGCAAAATAGGCAAGTCCAGTAGCTTAATGAATTCCAAAAAGATTTACTTCATTATATTTTGTATTTATTGAGAAAAAAAATCTTTAAAAATAGCTTAATTTTTCGACCCATCAAAGTAGAATGGCCCCTTCAGAGGGGAATTCTATTCTTGGAGCTAAAAAAATAGTAAAATTTGGGATTTTTTTTAAGAAATCAGCGATTCGATTCATCTGAAATTTGGACCATGTTTTGATGCATCTTTGAAGAAGCTGTAGGTTTCTTTTTATTAATTTCTAACCATAAATATAGTAGTTATGCGTGATCGACCATCACGCCGCGCAAAATTCGTCGCCCTTTGGTGTGCACGATATTTATCTACCAGGTAATCTGACAATGAAACAGTAAAATGAAACGGACTTTTAATTTATACATATGTAGCTTGCAATTGATGAACCAGCAAAAATAAAAAAATTTATTGAGCAGTGTGGAGAATTTTCAAACTGAAAGGTCTAAACCTTTTATTTCTGTTAGCCAATTTTGCGCCAATTTTCGTACGTACAAAAGAAGTACAGAACTTAGCGGTATTCTGGTTCATCAAATTCAAGATACATATGTACAAAGTAAAACGCTGTTTCATTTTTCTGTTTCAGATTACCTGAAAGGTAAATGTCATGCACACCAGCGGCCTCCTATATTTATTATTGAAAATGAATAAAAATAACTGCAACTTCTGCAAGGATGCGTAAAAACATGGTCCAAATTTCAGATGAATTGAAATGCTAGGTCCTTAAAAAAAATTTCTAAATTTTACTATGTTTTTAGCCCATAAAATAGTATTCCCCCCTTAACGAACGACATTACTTCCCACACAGCACACCTCGTTGCAGCAGTATTGCAGGAATGTTGCTGCAAATGTTGTGTTATTGGAGGTTGCATTGCAATATTGCAGCATCGTTCCTGCAGCAATATTGCAAGTTCGTTGCCACTCCAATAATGCACAATAATGTTGCCGCAATTTTGCAAAAATACACTCCTGCAATATTGCATAGGCGGACATAGAAGTGAACCTACAACTTTTCTGCAATGATGTGATGCAACATTACAATCTCGCACCGCAATATTGCCGAAGAATTGCAGGATCATTACCAGAATTTATCCGTTTCGTTGCAGAATCATTGCCGGAACGTTGCTGGACTACATATTTGTAATGCTGCCGCAACATTGCAGAAATACACACCTGCAATATTGCGAAGGCGGACATAGGACTGAACCTGCAACGTCTCTGCAATGTTATGGGGTAACATTGCAACTTTGTACCGCATCATTGCAGAAACGTTGCTGCAATGTTATGGTGCTGTGTGGGTTATGGGAAGACCTGATTATTATATATATTAATTACTGTATATGTATGCACATACGGGGGGCGTCTAATGAATGCTACGACTAACAATAAGTAAAAAAAATTCGCAGCATCGTGGAAGTTGAATGAACGTGATTAAACGATACGTAAAATATTCAGATAAGGGGAACCAGAGGCGAGCACAGCGAAAGCGTAGGAGGAGTTTACGATATCAGCAACAGACGACGGATGGGTTTGACCGAGCGGGAAGTGGTTTTCGAGATGAGGAACGGTGTAATCGAGCTGATCAAACAGGAGAAACAACTGGAGGGAAAGTAGTAATATCCGACATCGAGAGGTGGAAGTCGTTGAACGTCGATAGTCGCGAACGTTTCATCGATTTCATTCGATTCAATACCACCGTCCGTTGTAATTCTTGTAAATCGAAATATCTAAAACTTTATCGATTAATGTTTCTGTGTACCGCCCAACGTGTCCGACCTTTACGGACGTACAGAGGGAACACGGTTTGTTTCGAAACGTAGTTATCGACAAGTTGGACCGACGGTGCTCGTCCATTGCGATACCCGGAGCGTCTACCACATCTTGCTCTCTCGAATTCACAGCGAAGAAATATCGATTCGTTATTATCCCCCGGATATCGTTGTTGCGGATTTCTCGATTTTCGATACTCGCCTGCGGAAGATAATCGTGTTCCCCACACGTTGCTGCAAATGTAATGTAATCAACTGAATAAAGAGATCAATTTTATTATAAATTTTGAACGAACGTACAACTTCTTGCATTAAAGATTTTTATATTAAAATTTATATTTAAGCTTACGTTCTAATTTTCTTCTGAAGACTATTAGACTAAACAAATACTTTAGTTATAAGTACTGGATAATTATTATTAACTGAATAAATATTACTACCAAGTTTTTCGTGCAATAATATATTGCAGCAATTTTGAAATGCCCACTTTAGCGTTCTAGTTGTATTTCGGTCAGAGCACAGTCCACGGGGGTACCAGTTTATGGTTAAATTATCCAAAAGTTGATCGTAATGCGTACGCCATTCGAAAGTTAACCGCAGCAACGGCCACGGTGTATTCTTTCCTTCCTTTGTCTTCCCGCGGTTTCAAAGGCGAACTTTCAGGAACCACGTACCATTTTTCCTTCCTCTTTTTACCTTTAAAGATACACTTCCGGACTTGAACTTCCATGTTATTTAACTTCGCGAAGCTGGTGCTCTCGACACCATAAGAATGTCAAGAGAGAGCATGCGCGCAAGTGTATCTTTGTGCAATGACAATAATGTGAAACGTGACGTCATGTTTTGTGCTTCAGAAGCAGATGGTTAGAAGAATCGAATGAGTTTGTTCGTTCGGACTGCCAATTAGTGTGTGCAGTCGGATGGTAAAAGTATTTGGTATTTCACGGGAATAATTCTTGTTAAATACAATTTAAATACAAAATAATAAATGTTAAATTTGCCGCTGATTATGAAAGTGGTGTAAATCATGTATTTTTTGTTTCGAGATTTAGACTGTTGCGTTTCGGCGTATTAAAAAATATTTTGCAATTATTAAAGGAAATGTTTCACAACATGCTCTTCTAATGTCAAACTTGTTTATCGTTGTAAAATGTTATGAGTAACTTGTCCGAAAATTTGTTTTTTACACCTGTGAATGATTTGCAGCATTTTCAAAATTAATAGTGTACCCTTATTGGTAACTTACGAAAATAGAAAATACTGAATTATAAAGAAAAAAGTTTGAAACAAACATATTTATTTGTGTACCGGTAAACTGGGGTGACTTTGCCCGCCGGGGTAACATTGCCCACTTTTTTAATTTGACTGAAAAATTACCATATGATTGAATTCGATATTGTTATTTTCGTTTGACCTTGGAGAAATTATTATCGATCACAAAACACCATATGTTCTAATTACTTCACAATAAAATAAGATAAAGTTCTTCCGAAAAGTGGGCAATGTCACCCCGGGCGGACAAAGTCACCCCAGCTTACGGTATGTTATAATTGTAATTTTGCTGAATTAATTTGTATTAATATTCTTTTTCAGTAATAAAATTTTCAGATTTTGATATTTTCAGGGTTTAATATAAGATACAAACATCATAGGAATGTTTTTTTATGATTTAGAACTGGGATTGTTTGTCGAATTTTCTTTTGTATTTGAATAAGCGAGGAGTCCCAGTATCCGAAGTGCAAATAATGTGAGTACCTGAGAATTTGGATTATATTTAATAGTTCGAGTACTTGAACACAGTTTATTTCAAATGTAATATTCGAATACTACTTTAACTCGAATGCAATATTCAAAAACTACCCAAATTCGAGCTTAATTCTGAAACATTGCCTTAACTCGAGTCTAATAGTCGATTGCTGTCCAAATTCCAGTGTAATTAAGGAGTGATTTTTCAAAAGGGCACATTTTCACATGGAACAAATTTTCAATAGCCACAAAAGACTGTGGTATCTAAGTTTATTAAAAAAATCTTTTTCTTAGAATATGTACATTTTATTTTTCCATCTCAATAGCGGTATTATTTTGAATTTAGCATAATTGTTTTAAATGTTATTAAAAAAAAAAAAACGTTTGCGAATAAGCCCTTTTGATCAAAAATATAAGAAGTAAGCCCTTTTGTATGAAACCATTTGGAAATAAACCTTTTTATTACAAACACATTTGGAACTAAGTACTTCTCTAATGTACGTATTACTTTGCCTGACTTTGTAAAAAAGCGCAAACAGCTAAAGTTGAAAGGTTTCAAACGCTGCAAAGTGGAGTAAGTATGTGTATGGTTAAAACAAACGTTTTGCCATGTAAGTCCAAAGATACCATGAAAGTGGGTACATATTTAAACTAATTTAGTACATGTTGGGTAAGTATATGGAATTAAGTTCCTTTTGCTTCGAATTCATTACAGTTTCCTAGATGAGTATAGGAAAAATGTCCGTTTTGTTTCAGACTACAGAATTAGTTCACTATGTTATCAGAAAAACTTGGAAACAAAACCTTTTGTATGAAACATGTATGTTCACTTCAAATTTTCAAAAAGGAATAAACCTATTTTAATATATTTTAATATAGAATTTAACATTATTAAAACGATACCATCAAAATTTACTTCAAGATCAAAAATGGAGTATGCCTTTTCGAAAAATTACTCAATTGAAAATTGTCCTAATTCCAATTTGATATTTAATACTGCCTTAACTTGACTTCAATATTCAAAAACTACCCCAGTTCCAGTGCAATTCTGAACACTGCCTTAACTCGAATATTGTCCTAATTCCAATTTGATATTTAATATTGCCTTAATTCGAATACTACAATATTCGAGGAGTATTGGTAACCAGTGCATTGAAGCGGAGCTTAAAGCTGGAGCGCGGGGCAGTGTAGCAATGGGGTTTTGCCCGGAGCAGGAGCGGAGCTGGAGCGCGGAAAATTTTATCTGTGCCACTGGTCTATTTCTTTTATCATTTGAATTTCATTCATTTTATAAGAACAGATGAATAAAATGTTTTTAATAAATACCAATTCTCAATATTTCATCATTAAAAAAATATTATATTGTATCGCCGGTGTTAAAGAGACATAGTACTTTCTTTGCTGAAAAATTAAGCATTATTTATGATTCTTTTTCTATATGAGAATGCAAAACTACAAAGATGGGACTATTGCAAATGAAAGATCACTGTTTGAAAGTATTAAAAGAATTTTTATTTAAAACAAAGCAATTGGAGCGGAGCAGGAGAAGAGCTGGAGCAAGTATTTTAATGTCGGAGCGGGGCAGGAGCGGGGCAAATAAAAACTTGATCTGCTCCAATCCCGTGTTTGTAACAGTCGAGTAATTATAAAATATGCGAATAGTCTTCATTCTGATATAAGCTAATAAAGTAAAGTACCTAAGTAGGTAAGTAAACTACAAAATGAAAGAAGAAACCATGCATGTAAATGAACCAGTTGATTTGACGTGGAATAGTTCACATGGTATGGTGTGTGTTTTCTAGGCCGGGATTTTACCTAGACTTGTTCTATTCTCGACGTCCTTCCGCCTTTTGACCGAGAAGAAGCACAGGGGAACTAATTCACTCGGTAAACAATAATTCCTTAGGGATGCGCAAACACTTGACACTTCCAATTAAGGCAAGGTAATTGCACGTGGCCGCCGACTACTTTATATCCGGGCAACGTTCAATGTACATAGTCTGTTTCAGCTATTCGCGGAAAATAAGCAACGTTAGGTTGAACGTCGTGTCTCACGACGGTAAATGATTCTCCGTATTGACTTGAGATAATCTCCGGCATTTGATGAAGTTCTTTTTCCGAGGGAAAAAAGAAGATATTGAAAAAGTCACCGTACACTTTGATGAAGCAATAGGGTAAAGGACCCAATTACTGCCACTTTAAGCGTTGACCCTGACATTATCTAATAGTTTTGTACATATAGACTAAACGTATAATGTTGTCCTTGTTATATATTATTGTTTAATATGTTTACTTGATGAAAACAAATTTCTGAACCTTAAAACTTCGATTTTTATTTTTTAAAATCATCATTTCAAAAATATATTTCGGGATCTATTACTGACACCGTTAAAATGTGTTTGACTGAATTACTGGACACCCCAATTACTGCCAGCGAACCTAATACTGTTTATCTGTCATTTTAAGGTTACTTCGTGTCATGTACATGAGCAATTACTGCTATGAGAGTAATACCAAAATGCTTGAAACGCTTGTACCAATCACTGTCACCCAATTAATAAGTAAAAGGACTTAATGAATCGTTGAATTCGGATCTGTATTACTTTCTATGATGCTTATATTATTTAAAACATTATATGTTGTTATGTTAATAGCTTAAATATTACAATTACAGCATTTTCTTTAACGCCATATTTTCTCTTTCGTTAGTAAGGAAGTCATCGTTTTCACTCTCCGAATATTCGCTTAAAATATTTTATCATTTTATCCAAATTAACGAAGAAAAAATTAAGTCCTGAGTTTTCTATCGTATAAATAACAGTTTCAATTGTATGTTAAATTTTTTTTATGCATTATTTCACCAGATTTATTCGTTATTGTATGTAAAATAGCTTAGGGTGACAGTAATTGGGCAGGTGGCAGTAATTGGGTACTTTACTCTATAAACTTCTTAATTGTATATGATTGTATATGTATTATTATGTATGTAATATTTATATAGTTTTATATAAAATACAAGTATCTACTAAATTGCAAACAGATTCAAAAGTAAATTTATAATTGAATAATTTAAATTTCAAATACGTCAGTTTCTTTGCAATGTACGTTTGCAGTTTAGGGATTATTTTCTGAGTTGATATCCCAATGTAATTACAACGATTTGATATATAGGCCTCTTAGAAACCAAAGTGATTAACTCCATGAAATAAACACTAGGGAAACTTGATAAGTGAAGTACTAATTGTGTACTTAAGTAATAAAATTGAGAAATTTAAAGAATGTGAAATTGACCAGATTGGATTCTGAGTGGCTCATATTCAAATTTTCATAACGTCTATTTTTTTGAAAATTCTATACCTTCGTCATGCTTCACATATACTACAGGTAATATCAGAACAAATCCAATTGGACATGTTTAACTTTCTACGATGATCTTGAATTGATTTTGATTTGCACATTTGAAATCGAAGAATGAAAGTATCAAGATGTAAAGCTAATCTTTCTGTGGCTGCGGTTTTTTCGAGGGACAAAATACAAATTTGTAACGCTACTCTAGATAATAACAATTATGAAATAGGCACTTATTAAAATTAATTGATTCTAAACTTTTCTTTTAATTCACACCCCATGCAAAATCGATCATTATATTTCGTAATTGTGCACTTCAGATTTTGATAAAATGGAAAATATAACACTGTAAAATTAGGAAGGGTGTAAGTAATCATGTTAAACAATACAAACCGTCGATATTTGCAATTTTCACCTAGTTTTCATAAAAACAGATTCCACAAAATAATTTCCATCTCTAAAATGATCGATTCTACAGAATTCGTTCATTTTTCATTTTAGTCGAGAAGAATCAACGTTTCTAAATAAATGTTTATATTAAAGAATCATTTTTGCAATGTATACGTTTGTTCACTTACAATTAGTGTTATTTTCAACGACTTTCTACTGTCAATATTTGTTACATCACAAATTCCGTACGCCACACTTACACTAATCCTATTCACATACTTCAAAAATTAACACGCCGCCCTTTCGAAATTATAAATACCTAAAAAAAGACGAGAATGAAGACTAGAATGGAATGAAGGGTGAATGGGGTGAACAATTTAGTTGGATTTCGAGGACGGCAAAAAATCGACCCGAGAAATTGTTTAATGTGACGAGAAACGAATATCGGACTAATATTACTTATCACTTGAAACGTCGCGGAATAATTTAATGAGAACTGGCTGCCCTTCTTTCACGAAATGATCTGCCTCCTAGTTCACGATGCTTATTCCAAATTGGAAGTCGACCGCAAGAAAGAGATTCCCATTGCTGGCATATGCTAAATCATCTCATTGTCCACTGATGATTTCCCCACGTTGGATATTCTCGACTGAACTGTTACATATTAAAAAAATGCAGAATAAAAGAGGACATGGTAGAACGGGGGAAAAAGAGGAAACGTGTTGAAAGTGTGTCATACTTTATGCCAGGAGCATGGTTATTCCATATAATTTCATTATAAGATTTAACGTTTACTATAAAACCTTTTTAATAATTTTTCATTATATAACGATACACGTTCATTCGCAATAGAATATTCATTTTACATTGTAATTAATTTGCAGGGATTGCAATTCTGTCTGCACGCGATATGAAGATGACAAGTATTTTTATGTCTATAGGTGCAATTAAAATATTAGTAATGCTATCATTGTTTAATGTTAAAATTATTCAATCTCTCGAAGATGAAGAAAGCAATCGCTATAAGAAGAAAGGTTTGTAATATGGACACATATTTAAATGTAATGTAGTTAAATGTACTTGACTGAAAAATAGATATTAAGTTTACTCTGAAATGAATTTTCTTCGGTGAAGAAAATACAATAAAAAATAGAAATAATACAGTATACAAAAGAAGCGCTTCGTTATCGTCCGCATGATTCTTTTAGAATTTTATGTTAGCTTTTTATGTTAAATTTGAGATGATGAGTTTTAAGAAATTAAACGCACAGAGACGCTATACCAAGTAGAATCTCAGGGAAAGACACTTTGTCTTCATTTCCAAACTGTTTCGACGCACTTACTGCGCAATAAACCTTTCATGAAGTTACGAAAGTTTCAGTCATTGGTCCGTCTGTTTTGAAATTACTGAAACCGCGTACTTTGCAGCTCTGCAACACGAAAATACCATTACGTACTACCTAATTTTCGCTAAACGTATTTCATTCATTGCCATTTGTTATACAATTTAAAAAAACATTAAGTATAGGGGGAAAGCACTAGTAGTCGGCCATCCTCTAGTAGTCGACCACTTTTTTTATTTAGCTTAAAGAAATAAGCACTGAAATAAAGCATTTATTAAATGACAAGTTTATATTATATTTTGAATTTCTAACTTTAAAATACGACAAAAAGCGCTCTTCATAGGTAAAAATAATAAATGTTTTTAAAGTGATTTGTAAACTAATTTTGATTCTACATGCGACATTGCTGTTTTCCAACACGAGAAGCTTAAATGCGCTTTGAATAGAAACGACAAATGTAATTCAGTTCTATACATTTTTTACTGGAAAATGATGCCATTTCACTGAAAGAGCATCAACAATTTTATATGCGCTTAAAAAAAATGAAAAAAAAAATGAGATAATTTATTTATTTATGGGAGGTCGGTAACTGGACCATCATTTCTTTTCAATTTTCAATAGTCGACCACAGCGGTCGACTTCTGATGCTAACTGCATTCACCACGTCTTAACTATAATTTTTCTTAATTTAACCTCAGAAACGGGATGACTGTACATTAGCAATACAAATCTAGTAAAATGAGTAATGAAAAGTCAGTGGTGCCAGAAGTCATACAAATGAACCAAAATATAAAAAAATGTTTAAAAATAAAACAGCGAAGTTTTAAACAGTACAATAATGAGGCTGTAAGCAGAGTTGGCAAAGATAACATCTAAATAACATTTAGATAAAAGGTACTTTACGTTTATTCGTTATTCGAAGATCGAATAAGTTGATTTATTCGAAGTGTCTTTCATCTTGAATTTCGAATAGTGGTTCAACTTTCATCTTATCTTTATTCTAAAAAGTCGAATAACCGGCCTGAGCCTTTGCGGCCTGACCTGCGCGTAACGGTCGCGTAACGGTCAGATTCTACAGAATCTGAATTTATTTATTTTTCATTATATCAATATGAAAGTGACACCAATGGATTCCTGGCGTCCACCGGATTAATTGCACAGAAAATAATTTAAATCGGACTATTTTTAACGAATCGGGCTTTGAACTCTGCAAAAAGATTTCTCACGTAATATCCTTAATTATGGTCCGAATTATATCATTTTTGTGGTCATTTTCATCGGGAAGACATGAGGAATCGATTGGTAATACTTTCATCAACACTTATCAAAAAACGTGAACATTTTATGTGGTCCGTCCGTTTTATTGCTCTCGGCTGTCGACGGGGGTCTTCAGGGGAAACCTTCGAAACCCCGGTAGACCCGTTGACAGCCGAGAGCAGAATAAAATAATTATCGAAATAATTAAGAAAATAATTAACTTATTTTAATTATGCATTATTCCTGTCATTATTAATTATTTACCGTTGTTGCACATTATATTTAAAAATAAATTTTAGTTTGTAATGCGCACTTAACCTATTTTGAATTTCATTTTAAAAGAAGGTGGTCGATCACTAGCTATCGGACCGGTCGACTTTTAGAGTAAACACGTTCGTGGACAGTAAAAGTTTCAGCGAGATGCAAAACTTGACAGTCATTTTATTTTTAAATTGGTTGTGATATCCGAAATTTGATTAAACTCATTTATAAGGGTAGTCAGATTATCATATTTTAATCGTTATATAGTCATTACCTTGACAGGTATAATAATTACAAAAACTTAAGGTTATATAAAATTAAATTCAAAATAATTGACTTCAAGATTTGAATGCTATAGCATTCTTGTCAGTCTGTATCATCATGAAAATGAATGCTATAGCATTCACGTCCGCGAACGTGTTAAGCGGTCGATTATTAACGTATTCGGATACTTCATTTTTAACGCTAAATACAGTAAAGTCTCGTTAGCCGCTTGCTGGGCGGGACCGGCGTTGAGCCCGTACCGTGAACGGAGCCCTAATTCCGAGTATGAGTTTCTCGCTTCTTTCTGGCTGAAGGTGGGAGCGAGATGAACCACTTTGCCTGCGCGCGAGCATGCGCGATGGTCGCGCACGCAAAGGACGGAGTGTCAGGCGTCCGAAATACGGAGCGAGACAAAATATCAACGCATCGTCTGTCGTGTACTGTCCTCGATCCCTTTCAGTGCCTTCGCTCACCCTCGTTCCATCTCGCTCTCGCCTTCGCCGGACAAGAGTGAGACAGAATTGGTGGGGATAGCGAAAAGTCCGTATCGTGTAGGGTAACTCGGGGTAACATGCCACAGTTAACTTTGAAACGCGATATCTCGCAAGTATAAGTAGATACAGGTATAAAGATAAAACCATACGAAAGTGTAACTAATTCTGTGTATTGACTAATAAGTAGATATATGCAACTTTTATAGTTCAATCAGAAACGTACAAATACAAAAGTCCTCGAAAGTGGCATATTACCCAGGTGGTGGGTGAATATGCCACAAGCTATGAAGTGCGAACTAATCACTCAAATTTTGGAGAATCAACCATATTTTAAACTATTTAAGCTATTAATAAATAAAAACAAACATTTTAACTCAATGAAACGTAAAATTTATTTGAAAAAATAGCTACTTCTTACAAACTAAACAGCCTCCAATCTCTACGTCTCCTTTACCTTCGAATGGCTTCCTTTAAACTTTTTTCTGACCAAGCCGCACGGTTTGAAGTTCGTACATACTTCTTAGGCATGGTTCTGATCCAAAAAGCAACTCGATGGCTTTAAATAGAAAGAATTATAAAGATAAGAGTTTGTGGCATATTATACCGACAAACATGTGGCATATTACTCCAAACAGCCATAAAACGAAAGATAGAAAATCTCTCCACAAAATACATAGTTTTAACGGATGTTTGAGAGGTTATTAAATTCGTTTGTTAGTATACTGTATCATAATCTATTAATTTTATGTAGAACCGTTCACGCAAATGTATAATCTGCATTCTAGTCAGAGTGTGAAATTACATCAAGCCGATACTTTTATAACTTACCAGGATTTACTGAAAATAAAAGAAATCAAAAGCCAAAATCTGTTGTCGTCTTAGCAGGTACACTAAATTGAACGGAACTAGTGCAAATATAACGCAATCTGTTCATTATTTAAAAAATTATTGAGAAGTGGCATATTACCTACGGTGGCATATTACCCCGAGTTACCCTACACCAAACCGAGCCCGTAACGAGACTTTACCGTATTTATTTTCCCCGATCTTTTATACTAACACAAAATTTTTAGTGATACATTAAATACTTCTGAATTACTTCAATACATTTTATATATTTTATAACATTGATTGTTTATTTTTTTTCAGAACTTTTCATTCGAGTTTAGCTATAAGTGGTCAATTACTAGTGCTTTCACCCTATGATGATCTATGAGACTAATTAAAATGAGTTGATAATGTTTAGTGAATCATATGTAGAGTGTTCTATAAATTCGGGTAGAAAGATTATTCACACATGCATCAGGGTCATTCCACGCTAAACCCATCATTTTTGCGGGAAATGTATGGGATTTTGATATAACTACAATATAATGTACTACACGTGAAATTGGGGGAGAGGCAAGCCATCAAAAAAATTATTGTTTAAAAAATACAGGCCTTCGAAATTAGCAATTTTTGTTCATTATCGGGAACATCATATTTCTGTGTCCATCAATATCCTAGGTATCGTCCGCAAAAAGTGATGGATTTGGCATGGAGTGATTCAATTACAATATTCGATCGACTGTTCCTTAAACTGCACCATGTAAATGAATATTTTGTTAAATCTAAAACAATAAAAAAAATTCTTTCTGTAGAATATTAAATGCTTTCTTACATAATCACTGGGTTATGTCTGGGTCTTGGGACTAATACGTAAAATTTCTGATATTGGTATTTGCACAGTTGTATAAAACTCATGTTAATTTAAGCAGTTTCCTCCGAGGAAGTAATTTTCAAAATAATGCACATATTAAACGACAAGCATTGCAAAACACACAAAGATATGATTTATCTGTACTCCTAGAACAGAACAGAAATGTGAGAGATCAAGGGAAGACGGATCATCTATGGTCAGATGCAATTTGCAAACTAACTTGGGTGAAGTTATGTCTCCCTGTAATTTTTCATACGCACGCGTTGTCTGAAAAATTATTTCGTGCAGAAATTATCGAAATCGATAAAAAGATTAGGAATGTTTAGAAACTTTTCAGAAATTTCATTTAAAATGCTTATTTTTACCTTTTAACTATTTTACTCGTACACCCTACTCATAAATAAATAATTTATAGTATTCGAAACAGTACAAATAGTAACTTGGATAATAGTAGGTAATAATTCCTATTTGTTGATATTGATACAGACATTAAGACAGTTGTTTTTACATCGTAATGTTTATTTATTCAAATTAGCACGAACATTAGAAACATGTAGAAAAGTAGTAATTCTATTTATGATTCTTATGTTATATGGCTATATGCAATTGCCGCCACAATATAGTTGCAAACATCTATATTTATTTCAAACTAGGGTAAAGGACCCAATTACTGGCAGCCAACCCAATTACTGTCACCTTAAGCTATTTTACTTAAATGTTTATTTATTCGTTATTTTAAGTAAATTACCTTAAGGTGACAGTAATTGGGTTGGCTTTTTTCATGCACTTGGCGTAATTTTTTTACTTTTTTAAAGTTTTTTATGGGATATGAATATCAGTCATGTTATACGTTTATTTATGCCTTCATTGGGATCGTATCTTGTTATTTAATACGGAACGTCACTTTTTCACTGGAAGCTACCTACATAAAAAGAATCTTAAGGTGATATCTGTAATGCACTCTTTTAAATCTTTATAGAGAGATGGTGAAATATGCTGTAAACTTCTGATCTAACTTTCATGGAATAAAAAGTATTCCATTTCATTAATTATCGTTCTCTGAACCACCATTTTGATGAAAGGCATTCGAAATGTTTTATCCCGTTAGCGTTCCATTCAAATTATAATGTACTTAATTGAATTGCCTCTTTTATTAGATTTTTTGGTATAATAAGGTTTACTGAACTAAGAAGAAATAAGTATACTAAAATATTTAAGCATTCTTGCATAACAAATTCACAAAATTTAGGTCCTTGAGATCTGTCTCAAATATCGTGTGACAGTGAGCAGTGAATAAAAATAAATTCTATCATGCTAAACTTACCTTTATAAATTACTCAAGCATAATTCATCTTCATGAGTATTATGTTTATCTCGAATCCTTGATCTTCTTGTTCCTAACACAATAGGTACATAGACATCCCTTTCCATGCCTTCATCTTATGAATTAAGATTTTCTACAAATCGTTACAAGAAATCAGAAGAAATAATTAATCAACTGGTTACTCCCCGAAGTTTCATTACTCGTACTTCATTGGTCGATTACCTACAGTGAAAATTGCTTTTCGCTCTGACGAAGCTGTTTTCAAACAGGCGTTAACTAAACATATTTTACTCTATTCAACGACTACGTGTTTTCCTATAATTTCCAATTATACAGTTTTTTTAATACGCTGTGTACACAGCTATTCATAAATAAGTTCGAGACGATCACTTAGTGAACTGGAAGCGAATTGTTTCATTGAAGTGCAGTAATTGCTACTAGGGGGTGTCTTGTTTCATTTAGAAAGGAAATTTTCGTTTACATAATTTATTTACTGAGATAGTGCCTCTGCCTTAATTCTGCTGAAGTAATTACTCTTAGCTATTGAGCAGTGTACATTAAGCTGTTAATTTTTTTTCATTAAATCTTCCTGCAAGCTTTTATTATTATAATCCATTTGTTTCGTACTTGTTGGAATATAGTTCTCATTACTGTTATTTCATTATCTCCTTTTAAATGTAAATAAAATAGATATATATATGAACCTCTAAGAAATTAGCCAGATTTTCTGTAAATATTTCGATTTTAGTAGTTAAGGAGGGATTCTCGTCTAACAGCCCCAAAAGCAGAGACGGGCATTATTTAGAGAAAAATCGAATGAAATAAATTTTCAAATAAAGTTAGCTTTATTCGGTGCGCCACGGATGAAGCTGGTTTATTCGAAGGCCAATCAACTTATTCGATGTTCGAATAACGGATAAACGTGAAGTATCTTTTATCTAGATATTTTCTAGATATTATCTTTGCCTATCTCTGCCCAAAAGTAACTGGTATTTATGACTTTTTTAAGAAAAAACTATTGATAATATTGGATTAAATTCTTTTGGGATATAAGGAAGCTTCTTTAGACTTGCAGAATTTTTTTTAGGTTGATCCTCCTTATTATTTATTAATTATTATGGAATCTTGTTAACCTCTTCGACGATATACATAACTCCTGTTGGTGTGGCGTGTAGTAGCTGGCAGAAGCATGCGATTGCAAAAAAAGAAAAATTTCTTAAAGTTAGATAGTTTACGTCGAAACTGAACCTAATTTAAAGAAGAAAAATGAAAAGTTGAAAAATTTATATCATTTCAAACAAAAAGTAACTCTTTTCATTAGATAAATTTATTTTATATCGATGAAAAAAAGTATTGTAAATACAAAACTAAAGTAAAACTTTAGTCATTAGTTTGGCTTCTGAGAAGCTCATACAAATAAATAGTGATTGTAGGCATAGAAAGCGTCAAGAGTAGAAACTCAGTAACTTAAAAGAAATATGTTCAGTCAACAATAATTGAGAAATTACCCCCCTTAGATGTACAACCCATTTTTATTTTTGATAAGGAAAAGGCCATTTGCTTTCTTTCGTTTATTACATACAACGTATAAACAAACGAAAATCTTTCTATATTTTCACTTTAATATCTGCGAAAATATACTAAATGTAAGTAGTCTTCTTCCATTTTCACGCTCGTTTCACATAATCGTATTACAGGATTGTATCCCCTTAGTAAAAACTCCCTAGTCTGTACTTGACAGTTATTTTCTACTCGGCGAAGCAAAGAAGTATTTCTTCCCATAATACTGTAATATTATAATTCTGTAATAACTCTGAATTATAATATTAACCAAACATAATCATTAATTACACTTATTTAGTTTATAACATTCTATATTTAAATCATACATTCAATATTAAAACAAATGACGCAGTCAGAGCAACAACGGACTAACCCAAATATTTTTTGAAAATGAATTAGGAGCAATAACATATTCCAATAGGCTCTATTAACCATATAAAATAGGGAAAAAAAATTTTAATGTGGGTTGATTCGTTGTGGCTCTGACTGCCTCAAATATCCTCTTTAACTCCAACAGGAATTATTTTACGACTTCTCTTGATCAAGTACTTTTCATTTGTTGCAGCGAGAATTGTAAGCGTTTATTGATAATTTCAGCTCTTACCTATATTTCAGATAAAACAATTAAGAATTCGTCCACCAAACTTCTAGGAGGGCAGAGATTCATAGTGGTTTCATTCCCATGATGTTCCGCGTGAAAAAATGTTTTGCGTTTACTATTAGGGGAATTATGCTTAAGTTAACATAGTGAGGTAAGATGACATACCATTACTATGTTGTCAAATATTCGCGCGAGAAACGTGACATTGATGTTTATTCATCGGTTAGTAGATTTCCCCAATAGTGCAACATTTTATGATCACCCGCCAGGTAAGGAATTCAATTTATTAGATGAATTTTGTGTAAAGTAACGTTAATTTGCATCATGAATGCTATACAGCTGAGAAAAATCATAAAGTTTTTGTCACTAGAAAGGAATACATTTTTTCGTTCACTTTTGGGTGAGATGACATAATGAATGTCATCTTACCCCACAACGCCTACATATTCAGAATAAAGTACGACTGATTCAGTTTCTATTCCAGCATGCCTAATACCTATAAATGGACTTCGACATGACATAAATGGTCCAAAGGGTCCCGACTGAGCAAGCCCGCTTTAGAGTATGTCATCTTATACAGAAGTATGTAAACTTACACAGATGCACAGGCATGTCATTTTTTATTTCTCTTTTTTTGTTATTATCGTTGAAGTCACGAGACTGGTGTTTTATGTTCTATTAATAAACAGATAAAGACTGCTCTTTGGTTTTATATTGATACCACCTTTAATTTTTAAGATATTTGCCTGTGAACAAAAAGTATGTCATCTTGAGCACAATTCCCCTATAAACAACTCTTTACATATACAGTGCAGTTGTGACAACATATCTAAAGCCTCAAAATATTACCATAATAAATATGTATCTATATACTTAAAAATAAGTACAAAAAGAAGTTTCATAAGATCTAGGAAAAAATTATACACTATTATGTTTATAAGCATTTAATTGGTGAACAGCAAAATATGAAGCAAATGGAATTTATATCGAGTTTTATTGAAGAAAATATTGTAATATTCTTAATTAATATTAATATTCTTCCTATTGTTATAATACCAATAGGAACTTTTGTACCTCTTTGGGGAGTGGTGTCACTCCCTAAATATGCAAACGAACCAAAATAGAAGATACGTATTTCTCATTTTTTGGTCCTCTAAATCATATTCAAAAAATCAAAGCAATCGGAGGTGGGCACCTAAAAGCCTCTCCTTGTTAGTCAGTATGTTTCGAAAAACTGTTGTTAGTTAAGTGCCAAAGAGAAATGTTCTGATTACTCACTCTTTAAGACTTAAAAACTGTTATTAACTCAAATTATCTTACATATACAGGTTGGTCAACAGTAAAATCAATTCTATTAGAGTAGGCTGGATGTTTATTTTCGGTAGCGCCAGTAATTTCTTTACCGTCAAATAAATATAATTCATAATCGTATATAGTTAATGTTACAATCAATAATTACTACTGCATTTCAACATTACAATACCACAGGAAGCAACGCCCTTGTTTCGAGTAGAAAATGCCTGTCAAGCACAGACCAGGAATTTCTGATTTGGGGTTAATGTTACGCAGAGAATTTACGAGTTTGTACAAGTTTAATCTTAAGTGATCGATACATCTAAAGTATTCTGTACGTTTAATCTTGCAATACATATACGTCGTTCAATGTGTCGCCGGTGGAAAGAAACGCAAATCGCGTTCGACCGTGCGTTATTCATCGGCTGAAAAGTCGTCGACAGTCGATGCCCGTCGACCGACCCAACGATGTTTCGTAACACAGAGACGAGGAAACGCGTTACGAGCGTTTTCATATTGCGCAAACAAGAAAATAACATCGGGGGCTGACTGTTTGCTCTGCAAAACGTCGATTTCCTCGTACACACGACATCCTCGACCGCGACACGTTCTTCTCGCTCCGCCGTCCCCGACCCCCGGGCTTCACGAGCCACCCCCTTTTCCGCCTCGTAATTCTTCCTGGATCCCCGCTGAAATATTCATCAACCGTCTCGCTCGATTCCCTTTCGGCTTGTCTCTTTCAATTATCGCTCGACCTGTCGGCCATTTCTTCTCCTTTTTTCTTTCTGTCCGTTTCGTCACGGCCACTTAATTCCACGATCAAATCCTTACAGCTGACAGAAAGTAGTGGGCCAGGGAATCGACCGAGCGGAAATCAACGGCACAGCGACACACCAGTGCGGTGGATCCTGCGTTCTCACTTGTAACGAGGTGTCCCAATCGATGTTAAACAGCGGTAACTATGGAAAGAACAGCCGGAAATTGATAACGTAACCGTAACTTTGCTTTTGTTTATTGAGAATGTAGGGTGACAGAAAACGGGGTCGATGGATCAGGAGACATTTTATAATAATTATAATGGTAGGAGGATTTATTATATACTAACTTAAGGGGTAATGACACTGTAAAGCCCGGAAGGGCAGCCTGATTTTGAAAATTTTTTCACGCGAGCATACTGATTGGAATACAATTTCTGTTTGACGGGTTTTATTGTACATACCTTGAAGTATGATCACAATTTTTTAAAATTTTTTTAATACAAAATGGCAGCTCCACAACTCAACAAAAGAAGCTTCTTCTGAAAAACAGTGTTTCGCAACCGGAATTTTTCTATATAAGACTATCTCGGGAAGTACACGAGGAAATTAAAAAATACTGTTTTTGTACGAATGGTGCGTGATTGAACAAAATGTTTCAACAATTTCGAAGTTGTGTCAGTTCCGTGTTTTGTTCAATCATGCACCATTATTACTAAAATCAGTATTTTTTAATTTCCTCGTGTACTTCCCGAGATAATCTTATATAGAACTAAAAAAAAATCGGTTTTTGTTCTAGGTCAAAAATTGAAGGAGAAATCTTTCCGGCCGCGAAACATTGTTTTTCAGAAGAAGCTCCTTTTGTTGAGTTGTGGAGCTGCCATTTTGTATTAAAAAATTTTAAAAAAATTGTGATCATACTTCAAGGTATGTACAATAAAGGCCTTCAAACAGATGTTGTATTCCATTCACTATACTCGCATAGAAAAATTCTCAAAATCAGGCTGCCTTTCCGGGCCCTACAGTGTCATTACCCCTTAAAACACCCGACGCGTCGTTCCCGGGATAAAACTTCGATTATCACAGAGTGTCAAGAGGGTGAAACAAGGGGGGGAGGGGTGGGATGTCTAGATTTCATGGTAGCCTATATTCTCCGCAGGGTTGCAGAGAGTAATCATGCAAAATTTGGTCCAGATCGGTTAAAAAAATCGAGATAAAAAGTATCCTATATGTTATTCCTGTTCCTAAACTACGTATAAACAAAATTTCGGAAAGATCCGTTGCGTAGTTGCGACGTGTTTGAGTAACAAACATCAAAAAACACTTTCGCATTTATTATATTATTAATTATATAATTATATTAATAAGAAGGATGAGGGTGGTGTAAAGTTCAGCTTACCTGCTTCTAATCGTTTCACTTGACAGACGTTTCCAGCTCTTGGCGTTCGGACATCCCGCTCCAAAATATAAGAAGAATGCTTAATGACGTTACCATTTTTAATGAAAAATTGGTGTGTAAGGAAATACCGTTTGATTATGCGTGTAATTTATGTAGGTATAACGAATGACGATCGCTGCATTGTGTGGAATAGAGAAGTAATTACATTTCCAGACATTAAAGATAGCATATAATTTTACTGATACATTTCAATTTCGTTTCATAAACATTTTATGGTAAAATAAATGTTTCTGATTCCTATGTTACAAATAAGTGTTATGGGTATTTACAATTGTTTCTTCGTATTTTCTAATCTAGTATTTAGTAAGGGCTGATTCATTTGGTTAGTTTTTAATACTAATGTGAGTTAATTATAAATTGAAACGGTAATTCAGATTTTTTAAAATTTATTTATTTAATGTCGCATCGGCTTAGAGCTAGTTATTACCAATGACTATTACATTACATTATTGGACGGTGTCGAAACGGGTATTGATTTGTTGTAATTAACATTCTGTGTCTTGAAACCTAATACTTTTTAGCTAATTTAAACACCTAATTATGTAAATACTTAATTTTTATAATATATTAATTTAATTTCAATTGTTATTTCTGGCAGCAGATAATCCCATGGGATTAACGACAGATTTATTTTGGTTCGATTCGAAACATTACTTTTAGATTGTGACAATAATTTTATTTTCTCATAATGTAAATTCAAAAATCGTAAGATCGTTTTTACAGTTATTCTTTGTAGACCCGTAAAATAATCTATTCCCTAAAAAATGATTGAAGTTGATAAATAAAACTCTGCAACTTTGTAAAATTGTCACTAAGCAGATAGAGAGACTCTTTAGAAAAATTACAATAACGCAAGTTCGAATGAATATTCATAACAAATGATATTCAAATGCTCTGCTCGTTTTCTTCGTGTATACTGGATGTAAATCAGTTATAAATTAAAGAGTGCATTGAATTACTTCGAATATCTTTTTATTACAGCTTTTTCAATTTTTTTCAAAGAGCTGTATCGAAACCCCTGAAATGTGTATCCGTTATGTCTGTGTTGAACAGATTCAGTGGCAATTTGTGAATTTCTTTGACAACCATTGATAACAGCAGCCTTTTCAGCAGTAGTACGTTTATTTCCAGCAGGATTGCTCTATTCCAGTGGAAATGATACACAAGCATCAAATTAATTCGAATTCCTGAATGCGTATTGAATCAGCCCTCGTCATTATCGCGAATATTTCTAAGGTAGAATGGAGTCCGATATGAACTTCTATTTTTCACGCAAGGGGAGGGAATGAAATACGTGTTCATTAATGAATCGACCCAGCTAACGAGCATTATGTCAAATAATAAACATTGTGAACGAGGTGATTGCACACGCTGTGTATTTACGAGCATAATTATTAGCTGCGACAAAATGATTTCATCAAATACAACCATTTAATAATTTTAATTTAACCAGATTATTTTCCTCTATAACGATGCAAATCGTTGTAGTCAGATTTAATCCGTTCCCTTACAATTTTCTTACAAGTTTCATTCACCAAAGTCACTTAAGAGATGATGGGGGGAGGAAGTTAAGAAAAAAAGCGAAATATTTTTTGTTGAGTTTTTTGGTGTGTAAAATATATCTGTATAAAGTTGTTTTGAAGTTTGAAAAATACACAAGTTGCGACCTGCTGAATGGAGTGATGCGTGGAGCGCAAAACCATGTTTCTCAACGTGAACCATTTATTTTTTAAAAATATATAAATACATAAATATATAGGTAGCTTTAGGATTATTAAATTTTCGCTGGATGAAATTCATAAGTAGTGAGCGGAACTTTCCATCTCTTTGTAAGTTATTCTTTAACCTATGCAACTTTTTGCATTGCTGTTTGCGGTAAATAAGTAAAAATGTATGTAAAATATTTTAAAAAGTTTAATGCAATCGTAGAAATACATAATTGAAATATAATTGCGTTCTAGTCAATGCATAGTAGCAGTTAGGTACTGTTGCATGTTTCCAGCGAAAATGAATTGTATGCTGAGAGCTGGATGGTGCAGGTTATGCTGACTTGGTGCTTATATTCGCTCACATTCGCTGAACGAATTACGTTATTTATTTTACGCTTTGACTGTAGCATATACATACATAAATTGTGTAGACTATGGACAGTGTTCACAGTTGCTTCAAGCATTTACTCAAGATACCCTGTAGATTCATAGTTGTGTTTTGAGATAATCTTGAGGTCGTGCTCCAGCATTTTCTTATAGGAGAGTGAACCAAAATTTCTTATAAAATTGCAGAATTTAATGCATTTCCTGTCATAATAAAGCAAATAAATACAAGCAAAAGAATCTCTGTAATTTAGAAATGCTACAGAGTAAAGGTCCCAATACTGACACCTAACCAATTACTGTCACCTTAAGCTATTTGACATAAAATAACGAATAAATAAACGTTGTAACGTCATACACAAAAAGAATTATGTAATTCAACCTATAATCTATACTATAGATTATATACTATAGTTTATTTATTCGTTACTTTAAGTAAAATAGCTTAAGGTGACAGTAAATAGTTAGATGTCAGTAATTGGGTCCTTTACCCTAGTTTAGTTCATTTTCTATTTCTGGTGCTAAATTTAGGTTCAACCTTGAATAAAAACGATCTATTCTTGAAAAAGAAATGGCTCAAGTCTATCAGCTCACCTATTTCAGGCATATTCGTTCCTACAATTTCAAGTGTAAGTACTATGAAACACAGCTAATTAGAAATTCCCCGAAACGATGGGAATTAAATTTTTCTTTGCAAATAAAAATATAATTTAACTAACTTTCCATTTCTTAAAAACAGAATTCCCAAGAAACACTCGCTTTCCGCGAATCTAAAGTAGAAAGCTTCCCTCAAATGAACAAGAAACAGTAAATTAACTAATTACTAATTAATGAATTAGTAAACACGAAATTAACCATTCTTTAAAAGTTGTCTAATTGCTACTTTCTTTATTGAATTCAGGCACGTAACAATGTCTGATCCAGTGTAGAGAACATAATCTACGCCATTGTGTGTCTTATTATAATATAGAAGGCAAAAAGTTGAACACAATTTTATTTTATACAAGTTACATCCAATCTGTGAATGAGAAACAATGAAAAAACAATTTATCTGAGTTACACGAGCTTTATTGATAGTGCTGTATCAGGTAACATTTAACGGTGATGCACGATAAGTGGCGATCATGTCGACAGGAATCCCAGTAATAATAACACCGTCTGAACAAGATAAACTGCGCGTTTAATCGGGTACGTGCCGCTGGTTATTGTCTGCCGGCTATGTTCTTTTCTGCTCACTTGAGACCTTCGGTGCACGTTCTGGGACACCAAGTCATGGTACCTCTCTAACAGAACAGATTTTTCTTGTGGGGTTAAAGTGTGATTTTTCCCTCTGACCGAATGCACCAGCATCGATCTCGAATATTTAGGTGGCTGTTTGAAAATTTCACACCTTTTTTACCAATAATAAGGGTATAGAAACAAAATTTAATTAAATATAGAATAGTAAGAGATGAAAATTAAAGTATCGATATTTATTGTAGATAAATATCAACAGTTTCAATATTGCGATCAAAGCTGAGAAAATTGCAGCGGAAATAGTCAACAGAAAATATTTATTTAAATAAATGAAACAAGAAATATGAATATAATTCTTGATATTTCTAACATTTCACATTTACGCTTACAGTCTCGCTTTCGTTCAATTAAATTTATTTCTATATTTCTATTTCGAAGCATACCAAAAAATTTGGAACATCATCTAAATTTCCAACATTTTTTCTCTCCCCAGTCAAATATTCTCTGACTTCCATACCTTCATAATGAAGTCATACACGCAACCTCCACATATTTTCAATTAAAAACATTAATTTTTACACGAATGAAAAATTCAAATAAATGAAACTTTTATTTATACTACTCGGTCCTTCTATTCGAAACGCGGTTGCGTGACTCACTGTCATACACTCTATTTTTTCGTCTTTATACCCAATCTGCTTACATACAAAATAATCATAACACGTTAATGGAACAATCGAGGCCGCGCTAATGATCGGGCTCACCTAACTATCGAAAATAGGCGGTCGTTTCTCAAATAATTAAGGGAGAGTGGGGTAATTACGAACACCTAAGCAAAAAAGCAAAATAAAATAAAATAAATAAAAAAAAACGAAAACTATATGAGAAATGAATTTGTTTATAATTTACAAAGATACTTAAACTACTCATCTATAAAGTACTTTATACTAAAGTATGACGATTTTTTGAAAAATTATAATAAAAATCAACTTTATACTGAAAAAGCAAAACCCTTGGTGTTCGTGATTACTCGACTGCCGTGGGGTAATCACGAACAGAGTGCTAAATATCGTAGAAGTTGCACAGAAAACACGGCTGAAATGGTCTACTTATAAAAAATATTGTTAGAACCTATAACTAATGTATTTTTCCAATTCCTCTTCTTGTGCGTTATAAAAAAATTGCAATTAGTCGGAATATCGAAAAAAATAGTAAAGGTCGTTTTTTAAATTTGTTTGTCTGAGCCTGTGATGAAAATTCAAAAATCCTTTTTGTGGATTTAAGTAAGTTGTATACATGCTGAAAATTTCATCGAGTTGTTCGTCATTGCACTACGACATCAAAAAATAAAAAGAATTTATTTCGGAGATTAGAATCATAATTCAAGCAACGCCTTGGTCACAAAATGTTGGTAAAAAGTTCTTTACTTCAACTTAAAAAAACAATTGTATCATTAATTCAACAGTAATTACATGCATTTGAAATGGACAAAATATTACTTGAAACACGATGAAAATAATAAATTGTGTTTACCTTGAATAGCATAAGCGTTCTGTATTTATTACTTTCTGCCCGGCGTTAGATAGGGTAAAAACCAATTACTGTCACCTTAAGCTATTTTAGTTAAAATAACGAATAAACAAACTATAGATTATATTCTATAGTATAGATTATAGGTTGAAATATATAATTATTTTTGTGTATCACTTTACAACGTTTATTTATTCGTTATTTTAAGTAAAATAGCTTAAGGTGACAGTAATTGGTCAGGTGTCAGTAATTGGGTCTTTTACTCTACCTATGATCTAAACTATTAGCTAGTGGGGAGAGAACATCGTTTTTATTTATTAAAACGCCGTAACATCGCATTCGCAATTACCCCGCGTTCGTGTTTACCCCACGCTCCCTTACATATCCGTGAAAAAGAAAGAAAACCAAAATTTCCGTGGAACGGTCACCCAAGTTCTGGCGGATAAAATGAATCCATTCATCATCCTAGGTCGTTTCTTACCGCCCCAAACAAGTACGCGTCGCCTGACAGGCAAAAGAATTATGTTAGCTCGTGTAGATGCTGATTTGATAAGATCTATTCGCGTTTCCTCGTTAATGAATCAATACATTCCACTAATAATTAAACTTTGACTGCTAGTTTCACCGCTTCCGACAAAAGACGAATTACTTTCTCGATATTCATTTTCTGTTTTCATTCTGAAGCTTGAGAAAGTAACTGTTACATTCGTCAGATTCGTGATTAATATCTCTCTATAAATTTGTAGATAAATCTCGTGGATTAACGGTGACTATTGGCAACATATCAAGGTAGAGGTTTCCCTTTAGTACGATAGCTAATGAAATGTTCCCATTGTTTTTATAAGAAATTAGGGTAAAGGACCCAATTACTACCACCTACCCAATGACTGTCACCCTAAGTTATTTTACGCAAAATAACGAATAAATCTTGTGAAATAATGCAAAAAAAATTTAGCATACAATCGAAACTGTTACTTATACGATACAAAAAACAGTAGATATTTTTTCTTCGTTAATTTCAATAAAACGATAAAAAATTTTATGCGAATATTCGGAGAGTGAAAACGATGACTTCCTTACTAGCGAAAGAGACAACAAGGCGTGAAAGAAAATGCTGTGATTGTAATATTTAAGCTATTAACATAACAAAATATAATGTTTTAAATAATATAAGCATCATAGAAAGTAAGAAAGATCCGAATTCAACGATTCATTAAGTCTTTTTACTTATTAATTGGGTGACAGTGATTGGTACAAGCGTTTCAAGCATTTTTGTATTACTGTCATAGCAGTAGTTGCTCATGTACATGACACGAACTATCCTTACAATGACATAAACAGTATTAGGTTAGCTGGCAGTAATTGGGGTGTCAGTAATTCAGTCAAACATATTTTAATGGTGTCAGTAATAGATCCCGAAATATATTTTTGAAATTGGTGATTTTATAACATAAAAATCGAAGTTTTAAGGTTCAGCAAATTTTTTCTTCAAGTAAACATATTAAACAATAATATATAACAAATACAACATTATATGCGTTAAGTCTATATGTACAAAACTATAAGATAATGTCAGGGTCAACGCTTAAAGTGGTCGTAATTGGGTTCTTTACCCTATAGGAAGTCAAAACATTCATCGAAATTTTATCAAGCAAGAAATCAATGTTTGTCAAGTATGCGTGTTCTTTCCGAACAACTGACATTTTGCTGATAAAGTTTCTTAAGGGGGCCGTCTCATTTTTGTTATTGTCCGTCTCACCGGGCCTTGAATGTGTACGGACGCTCACACAAGCTATGTTAAGGGGGCCGTCTCAGTTTTGTTATTGTCCGTCTCACCGGGCTTTGAATGTGTGCGGACAGGTCACACAAGCTAAGTTAAGCGTGTACGTATACGCGTGTTGTAAACAAACGGGTTCAACCGATTTTCGTCCTGGAATCGGCCAGAAGGAAGTTTTTGCGGGTACAGTTGCCTTCAGTAAACATCTGTGGGGGGTGGGACGGTGCGTTTGAACGCTAATAAGCATTGTACATTGAAATAATAATGAATTTATGAATCGAAAACTGACAGAATGAAGCTTCAAGGCTTCTCCGTTGGTGGCGCTAATGGTGCACTGTAGCTACGTAGCACCAGCGTGACGTATAAATTCATTATTACTTCAATATACAGTGCTTATTAGCGTTCAAACGCACCGTCCCACCCCCCACAGATGTTTACTGAAGACAACTGTACCCGCAAAAACTTCTTTCTGGCCGATTCCAGGACGAAAATCGGTTGAACCGGTTTGTTTACTACACGCGTATACGTACACGCTTAACTTAGCTTGTGCGAGCGTCCGCACACATTCGCGGCCCCGTGAGACGGCCCCCTTAAGCGTGTACGTACACGCGTGTAGGAAACAAACCGTATCAACCGTCTTTCGTCCTGGAATCGGCCAGAAGGAAGTTTTTGCGGGTACTGTTAGCTTCAGTAAACATCTGTGCAGGGTGGTCTGGTGTGTTTGAACGCTAATAAGCACTGTACGTTGAAATAATAATGAATTTATGAATTGAAAACTGACAGAATGAAACTTCAAGGCTTCTCCGTTGGTGGCGCTAATGGTGTAGTGTAGCTACGTAGCACCAGCGTGACGTATAAATTCATTATTATTTCAACATACAGTGCTTATTAGCGTTCAAACGTACCAGACCACCCTGCACGGATGTTTACTGAAGGTAACTGTACCCGCAAAAACATCCTTCTAGCCGATTCCAGGACGAAAGACGGTTGAAACGGTTTATTTACTACACGCGTATACGTATACGCTTAACTTAGCTTGTGTGAGCGTCCGCACACATTCAAGGCCCGGTGAGACGGACAATAACAAAACTGAGACGGCCCCCTTAACGCTCATTCTCATTCTTATGTCTGCATAAAAGCCTGTTGCAACTTAAAATAATTACATTTTAATAGCAGGGAATTTGTTAGTGGGAAGCTTAAATTATAAGTATTACTGCGAAAGAACTAAGCGTCACTACAGTATTGCTGATAATCAGTCCCAACCGATCAAACAATGTTATGAGTTTAGTATAATATTTTGGATTGAATCAGTTGAATTTTTGGGACTCTTTGAAAATTAAAGATTTAAATAAAGTTTTAACCATCCGTGGTCACAGCTTCCTATAATTGAAAATTTGTTACACGGGGTTCACTGCAACACAGCTTCATTTTTGAGTTACCATTTTCGTATTTTTGAATTTTTAAACTGTAATAATACTGCAATCATGGTCTAATAGTCTTTTTCTAGAAATGCAAATTTTGTTATGTTGAAATTTGTATTTGAAAAAATAGTTGTGAATAACTGCGATTTTTTTGGTAAAATTCGCCTTGCAAATTTTATTATTGAGGTCTAAAAACTTGCAGAAATATTGGCAAAGACATATCCTGGCGTGGCATACACCCCCGTGTGACCACGAATAGTTACAGGTACATCCTTGAAACATTCAATCAGACTTCATAGAATGCTTATTTTTCCCCATTTTCGGAATAAATTCAAAAAATTGGCACAGACTAAACAAACAGTTGCAATAATCAGGATACTATAAAGGCAATTGTAAAAGTGTCAAATGTATTCCCGTGTCCAAACTATCCCTGGTCTTCCCTCCTTTTTTTAAAAACTAATTTCAAATATGAGTCAATTTTCGCTGTGAAACAAAACTGTCCCCTTAAGGGGGTTTCGTCTTCGATGGCCCAAGAAACGTGATTAGTTTTTAGGAATTTATGGAACATTATGGAAAATGGTGTTTATAACGATTCTTGTAGACTTACAATGCTTGTGTGTATGGTTCAAAACCCAATAAACATGTACATCAATTTTGACACCTATCCAGTCTACAAATCTGTATAAATTTTCAAAAATTCTCTTCTCCCTAGGGTTGCAACCTATTTTTTGTGTGTGTGTGGGGGGGGGGGGGTATAGTATTCTTGTGGAATCTTGAAAAAGATATAGTATTTTCGGGGAAATTTTGGAAAATAAAAGTACAGATTTATTTTATGATTTTACTTATTTTTCCAAGCTTATTTGTACTAAATAATTATTTTTTACAAAGTAACTATAATTGAGTCCCGGCATCTGTGTTCGTATTAATATAAAATAATATCTCATTTTTTCTTAATTTAATTGTAGATTTATCTCTTTCTTCTCGCCATTTAATATTCATATAACAATAGCTAAGGATGCTTTCTGAGTTCTTAGTTTAGTTAGTTTGATAATTAATGTTCCTTTTTTAATTAACTATGAAGTGAAAATATAGTATTTTGCGTACTATAGTTTGTTTCAACAGTATACAGTAAAATTTACTGAAATATAGAACAATACTATATAATATAATACGGATGGCAACCCTACTTGTCCCTTGCACTAAAAGAGAGGACCCCGTGCCGCTGGCGATACGGATTCTTCAGGCGATAGGCGTCCCGTAAAAATCAATTTGCGCGACTTGCCAGGCACTGTAATAACAGTGGCTCGGCTCTCGCGAGACGAGCAATCCGAGCGGGCGTGGAAAACGATCCTCCCGTCGCTCGTACCTGAAATTCGTCGTTGTTAACTGCTCCGCGTGGCTGGGTGGAAACGGTAACGACCGACTGCCTAGGACGCGACGACAATCGCGCGCTAGTCGGACACACCCAAGCATATAGGCGCATAGACACTTAGCCACATAGACACACGCGCACCTAGACGCCGGGCACACAGACACCATCGACATAGAACATATGGGGAAGACGGGAGGGAAACACTTACGACAGAGAGCTTCGTATCGCAGACTACGAACCGTCCCCTGTGGACAAAGAGCCGACACACCGTCTTCGTAGAGTTCCCTCGGTGTCTTCTGATCGAGAGGCCCGTAATTGCACACAAGGGTCTCGACTCGATCCCCGAACCCGAAGGGCATTGTATTCGTGGCGGCCGTCGCGAGAACCCACAGCGACTCGTCTGGCAGCGCCGTGTAAATTGCTCGGCCGCAACCTACGTTGCTAATTGTTGCCGAAGCGAACGCGATGTAAGCTAGGTTCCCTAGCGCGGTGAAGTTCAGGAATCTGCAACGGAAAGAATTAAGGGGGCCGTCTCAGTTTTGTTATTGTCCGTCTCACCGGGCTTTGAATGTGTGCGGACAGGTCACACAAGCTAAGTTAAGCGTGTACGTATACGCGTGTTGTAAACAAACCGGTTCAACCGATTTTCGTCCTGGAATCGGCCAGAAGGAAGTTTTTGCGGGTATAGTTGCCTTCAGTAAACATCTGTGGGGGGTGGGACGGTGCGTTTGAACGCTAATAAGCATTGTACATTGAAATAATAATGAATTTATGAATCGAAAACTGACAGAATGAAGCTTCAAGGCTTCTCCGTTGGTGGCGCTAATGGTGCACTGTAGCTACGTAGCACCAGCGTGACGTATAAATTCATTATTACTTCAATATACAGTGCTTATTAGCGTTCAAACGCACCGTCCCACCCCCCACAGATGTTTACTGAAGGCAACTGTACCCGCAAAAACTTCCTTCTGGCCGATTCCAGGACGAAAATCGCTTGAACCGGTTTGTTTACTACACGCGTATACGTACACGCTTAACTTAGCTTGTGTGAGCGTCCGCACACATTCGCGGCCCGGTGAGACGGCCCCCTTAAGGTGCAGGGTACAGCCGATGTAACCTTCATAGATTTTCTATTTTTGTAAGTTTGGTGGCGGAGGAAGAAAAATTGGGAAGGTATAATCTGTTTGGGTAGAATAGTATAACTAACAATAAGACGATTTGTATGTATGGTGCGGATATGTGTTTCAATCAGAGCCGGTGCGAGGTAGGTTCAGCACGTTCCACGGAGCCCGGATCCGCGCTTTAAAAAATCGCTGCAGTTCACGAAAAGCTCCCTCGTAAATTTTGCGGGGCTCTATGCATGGATGTTAATTATTATAAAATTTATTTCAAAGGCTCCGCGGACCACGAAAAGCCCAGTTAATTTTTCGGGTTTTTTTGCATAGATATTTATGATTATAAAATTTGGAAGTACAGTGAAGTCTCGTTACGGGCTCGGTTCGGTGTACATGATACGGACTTTTCGCTATCCCCACCACTTCTGTCTCACTCTTGTCCGGCGAAGGCGAGAGCGAGATGCGACGAAAGTGAGCGAAGGCACTGAAAGGGAGCGAGGACAGTACGAGACAGACGACGCGTTGATATTTTGTCTCGCTCCGTCTTTCAGACGCCTGACACTCCGTCCTTTGCGTGCGCAACTGGCGTGCACGCAAAGCGGTCCATCTCGCTTCCACCTTGAGCCAGAAAGAAGCGAGAAACTCACACGCGGAATTAGGGCTCCGTTCACGATACGGGCTCAGCGCCGGTCCCGACCAGCGAGCGGCTTACGAGACTTTACTGTATATATAAATGCGTTTTTCTTTGACCCTCCACAATTTCGGAACCCGACCCTGGTTTCAATATTAGTTGCAGTCTATTTATTTGCTTTTTTTAGTGGTTGACCCTCGAATAATACTGTTTTTTGGTATGCGCTTATTACTCACGGTACGTATAAATTACGTAAAAATGTAAGAAATGTAATAGGAATCTAAGAATGTAAAAATGTAAATATAGAGGGTAAATGTAAAAAGGGGAAAAGGAGAGGACAGGCAAGGGGGACCGGAAGTTTTTGTAACTCTACAGGGAGCAATAAATATATACATACATACATACGTAAAATTTACGTAGGTATATAGATTGCAATATGTTCTTTAGTGAATTTTATTGAATATTTATTTTATTTTTAAAAAATTTATTTTTCTACAATTGTGTTTCTTTTTTATTCTTAATGAACAATTCAAAATTATTTAAGTCTGAGAAATTATATTCAGTAAAAAATAGGCGGAAGCATTTGCTGGTCGGGTAATTATGTGGGGGTATATTAGCGCTTCGTTGACACACTTCTTTTTTCGATAAATTTTGATATACTGTGTGGCTCATACCCACAGCAATTTTGGAACGACTGCCATTTTCATCTAAAGTATCCAATCGTTATGAAAAAAAATCATGGGTCAATGTCATGGGCTCTAGAATGTATTCCAATATTTTTTATTGAAATTTTACCACATTTTTTTGTAAACAAATCTAGACTACCATATGTCGAGAAAAAACGAAAAAGCAGCAAAAAAATTGTAACTTTTACAAATTTCAATATTAGAAGCTTAAAATCTACATATATAATATTTCGAGAATAAAAATAGTTTGTAAGTCGGCTTTGGAAAAAAGCTATTTATTTTGCACATAAAAGATAGGTTATTTCTGTTCAGCGTTGCATTAATGCGCTGAATAATTCTTTCGGGTTCTATTAAAATACGAACCGATGATTTATTATCAAGCAATTTTCGAATCCGTACATCTGCGATGCACATTTTCTAGACCATCGGTACACGGGCCAAAATTAGTTACGGCAATTAAGCCATAAACCGTTAACCGTACGCCAAGGTAGGCCTATCTTTCTGGCAGCCTCATGGGCTCTTCCAAAAGGGTCGCTGGTCAACGCGCCCTCACGTGCATCGCAGATGTGGGATGTTTTTACACTTTCTCGCCGCCTTACGCCGGCAGGTAAGAAATGCCTTGCCGCCAAAGTTCCGGCCAGTACGATTCCCGCCAAATCGAGCCCCTTTCCCGGAAAAAGCGCGCCAAGGGCGCAGGGAATAGGTGGCGCGATTTGTGCTAGGGAAATTACCCGATTGGTCGACACCAACGCTAAGTTGGCCAATCGGGTCAAAATAGCCACTGGCGGACTCTTCTTGGTACATCGGAGGAGTCCGCAGAACTAGTCAAAGAAAAAACACTCGACCGAACGGTCATACTATTAAACACTACACGTTCGTACGTGACTCACACGAACAATTCTTTCACTCATAATTCACTTTGTATTCGTTCATTTTATTATTGTTCACAGTTTTATTAAATATAATTTTTCGTTTCTGTTATTACCTGTTAAAACTGTGCACCAATTTATTAACCTTAATTCGGTAACACGTCTAAGGTATCCACGAAACTCTGGTGTCAAAACATTTTGGACGGAGCCTTACAACCTCCGTCGACTCAAAAATAATATACGGGTCGCATCGAGTTTACGTGTGAACAATTTCTGTAATTGAAAAACAGAGATATTCCATGAATATCCATGATATTCTACGTATTGGAAAATGTAAGGAGCGTCAAAATCAGAGTATAGGTGGATCACACCGAGTGTCAACGAAGAATTAATATATCTTCGATATTTTTGCGAATTTCGCTTCCAAATTTTCTGGAAACATTCATGACATATCAAACACTGAAAATAAGGAAATTTTTTTTATCTTTTTCGCATATTTCGGTATATGCCCCCCCCCCCCCTTTAAATGTTTCAAAAATAGTCCTTGAAAATAAATATTCCATTTTTTTGCACGCCTTCATAAATACGAAGTGTTTGAGAAGCATTTAAACTTTCAAAATTTGAGAAAAGCAAAGGTTTTTTAGTTTTTTCGACTTTTTTCGAAAACCGTTTGTCACACGAAAAAAAGTAATACAAAATAAAAGATGCCCCTTATCCGGATCTACAACTTTTGTTCGACATATTTTTTCATGTAATCAGTAATTTGGAGGATATTATATAAAATCGACTTTTTGAGCTGTTAAGTAATTATTTAAAGGTTCTAACGTAGGGGCACCTTTTCCCGTTATCCGATCGGGCTCAAAGTTTACACAGATTTTTTTTTTCATTATTTGGAACTATTCTGGAGAGTGCCTTGAAGAAAATTCAAAAGTCGAAAACAAGCGGCACCCTAGAACACACGCATTCCAGCGTCGGATCCATTGATTGTAACATTTTTGGTACCTGTTTTACATCACGTTACATTACTCTGAATTTCAGAAACTAACCTGTTACTCGAGGAAATAAGAAAAACTCAGAAGGAGAGAAATCAGGCAATAGGAATAGGGGAGGTGCTCCACCGTTGTGATCGATTTTGAGGTTAAAAACTCTTTCACGAGAATGGCTGAATGTGTGTCCTATTTTCCATGTAACACAGAACTCAAACACGCCTTTATGAGAACAACATGCACAATGACTAGAACGATTGACAATGTTTACCTTTCGCATGCACATAGAGGGGGGATCAAGCAATACAGCGGGATAGGGGGCGCCACTGTTTGCATTGCTGCCACTTTTACGGAAACAAAATTATTTTCGAAACTTTACTGTCACACCTCGTATGTTAACAATTCAGGAAATGGAAATGTGAATACTTCTATGTATTATATAAATATAAGCAATCTGTATGTCAGAGTAATGCATTAATGCACATGCTTTGATTATCAGATTAATTTTGCTGCTCCTGGGCAATCTTACAGAAACACTTTTTACTTCATTGATGCAGCATTAGTTGGGTGAGGTAGATAGACGCTTATTGCGCGATCATTTGATCATTAATTACGACCCTGAAATGTTGCGTCATGTAGTATAAACGAAAAGTATCAACTTTTTTTAATTGTACAGAACTATTTCTTTATCCAATTAACTCGTGTACGCCATACTTCCGTCGAATTCGACACTACTAAAAGATAAGTCCTCGAAAGTAACTCAAATAATAAAAGGCATAAGTCATCCCTTGGTTAACAATTTTTTGGGGGAAGCAAGGTTCATTTACGGCAAACATCTAATACAAGGTGAGTCACTATACATTAAGGCTTTAAAAATCTCCGTTTTCTTAAGCCCTACTTTGAATGATTACATTGATTAAAAATTAGTGTTTTTGAAGGTCATATGTTTAGAAACATAGAAGTCATCGATGATAGATATTTATCTGGCCAAAATTTATGGTCCAGGAATGTAATAGTTTAAATTGATATTGCGGAGCATACGGTTCAATTTGTAGGCATTAATAACCTTCCATCTCGCTCATTAATACAGTAACAGGCCTATCAATAATCGCAATTATGAACAGTTATGTATCAGCGTGTTATCCAAGTGACGACCACCGTGTAATTCTGATCTGAATATTGATTCTGGCTTAGAAATGTTTTACGTGATGTAAACCTAAGGTCGTTTGAAGATTGTGCTAGTGTAAATTGTTAACTTCGTCTCAATGCCAGCCACAATACAATATACGTACAAAATAAAAAATACATGCATGACCTGAATTTTCAGAAACGTGACCTTGAAAAAATGATCTGCCAATCATAACATCTGAATAAAACAGAACATCTCGAAAACAAGTACATGTGTAAACTCTTTCTCAGACATCTTTCCGGATCGCCAAAGAAATGGAGATTTTTAGGTTGATATTAATAAATGATTCACCCTATATATAATAAAATTCAGAATACTTCAACGTAATACAGTACGCATTCGTTATAAGCCTGACGAACGGGTCTGGCGGCGGGCGTACGGCGCGTTGTGGACAGTATTGGGATGTGACATCCGTCACCATGACATCTGGTGGCGAAAGTAGTAGCGCTCGTGGGTATACATCAATCCCTCGAAGTACACGTTCATCTTCTATAAAATTCCGCTGGGTAGGATTTGAACCCAGTGATGCCAGAATCGTGGGACGCGGGACCAAACGCTTACCCCCACTATGACCTACCGTCCTCTCCCACTATGGACTACCGTCGTCTCCCACTTTCTTCCCATCGCACTGCACACAATTATATCCCTACCCCTGTCCGTGTGCTCGACAGTTCGACAGGCAACTCACACGGACAGGAGTAAAAATATGCTTGTGTGCAGTGCGGTGGGAAGAAAGTGGGGGACGCTGGTAGGGCATAGTGGGAGACGACGGTAGGTGATAGTGGGGGTAAGCGTTTGGTCCCGCGTCCCACGATTCTGGCATCACTGTTTGAACCTGCCCAATCACATATACTTTGCATAGAATGGTACATTTTCGCAAATAACTACAATACCGCATGCACCCATATCGGCGCCATCTTGGTTAAGATGTCCACATGTCACATCCCAATTCCGCATGGCCAATGGTGCGAGGGAGATAACTCAAGAGCAAGCGAGAGGAAACGAAACAGCCTCTCGCTCGTTCTCGGGTCCTCTCACTCTCGTCCGAAGGATTCCAAGAAATGGTGGGGATAGTCGCCGGGCGTACAATGCATGGTAGAAACGGGCTTATAACGAGTGCGTACTGTATCTCTAAAAATAAACGAAACATGAAATTTTTTCCTTTTGAAGGTAGATGGAGGAGTTTTATGGCCCCAGTTTTATATTTCTTCCTAAAATCTGATTCAAAATTTAAGCTTCTTTAAACTTTTCTTTAAAATAAAATGCAGGTAAACTAATATTGTTATGTGGGATAAAAAGTGGAAATTTCGAAAGGTTAAAATAGACACACTACACTTCCAAAACTTGCCTGAATTTTAGTACTTTTTCAATGACAATCATTAATAAACGCAATGCCAAGAAGATACGTGTAAACAACAACTTAACAGAAAATAAAAATGCGTGGCAAAATAAATCCAATACAGATAAAGCTGATAGTAAGAAACTAATTAAAGTGTCATAGAAGCCGAAAATTGTATTGGCGAAATGAAGTTGCAAAGACCAAAGAGTCTGTTAAACTTCGATGTACACAGAGAGATAGGGCGAGCCATCCAGAAGTAATCTACCAAGCGAGTACGTACAATGGGGATTGAAATTTTCAGTCTACCATGGAAGTAGGATTGTCATTAACACAAGACCTCATCGCGATCAGTCTGTCTTTAGCGGTTTACCTCGAGCAGCTGAATCGCTCTGTTGACACTCGTCTGTCGTGTAGACGCGCCGAATGGTGGCAGAGAGTAACGCCGAAGGAAAGAACTGGGCGGATAGAGAAAGGGGGATGTAAACCCTTCCCTAAATTCGGAGGGGAGTTAGCAGTGCCTATACACGACGGATCGAACAGAGTCCCATTCACAGAGTGAAAGCCTCGCCACATAAGAGCCCGTTTCGATCAATTCAACTTAAAGTATCGCATGCCGCACGGAATGACAATAGCCTGTAGATTTTCTCCTGTACCTGCACACACGTGCGAGATATTTCACTGGAAACCTTGCGCTGAAAGATCGTGTAGTCTTTAACACCTTTTGAGCCTGCGCCATTTGTCGCCACCTTCTGATAAGTGGGAACAATTGAACAACATCGTTTCCTCGCTAGCGTTTATTAAGGGGGCCGTCTCACCGGGCCGCGAATGTGAGCGGACGCTCACACAAGCTAAGTTAAGCGTGTACGTATACGCGTGTAGTAAACAAACCGGTTCAACCGTTTTTCGTCCTGGAATCGACCAGAAGGAAGTTTTTGCGGGTACAGTTGCCTTCAGTAAACATCTGTGTGTGTGTGGGGGGGGGGGGGCGGTGCGTTTGAACGCTAATAAGCACTGTATATTGAAGTAATAATGAATTTATACGTCACCCTGGTGCTACGTAGCTACAGTGCACCATTAGCGCCACCAACGGAGAAGTCTTGAAGCTTCATTCTGTCAGTTTTCGATTCATAAATTCATTATTATTTCAATGTACAATGCTTATTAGCGTTCAAACGCACCGTCCCACCCCCCACAGATGTTTACTGAAGGCAACTGTACCCGCAAAAACTTCCTTCTGGCCGATTCCAGGACGAAAATCGGTTGAACCGGTTTGTTTACAACACGCGTATACGTACACGCTTAACTTAGCTTGTGTGACCTGTCCGCACACATTCAAAGCCCGGTGAGACGGCCCCCTTAATCGATCTTCATTTGGTCTTTGGAGCGTTCAAGCTTGACGTGGAAATCGTGCCAGTTACAACAGGTAACGTGTGGTAATTAGTAACACGTAAACAATTTGTGACAAGCGTTTCATTCACATGGTACGAATGCAATGAACTTGTCAGCTGTCTTGCTGTGGCGAAAAATCATTAGGTACAGTTACACACTAAAGTAACTGCTTACCCCGTATGTGTAGCTCAGACTCACTGGAGGGGTAAGATTTTTCCTCGATAGCTGTTCGCGAAATCGCTCAGACCTGCCAATATTAATTGTGACCTCTACTGAGACCTCGATAAAACTCTTGGTCAAATGCTGTAAACTGGGGGAACTTTGGCAGTTCGGGTCGCATTGACAATTACTTAACATGTATTAAAGAAGAAAAAAGATAAATTTTTATGCATTTCTACACTCATCGTGCAATCATAAACGATGTGATGCTATAATAGGGCACTTGAAGCAAATGCAAAATGTTAATTAAAAAAATATTAAAATAAGAAAAATATAAAAAGAGTGCATTGAATATAAAAAGAAACAATAAAACCTTAGCTGTTAATGCTATTTTATGTATATGATATGCCAATTTACTTTGGTTATGGGGTAATATTGGCAATTAATTAACCAGGGGCGGGTTTTGGTATAGGCTAAGTAGGTTGCATACTATCGCGGAAAATTGTGGAACGGGACAAATTTCGGGTGGTGGCTAATTTTGGGGTGCGGCAAATTGTGGAGAGCAACAAATTTTGGAGGGCGACAAGCGAAAAAAATTGGAAGAGATTTAAAGAGAGAGGCTTGACACAACTTCAAAACAATTCACTTTTTTCATGTAGCGAATTAGCCACGTCTCAGATATGAGTTGCCATATTGAATTAGTTTTGAAATTATCTCGACACTTTTAAATTAAAATATTTGATGGTATTTCGTGGAAAGGGCGGTAGACGCTTGTTAGCCTAGGGGCGCAAAATCTTCAAATCCGCCCCTGTAATTAACATATATTAAAGAAGAAAAAGGATACAAATTTTATGCATTTTGACATTTGTAGTACACTCACATACGACGCGATGTTATAATAGGATACTTAAAGCAAATGTGAAAATGTTAATTTTTATATCGTATAATGAAATGTTGCAAAAGAATGCCAATATTCCCCCAGAGTACGATAGTAATGCTTAATTTAACAGACGAATTTTCAAGCATTATTAACCACATTTCACAGTATATTGTAAGTACATATAAATGTGCATTTTATCGTGTATCAATCCTGGTACACGTTACCTCCGAGAGCAGATATACCGTGTGCCATATCTGGTACAAAAATCATGTTACGGAAAAGCCAACCAAGTAGGGTAGAGTGGGGACAAAAATCCCATTTTTCGTATAAACCTGTGTAAAATTTAGTACTAACAAGCTAGAGATATCTGGTTTTGTATAAACTATAACTACAGTAAAGTCTCGTTAGCCGCTCGCTGGTCGGGACCGGCGTTGAGGCCGTATCGTGAACGGAGCCCTAATTCCGCGTGTGAATTTCTCGCTTCTTTCTGGCGGCAGGTGGGAGCGAGATGGACCGCTTTACGCGCACGCCAGTTGCGCACGCAAAGGACGGAGTGTCAGGCGTCTGAAAGACGGAGCGAGACAAAATATCGCACTGTCCTCGCTCCCTTTCAGTGCCTTCGCTCACTCTCGCTCCATCTCGCTCTCGTCTTCGCCGGACAAGAGTGAGACAGAAGTGATGGGGTTAGCGATAAGTCCGTATCGTGTACACCAAACCGAGCCCGTAACGAGACTTTACTGTATTATGCTTTACATTCACGAAGTTCCTTTGTTGATACTATTATTTTCTGTTGAGTTATACCACAAAATGTTTGTTAATGCAAAATGGATTTCTTGCCCCACGCACGGAGCAATAAGTCCATTGCATACGGTAGAAAGTCCCTAATGTCTTTTCGTGAAATATTAAACTAAATAAATAAAAAGCTCTATTCAAATCAACAAATATTTATTAAACCAATTCTTTTTGGTATACAATATTGAAAGGAAAGCATAACTTCTTTACCAAAAAATAAAAATATAAGTCAGAAGCTCACTTTGAACTAAAAACTAAAAAAATCGCTCAACTAGAACAAAAACACTATTTTTTAGACTTTGGTATTATTTCTTTATAGTTTAGCCATCTTATAATGAAAACAAATAATGAAATGTATATTTTCAGTCTGAGGGACGTTTTGTACCTCTATAGTTTCTGCTATATATACATTAGAAAATATTATCATTTAGCAATAAGGAATATCATGCACACATTACTAAAGGAACATACAATTTTAATGTACTTGTCTGATTCGCTTTTAAACTGTGGTTTACTTCAAATAAAACAACAAAGACGACGTATTTCTTTAAGTTTTCGATTCATAAAATAACGGAGGCGTCGTGTAATTCTGCGAAACTCAATACATTGTTTAGAAATAGAAATTTTGAATTCGGGACTTTTTACCCGCTGGATTTTTAGCCCCACCCTAACCTACCCCTGGCAGTCAATCTGTTAAAATCGATCGAAGAATTTTCATTACAAACCACTTGTTGAATACGAGACGTTCACTGTCATTTATACTTAGCACTACACTGAATACATTCAGGAATAAATAATTCTACTCTTTCAAAGTTTGTTCAAAAATTCTATTATCGGGGTGACATACATAAATTGTAGCGACGCGGTAGGACATATAAAACCCTGCATTGTGTATATTTTAATCTCAGCACACATCAGTCAATGTGGCAGAAAAGCCTGTACACAGATGGCTGCGGAAATAATGTAACAGGTTTGTTTGTAAATATAAAATAGGAGAGCGAAATAATATGATTTACTGCAACGTTACGAGTCATCGAATAAAAGTAAAAAGATAGAAAATACATATTTTCAATTATTTCAACAATTTACAAGCAAATATCATACTGCAATTGGCAGAAATGTCATAAAGCAACGTTTATTTTATGTCCTGTCTGTGTACTATAATATTTCGCTAATATAAATACAGATCTATTACGTTATTACGAGATAAAATTTACTGACGGGAATATTTATTAACTTTTTAGTTTGTTTTTCTGGGTACGGTTTTTGATGAAATTTTCCTCTCTGCTTTAAATCTGCTTTCAATCATAACTTTAAAGGCGAATCGCCTTTGAATACGAATATACATTTTTTACTTGTTTATGACCACCTAAACGCGTGAATACAAAATGTTCACTTTAATATACCTCAATGAAAAATGTTGATCTAATGTACAGTTTAAAAATTAAAATATCAAATTGCTAGACAGATGTCGGTAATATGTTAATTCCACATATTTATAAATTCTAAAAAGAAATAATAATTTAACAAAATTGTTATTTGTACCACTAGTGCTTTGATTATCAGCACAATCATATTCCAAATCCTGAATTTGCTATACGTATATACAAAATTTCTGAAACATGGACGCTTTTTAACCGACTTCAAAACGGAGGACGTTGTAGATTCGACCCGTATATATATTTTTTCAATTTCTTTTTCTTCTTATGTTTGTCGTGCGCATAACTTCTCAGCATATGGACCCATTTCTATAATCTTATTTTATTCGAAAGAGGGCGATGCCTCGGTGGCCCTATCCTAGACTGCATCAATATTGACCCAACATTTTGCCAGTTCTGAGTAATAATAAAGACTATTGTCTCTTAATTATTATTATTTTATGTACCAACGCGCATATCTCCTCAGCATGTTATGTCAATATACATATATAAAACTAAAAAGTTAAAGTTAAAAAATTTAAAAGAAAACTTAAAACCGACTTCAATATAATAAAAATGCACTAAAAAGTAAAAAATAATTTTGTCCCTTATTTAATCTGCGATTTTCATATTTTTTAAGTCGGCGTCACATCATTTACACTGTAAATCTGGCAGATAAGAGTCGCAGATTAAATAAGGGAAAAAATTATTTTTCTCTTTTTAGTGCATTTTTATTATTTTGAAGTCGGTTTTAATTTTTTATACCTGTATAATTCTCTTATTAATATGAATTTCATTTTCAAATCATGTTTCAAAAATCAATTGCACGAACAAATGGAACATTATTACTCACTAGTTTTCTAGCCTGTCTTCGTCAGGCATTACTATCCTACATAATAAGACGCCTAAGATAAACATAATTTTGTTGGAAACCTCCCTAGAAACAATTTTTTTCTGACAGCGGTTATCGCATATGAACTCTGTCTCATTTGACTAAAGTATAAGGCGGAGATGAAAAGTATGTTTTATACAGTCCTCGTCTACCGTTACATTTATCTATTTTGTAAAACCTTTTCACTTTTATTCAATCGCTTTATACAATTCTTACAATTCGTAGCCGGTGATTGTAAATTCAGGAGAAGAAGCTGCTTTCTCCTCATGAAAATATCAATGATCCCGAAAGTGAAAGCGATAAGAATTATATTTTGCAAGCTTAAATTTTTCACTGTCATTTTCCACAAAACACAAAAATCATGAGAATTATTTCTAAAAATCTTTCTTGTTTCTGCAACAGTTTTAAAAATAGCACTAACGAGATGAAGTTTTGGAAGATAATTTCAACCCTCAAACCTGAGTTAAAACAGCTAAGTTTCCAACAACTTCCAATACAAAGAGTTAACCGTTTGGACGGTAACTTCACCCTCAAACCTAACCCAAGAAAAAGATATCTCTGCATTTACCTATTTTAAAAACCTGCAATGTTTCAGCCAAACCACCTTCGTACTCAGCGCCGCGCCAGTGGAAGATACAGGCAAAAGCCCGGGGCTTCAATTCGACAGGGTATTGTTATTTAAACAAATAGACAATCGTTTTTAATTCCTTATTATTTGTTTTGTTTTTTAGTATTTCTATTATTATTCAAATAAAAAACGATGGGTTACCAACGCAACGATAGCAAATTATACATATTATACGTCATTTTTTAAGAAATATTCGCTACAGTAAATTTCCGTAGGATCACCAGATTTTGTTCGCTGTAAGATCATCTCTACCTCCATCTCCCTAAAAGCGGTGATCCTCCTTGGAACCAATCAAGAGTAAAACGCGACGTTCATTCCTTCCCACTTGCTCGTACAGTAGGTACTCGTTAGCAGCCCGACGATCGGGGCTGGCGACGGGCGCCTAACGCGATTGGACACTATTCCGCGCGGCCACTGGCGCGAGTGAGAAAACCCAATGAGTGAGCGAGAAGAAACGAAAAAGCTTCTCGCTCGCTCCCGGGTTCCCCCATTTTCGTCCGACGGATTTCAAGAAGTGGTGGGGATAGCCACGAACGCTTAACGCATAGTTGAGACGAGCCCATAGCGAGAGCTTGTTTACTGTAGGTATGCTTTACAAAGTCTAGATTTCGTCTGCACCACAACCTACTTGTAATTTACGCACTTTCCCAGAGGAAATTACGGAATTCCACGGAATTTTCAGCTCTTCTTTAGAGACTTTCAAAAATCTAAGGCATGCCAGTGGTATGAAGAAGAGAGGCGTAGAGTGTCTCTTCTTCTTACCACTGGCATGCCGAAACGGAACTGACACGGGACGGATATGTGTGCGCGAACCTTAAAATAGTAGGTGTAGATATTCAATAATTTAAGTAAGACATAAACAATTAAAGTTTTTTCAACTGTACACTTCTCGCTAGTTTGACTGACTGATTCTGATCAAGAGACACGGTAGTGTCTCGCGCCAAGTATATATAGATATATGTATACGCCAAGTATATGTATATAGGTACAATATTTTAATACGAATAAATATTTTATTCCAAAAACTTGACGCTGCTCTCTGAATTAGTGTTGATAAACTGATTAAATATGCATAAATTGCATTAAAATCTTTTTCTTTCTTTCTTGTCTTTGTGGTATCTTGTCTTGTTTTATTTAATAACCAAGACAATTAACATATTTTCGGAGAGCAGCGCCAAGTATTTTGAATAAAATATTTATTTGTATAAAAATATATCTGCTGAATATTATTGAATACATTTTTCTTTGTATAAATAGCCATTGTGATAATTGGCGCAATTGTTGTATATCATTACTTTTGTAAAGTTAAATATAGCACATTAATAAATTTATATTAATTTACGGCAATGTTTTTAAATGGGATTCTTTTTTATGAGATTATATACTTGGCGCTCTTTTTTGTACATTTTTTTAAAAAGATATAACTCACACCAGCACAATAAAGAACAATGATAACATATAAGATCATACCAAAGTATTTCTATTCGCAAAGAGAAAAAACCGTGTACAGCGAATTTTCGTTATAAGCGTATTTCGACCACGCGTTGTATGCGCGGTCGCTGTTCCCACCATTTCTTAGAATCATTCGGTCGAGCGTGGGAACCTGAGAACGAATCAGAGTATGTCATCAGGTCCGATCGTCCCTACAGGCAAACTTAGGCAGCTGCCTATTCCGCAAAGTTGACAAGTGGCGCAAAGTGGTATTTTCATTGTTAGAATTTTTTAAAATAAATTTTCAACTAAAATATTACAAGTGGTACTCAAAATGCTTTAAACTATGAATAAAAAATCAGAGCAAGGCCATAAGAAAGCTCAAATAAATATATTATAAATAAAGGTCGCAAAAAAGGCCGGGGCCAGTTCGTAACCCTCGTGGATGCTTCATGGTTCCATTAAAACCATCTCCGTGTGCTTCCCCGTTCGCCGGCCAAAAGCCTCGCGCGTACAGCGTCGTCAATCTAGCACACGCACATATTCGCCTTTATCCCTCGACGGCAAATATTTTAAGAGTTAAACTGGTCACTCTTTCCCCGTCGTGGGACTTCATATTTTGACTGCGAGGGGTCGAACAAATCCCGGTATTAAGCTAATCCTCGCACGATCGCGAAAAGAGAGAAAGAAAAAGTGGTGACGAACCCGAAAAATAGCGCGGGCTTGAAAGCACGCGCGAAAGTGTGTACAGTGAGCTTACCCGAATTCCGTGGAATCGAAGTCTTCTACTTCGTCGTACCATGATTGAATATGAAAGTGAATTCTCGCGGTGGACGTGCTGTTTCCCACGCTGTTCACATCCAGCACGTGCACGTTCTGCCATACCCCGAATCGTTCTACAAAGAACACACACAGATACGTACAGAGGGGATCGTTTGGCTCGCCGACGACTGGCTCGTACATTGCCTTACACATAGAGACCGATTAAATTCATCGGTTAGAACGATCGATTCGTTTCATGTGGGGCTAAAACTAGACCATCGAAACGGTGGCTAGAACGTTCTACCGCGATTTTACGCGGGAATATCGATCCACTTCGAATCGAGATAGGTACGGTGCTAGGCTGTAGACGAAAATTCTGATTGCACTGCTACGTTTTCGAAAGTTTGAAACACACCGAAGGAAGGATCACACGTTTAACTCGTCGACGACGGATGCAGAATCTGTTCTGATATGTAGGTAGTGGAATTTAGATTGGTCAACTCTCAAAATAAGCTTGCACAATAGATCTTGAATTTGAGTAGTCTAAAATTGTACTGTTGGATGCAAGAACGGCCTCAGGACACTCAGGTCCTTTTTGCATAAAACTTTTCTACAGATGCCTTCTAAATTTCATTGCCATGTCATTAAAATTATTAGAGCTATGGTAAATTTTGTGAATCGATGTTGACTAACTGACCCTAACTCGTATTTAAGACAAACATACATCAACCTGAAGATGACACGATCTATGACTATTCTTATAATTATACTTGTTCAATATTCTATATTGTATCAAATATTATATAAATATTAAAAAATAAAGTTATAAATAGGTACATGAGCGTTTTGGTTCAAAATGACCAGTCACACATATGTATTTTTGTAATAGAATAGGAGCATAGTACCTGGTTGATCAAATAAAAAATGACAGTTTAATGGAACGCAGTTTATTCAATGATGAGGAAACTTTTCACACCTGTGGCAAGGTCAATCGACGTACCTGTCGCATTTTGGCTGATGAGGAATGAACTGAACTTTCTGAATGAGAAAGAGATTTCACCGAAGTAAATGTGTGGCTTCAATTGAGGACGTTACTAGTTTTTTAGTTTCATTTATTGCGGTAGCTAAAGTCTCAATATGCTTTAACGTTACTTGGTACTCCAACTTCTTCAATATTAAATTGACGCTGTCATGTTCCAGCTGGATGTGATATTCTGCTATTATATGCTTAAGGGGGTATTCTACCCAAAAATTTGATTTATTTTTTTGGTTTTCTAATAGTTTATGGCAGGGTTGACTAATTGGTGACTCACGAGGCGCCTGGGGCCTCTCCGCCTTGCTGCCACGCTGAACGTCCCCCCTCCATACAGACCAAAGTCTGATGATCGCAGTCGATTTCTGCTTCTTTCCTTCTCTTTTCGACTGCGATCGTCAGAGTTTGGTCGGTTTGGAAGGGGGACGTTCAGCGTAACAGCAAGGCGGAGGGGCCCCCGGCGGCTCGTGAGTCGCCAGTTAGTCAACCGCTGCACTATACTAATCATTATTATTTGAAAAATTTTATATTATGCTTCTCAGACTTCCTATAATATGCGTTGTTTAATAGTTGCGTTTCAAATTGGGTGAATACCATTTCTACCAAGGCACCCCATTTTGTCTCATATTTTTGCGTCATTTATAATGTGTAACAGTAGTTCAAATAGGAACGAGCAAATGTTTTTATCCCCTTCTGCCATTTATTTTTATTTTTCAATTTACACCCAGGATGTAAATAAAAAGAAAGCAAATTAGGTTAAAGAAATAAAGGGTGCCAGAGTTTTATTAATTACAACAATGAATGGGGTAGCAAATGCTTCATATTAAAGTTAAAATCTTTTAAAGTTCCGTATGAAAATGGACAAAATTTCTGTGCTATTGTAGCGCCCAACGACTACAGTTACAGACATTTCGCGGAGGTGTCGTCAGATATGACCTCCAGTTCATTTCTAGACTCACACCCGAGATTATTTTAATAAAAAGTATCCTGGTCATTGAATCGGTAGAGGAGGGCCAACTGCCTGACCCACATGCTCTCTGGAGTTCACCCTTTTTGGATCTTTTTCAGCTACAATGCCTCAACTAATTTGTTCGTGAAAAGCTACTAAAAAACTAGTCACTTGTTAATTTAGGGGATCTTGGCTGTAGATAATGGTTATCTACTTTAAGATATTCCAAATTTTTTGAATATGTTAGGCAAACTATGACATAATACTGTAAAGTTATAAACTCAAATGACCCCCCTGTCATTTTGAAACTTTAGCCTAATTCGTAACCACAAAGCAATTAGAACTTTTAGTCTTTTCAATCACGTATGAATAACATGAGTACTTCTTATTTTTTCAGATGAGTTTAGCTCGAGAGTTCAATAGCATTCTCAGAATTTATTTTAATATTCCTCAAAGTATTACGAAATCATTTATAGAACTCTATGTGATCTGATTTCCTTAATAACAGAAGGTTTCAAAACTTGCGTCACTTTAATTTACTGCACGTTTGAAAAAAGGCAGAGCTGTACCTGTTCACAATTTATTTTTATTAGATTGTGGCAAATTTTTTAAGAAATTTCTGTACGAATATCACGAAAATCTGTTTTGCTTGATGAGCAACATTAAAAGATTCGCGGAAGTAGAGTTAAATAAAAATGTGGCTCGCTATTACTTGTATAATGAGTGACACAATGTTTGAAGAAATACCTCTTTAAGGGGGTAGACACGTCACGTGACACGGGCGATGCACCGCGCTGTAATACCGACAATCTAACCTAAAACATGGGTTTAGTAGGATACGTTTAACGTCATTATATGAGCGAATTTTGGGCTGGGCGAGGTCTCATTCGAAAGAGGAAGGTTCAATGCAACACGCTCTGGACATCGTTTGAGTCACAAAACTCTTATAGTGACCTACAAGTACTTGGAATCTGCGAGTGTATTTTGTCCATTTTTTCTCTACTTTGGTTACTCATATTATTACATATCAACAAAATCTCGTCGAACCATGGCCAGAGCGTGTTGTACTGAACCTTCCTCTTTCGAATAAGACCTCGCCCAGCCCAAAATTCGCTCATATAATGACGTTAAACATATCCTACTAAACCCATGTTTTGGGCCAGATTGTGTCGGTATACAGCGCGCTGCATTACCCGTGTCTACCCCCTTAAGTCGATCAGGCCTTTGCTTTCCAAGTGATCGCTTCTTTCACGAGTGTGAACTTTTATCAAACTTGTCCTTACGCTTTGAACTTTAAACACATACCAATGCTAATGACAATTTAAATTTCTATAGAGTCCATTAAATCTCCATGATAGTACCAGCGATGGATAGGCGAGGTTTTTCCGATGAAAATGAGCTTAAATACGATGTTATTCGCGCTATTTCTAATTATACATATGTAATTCAAATCCCTTTTGAATTTCGTTTCCCAACGTTTCTCAACTAAATTTAGCCACGGATCCCTCCCACACTCACTAAAATTTAGCAGAACGCCCAACCTCAACAGTTTTCTTTTGTATACAAAGGGTTGTAACGTCTAAATAAATCATTCATAAATAAAACAAGAAACTTAAGAATTTTATTGCAAGATAACTTTTCGTGGAACCCTAAGACCATTTGTATATGATATATAATTAAAAATAATCGAAATCAGGTGGAGTTAAGACTCATTTTCATCAGAACACGTTCAGAAGGATCTAATACAGAATACATAAATTACAATTTTCCTTCCAAAATGACTCATTATGAACACGACTGCCACACGAGCGAAAGGTCGCTGTGACGAAAAAGTATTGAAAAAACTACGAGCTTGGTTTGCTTTCAAAGCAAACATTCGGAGTCTCTCAGATAATATTGTCGATGATTTCCAGAAAATATCGACGCGAATGCACGCCAAAACCATGCACAGGATGAAATTCCCCAGACGTGAACACACACTGAGGCCACTCAAACTGTTAAAACATCGTTGGCTTGTTGGTAAAACTGACCAAGTCCATTCTTCCACCCTGAAATCCTCCTGGATTAATGGAGGCAATTACTTTCCAAGCTTTTTACAACTATAGAATATATTTAAACTTACATATTTTGCAATAGACACCTTTCATTTATAGCCTGATTATTCTGACAGATTTTTAAATTTGCATTTACCGAAAATTCAGAAGCATGGAATTGGTCAGTTTCACCAACAAGCCAACTTTATGTGTACTTAATTATCGATTGAATTGAATGGACAGCAATTATTAATTTCCAACGTAACTGGCGAATCTTCAACGGTGACCAAGTTTTTCACGGTTTGCATTTACAAAGCTGGGCATGGCAAAGTCAAAAACAAATAAACAATAGGATACGGGTGGAAAAGAGAGACAGAGAGAGCTGAAACGTGCAGACATCGCTCAGTTTCCCCGTGCAACCCCTCGGGTGGAGCAATCTCACGTTTCGACCGTATACGCTAGATATTGAAAAATGATAGGGACGAATAAGGGTAGTGAAAAATGGTATATATCCAGGGAAGTTACTTGCCAACGTCTCGGCACTGATCTTTCTCGACGAGGTTGCACTGCAACGCCCATCGTCTGGCAATATGAGCGAGTTCGTCATCCCAGATCTGTCGAAACAAATATCGCCGTCAGATTCGACTGGATGCGAATGATTAAATATCTTCAGCGTGCCCGATCCCATGGAAAATCGTACCATCTCCATCATGTGTTTTGCAGGCTGCTGCGGGCCAGGGCTCCCCCGCTGTTCCCCTCCGCTGGCCATTAGGTTGCGATAAATATTGTGCCAATCGAGGATCGTCGCGACGTCCTTCTCATCCAGGTCATCCTGCTCGAGGTTCATGCACCTGCCACTTTCCGTATCAAACTGCAAAAAAATGATTCCATGGCACCTAGCATGTGGACAGTCATGTCACAAGTCTCTAAGTGCTTCAATAAATAATTTCTTGTTTTCATGTTAAATAGCCGTTTGGGTTTCTTCATCAGAAAATGGCACGTTTGTGTGCCATTTTCATTTACATTTCGGATGTTGCTGAAATTTGAATATGGTGTAGTCCTTAGCGATATTTAATCGTAGCTCAAAGGATTTTTCAAAATTTTGAAAAATGTCGATTTTACAGCTGTTTGAAGGTAAGTGCTAACTGTTTTCAGTAAATTACAGCTATGGAAGTAGTAAAAGGATGGAGATTAGGTTCAATCTACTAGATAGATAGTACTCGATATATTTATTTCATTCCTAACCATGTGTAGCCTTGCAGGTCATACCCATACAGCACATTCTCGTTGCAGCATAGTTGCAGTATAGTTGCGGTGCAACATTGCAACGATTCACGCAACGTTGCCGCAACTATGCAGCAATAATTCCATGTCCGCCTGCTGCAAAGTTGCACAGCATATATATTGATTACTCCGTACGTTAAAAATTTGTATACTACATGAGTACTACGACCCCCATATATTGTCGTTCCAAAAGCACTGTGTGCCGTGCTCGCCTTCACGGAAACATCAGCTTGGCACGTGCCACCAGTAAAGTAGATTCTGACTTATGCTTGGAACTGATTAAATGGTTGCCTTCTCCGACATATATTTTATATTTTAGTTCATTATACAGGATGTCCGCGGGAACAGTAAACACCTGGATATTTCCTAACGTATTGGAGATATAAAAGAAATTGTTTACATGAAATTGCATCGTTGGAGGGGGCAAATTTACTACGGAATTCTTTTTTTTTAACAGATCACTTGATAGTGCGTTTTAAGACGAATTCAATAAAGTATAATATATACACTTTATTTCAGCCGGTTTTGGAGATATTATGTTTTAAAATTTGCTAACGCCGCAAAGTTGTGGCAAAGTTGCGACAAAGTTGCGGCAAAGCTGCGGCAAAGGTGCGGCGAAGTTGCTGCAACTATGCAGCAACAATTCTATGTCCGCCGCGTGCAATGTTGCACGGCAACGTCGCAGCAACCATACATCGACATTGCGCTGCAACCATGCAACATCGCAAGGTTACTGCAACTATCCTGCAACTTTGCCGCAACAAAGTGTGCTGTATGGGTGTATACCATATGGTTGAATTTGTGACAGTCGCTTTCATATTGGATAATCAAATATGTATATAGCATTCCATTTAAAAAACTGAGGGGCACTTTCGTTTCAAGGAAAATATTGCGAACACCAAAAATTGAGTTACCATTCTATGTTGTGTATAAAAACAGTAAAAGTTTTCCTTCTTCAGTTTTTTTTACAAATACTTACCATATTCGAGAACACTGTATAAGAATAGTAGATATAGCCGCTTGGCCTCTGCGAGTACCGCACGGCTCAGCCAGTCGAGCCGATTTGATTTGACGAAGCGTCAACTTTCGGCAATTTTTACAGAACCAAATTTAAAATGTACATATTTTTTAAAATTAGCCCATTAAGCGGAAAAATAGAACTATATTTTGATTTTTTCAGATTTTTAAAATCGCCCCCGATGTTAAAAAAACTGCATTTGTTTAAAATAATTGCACAAAAATAGTTAAAAAAATTTATTTTTTAAACTAAAATAATTTTTCTTAAAACGTCTTAAAATGTCTTCTCTATAAGCACCGTAAACATCATCTCCATCCGTTTACTACTTCCATAGCTATAATTTAGTGAAAAAAGTTAGTACTTACCTTCAAACAGCTGTAAAATCGACATTTTTTAAAATTTTGAAAAATCCTTTGAGGTACATTTAAATATCACTAAAGACTACATGATATTCAAATTTCAGCAACACCCAAAATGTTACTCCGAAAAGTGTCCAATTTCGCGTGAAATGTCCTATTAGCCACATCACATTTGGTTTTTAATATTGTCATTCTCGTGCAAAGCATATCAAACAAGGATGGATATTGCGAGCTTCATAATATCGAATATTAAATCGGCGCAAAAGTTTTGTTTTATTTGTTAAAGAATAAATGGAACTCCGTTCGAAGAAGAGTTATCCTACAATTTCGACTCACGTTTATATGTATAAGGATTCATTTAATCCGTTGCTGAGCCATATTTGCTCGTGAAAACTGCCAATTTAATAGATATTCAAAGCCATCTTTTCCTAAAAGCAAAGCCTCAAATGGAAAAATTTATTCTATATTCTCGACTCATTTGCGCATAAGGATTCATTTCGTCCACAGTTGTACCATGTTTACCTCTGAATTATGTGCCTTTATAGTTTCACGGTTATTTGACAGATATTCACAGTAATTTTTTTCTGAAGACAAAGCTTAAAATCAGGAAAAATTATTCTACATTTTTTACATGCCCATGGGTGAAGAATCACCCTTTACCCGGTTGTACTACCAATAACGAAAATATTTTTTATGAAGAAATTTTTCCTTCTACGTATTTTACACAATATAATAGACGTGTGATAAAATAATCTACAACAGTAGGTACTTATTTATGCTATTTATTTTCTATGCTCGAACAGCACACACTTCGCTTTCACACAGACGCAAAGTGATTTGAAGACCTCTTTGGTGTACCTACATTCAGAATTATGTGTGCTGCCGATCCTTTGATTTCGACTAATAATTTTCTGAAAATTTCATAGTATAAATTCACCATATCTAAAAGAATATAAAAAATAAAATGGTAGATGAGAAGAAGCTAAAACGCAGTGGCGATGAATGTATAGTGGTGATCAAAAGAAAGTTTAAAACTCATATTTTTACATGTTTGAATAACTAACTTAATATTAGGCTTTAAGCATTTTGTTGGTATCACTGGTTTACTCTAGGCACCTCCCTAATCTTTTATTAATAATTCGAATTTTAAGATAAAATTCTTTCTAATGAAACTACCATATTTCTGTTACCATCACAATTTAAACTTTCTTTTGACCAGTACCTAACAACCATTTACTGTCACTTTAAGATATTTTACTTAAAATAACGAATAAATAAACTATAGTATATAATCTATAGCAGGCCTGGGATTTAAGTGAACGCGGCGGCCGATTTTCAGAGGCAACGCCTCCTTTCTCCCGCCTCGCGTCTTGGCCCCCGCGGCGGCCCAGCAGCTAGAAGCGCCTCAGGCCCGTAACACGTGAACCGCGCGTGGCGTATTAGCGTGACATTGTATCAATAGGCTTCCATATCGTCCCAGAAAGCACGATTGCCGGTGCGTTTTTGTTTTGTCAACGCGCCACGCGCGCTTCATATGGTACGGGCCTGAGGGACTCCTAGCTGCTGGGCCGCCGCGGGGGCCAAGACGCGAGGCGGGAGAAAGGAGGCCTTGGCTCTGAAAATTGGCCGCTGCGTTCACTTAAGGTCTGCACACACATTTCCGTTCCGTCTCCGTTCGGTCTCCGTTCCGTGGACGTACAAGGTATCGGTTGCTTGTTTTGGAATGGAGCAGCGCACACTTGTCAGTTCCGTGAAATTCGATGGCCTCTCCGTATCCGTCAGGTCTGGGCCGTCCAGATCCGTGTTAAAAAATATCGTTTGCGTGCTTTACAATGGAGCAGCGCACACTTGTCCGTGTAAAGGATGTCAGCCGGTGTCCGTGTAGAACCCCTATCCGTTCGGTGAAACTAAAATTCGGTTGCCAACGATATTTGGGCATTTGGACTGACGGAGTCCGGAAATCGCGGAAAGGTCGACCTTTTTTTATGACCATGAAAGGTTCTCGGGTCGAAGCTCTCGCACCACGCGCTTCAGGGGTCCTAGAGCCTAGAGTCATAAAGACAAGGACAGCAATAGGCCACTCAGTAATGGAAATGGTAATTTCTATAATTAATATTAAAACTCCATAAAAATACCACCAATGCATTGCTGGAGTTTTTACAATGAAAATTATACCAAACATGATATAATTCTGATCATTATTAATGATTGTAATGGAAAGATTGTTTTTCTTTCAAAAGGACGAAACACGCCACCTACTTAGTAAACTAGCTTCTAAAAAAATCACGTCGTTTGGACCAAATTTAATGTTGTTATTCTGTTTTAAAGGGTATCCGAATACTTTTGTCTGCACTGTATGTACATATGTAAGTACATAATACACATTTTCTTTCACTAATTCGCATTTGTGAAATAGGCTGGTAAGTGTGGACTGGTATGCGCATTCGAAATCTCGATACACATACTATTGGGAGATGAGAAAAAAGGAGACTACCCACAAGCTGAAATGTCACAGGGGCAAGGGGAATCGCCCGTTCGCTTCACCCTATCCCCTCCAAGAAATCCTAATTTTCGGTCCTTAACGGCTGTCCATATCTGTGATTTGTCGCGATTAGACATAAAGTGGTGTTTCCAAAACGACAGGTATCACGCTACTGACTGAGAGAATTGTACAGCAGGCTTGCAGAAATGGCTGAATTGGGACTTACCGGGCCAGAGCAGGCCCCTTACACAGTTGTCAGTGAAGTTAGGGACACCGCAGGGAGACGGAACGGACACCATACGGAGGCGGAACAGAGACGGAACGGAAATGTGTGCGCAGACCTTTAAGGGGGCCGTCTCAGTTTTGTTATTGTCCGTCTCACCGGGCTTTGAATGTGTGCGGACAGGTCACACAAGCTAAGTTAAGCGTGTACGTATACGCGTGTTGTAAACAAACCGGTTCAACCGATTTTAGTCCTGGAATCGGCCAGAAGGAAGTTTTTGCGGGTACAGTTGCCTTCAGTAAACATCTGTGGGGGGTGGGACGGTGCGTTTGAACGCTAATAAGCATTGTACATTGAAATAATAATGAATTTATGAATCGAAAAGTGACAGAATGAAGCTTCAAGGCTTCTCCGTTGGTGGCGCTAATGGTGCACTGTAGCTACGTAGCACCAGCCTGACGTATAAATTCATTATTACTTCAATATACAGTGCTTATTAGCGTTCAAACGCACCGTCCCACCTCCCACAGATGTTTACTGAAGGCAACTGTACCCGCAAAAACTTCCTTCTGGCCGATTCCAGGACGAAAATCGGTTGAACCGGTTTGTTTACTACACGCGTATACGTACACGCTTAACTTAGCTTGTGTGAGCGTCCGCACACATTCGCGGCCCGGTGAGACGGCCCCCTTAAATCCCAGGCCTGATCTATAGTATAGATTATAGGTTGAATTACATAATTCTTTTTGTGTATCACTTTACAACGTCTATTTATTCGTTATTTTAAGTAAAATAGCTTAAGGTGACAGTAATTGGTTAGGTGTCAATAATTGGGTCCTTTACCCTATGCCCGAGATCAATCCTGACAAAGGGTCTAGCAGGGTAAGTATGGGCAAACGGCCCCCACGCCGATTCCTGGAGTTGTTATTTTTTAAACAATGCTCCTGGCCTGAAACACCATTGTGTAAAGTTTTAGATCGCTACCCCCCCCCCCCCCCCACCCCGTTTAAGGGTAATACGGGGGTGAACGCCCTTAACGTTATTATTTTTTATCTCGGTTACTACTTAAAATATTTGAATGAGAAAAATATGAAAAAATAGCTACATACTAACTGTACTTCGTGTATTTTTCTCGAAATTGTTAATCAATTATTAAGGGTCGAAAAAAAATAATTAATTTTTTGAGGGTGAATTTTCGAAACAACCCCTTGAGTGACAACCTCCAAAAAAATAAAAAATAATGCTCTATTATCGTGGTATTATATAAAAAATCCTGAAGATGATCGAGTTGGTGGAACATAGTTAAATAATTTAAAGAAGGTCAATATATAATAAATATGCGGGGTTTTGTGACGAGAAAAAGTATTTAAATGCGAATGGAAGAAACGATTGCGGTTCGTTTGGGACATCGAAGTGTGAAGGTGAAGGTAACTGCGAAACAACGTGCATGCGTTAAATACGAATATTTCCCAGATATTAATAGGGTCTAGCAGGGTAAGTATGGGCAAAGGGCCCCGACGCCGATTCTTGGAGTTGCTATTTTTTAAACAATGCTCCTAGCCTGAAACACCATTATGTAAAGTGTTAGATCGCTACCCCCCTTTTAATACGGTAATACGGGGGTAAAAGCCCTTATAGTTATTATTTTTTTTCTCGGTTACTACTTAAGATATTTAAATGAAAGAAAAGCGACAATATTTTTCCGGATTGGAAATGAATTATTACGGGTAGAAAAATATAATTTATATTTGGGGGTGGTTTTTGCAAACAACCCTATGAACGACAACCCCTTGTCGTGATAATCGCTTATTTGTTTGCACATATCGAAGGGATAATCCGTACTTAGCCAAGCGTATTTTACTGTCTTTCTGATTATATAAACGCTGATAACTTATAATCTATTAAAGAAATATTACAAATAATGCATTTATCACTATTGCTTTCAGGCATTTTTCTAAATAATACTGGTGCTAAATAAAGCACTCAAACAATTTTTATCGTAATATTCATGATTTTCTCTTCTTTAGCACCAGTATTATTTAGAAAAATGCCTGAAAGCAGTAGTGATAAGTGCAGTATTTGTAATTTTTCTTTAATAGATTATAAGTTATCAGCGTTTATATAATTAGGAAGACAATAAAATACGCTTGGCTAAGTACGGATTATCCCTTCGATATGTGCAAACAAATAAGCGATTATCACGACAAGGGGTTGTCATTCATAGGGTTGTTTGCAAAAACCACCCCAAATATAAATTATATTTTTCTACCCGTAATAATTCATTTCCAATCCGGAAAAATATTGTCGCTTTTCTTTCATTTAAATATCTTAAGTAGTAACCGAGAAAAAAAATAATAACTATAAGGGCTTTTACCCCCGTATTACCGTATTAAAAGGGGGGTAGCGATCTAACACTTTACATAATGGTGTTTCAGGCTAGGAGCATTGTTTAAAAAATAGCAACTCCAAGAATCGGCGTCGGGGCCCTTTGCCCATACTTACCCTGCTAGACCCTATTAATATCTGGGAAATATTCGTATTTAACGCATGCACGTTGTTTCGCAGTTACCTTCACCTTCACACTTCGATGTCCCAAACGAACCGCAATCGTTTCTTCCATTCGCATTTAAATACTTTTTCTCGTCACAAAACCCCGCATATTTATTATATATTGACCTTCTTTAAATTATTTAACTATGTTCCACCAACTCGATCATCTTCAGGATTTTTTATATAATACCACGATAATAGAGCATTATTTTTTATTTTTTTGGAGGTTGTCACTCAAGGGGTTGTTTCGAAAATTCACCCTCAAAAAATTAATTATTTTTTTTCGACCCTTAATAATTGATTAACAATTTCGAGAAAAATACACGAAGTACAGTTAGTATGTAGCTATTTTTTCATATTTTTCTCATTCAAATATTTTAAGTAGTAACCGAGATAAAAAATAATAACGTTAAGGGCGTCCACCCCCGTATTACCCTTAAACGGGGTGGGGGGGGGGGGGGGGGTAGCGATCTAAAACTTTACACAATGGTGTTTCAGGCCAGGAGCATTGTTTAAAAAATAACAACTCCAGGAATCGGCGTGGGGGCCGTTTGCCCATACCTACTTACCCTGCTAGACCCTTTAATGTTTGGAAGAATAGTTGAAAACTAACAATAAAAAGTTTGAAAACATTTCAAATGTAACAGAATCTGATAATTTTCAAAATTTGGTAGATGAATTCATTATTATACACAATGAAGAATTTATGCTTGAATTTCAATGTCAATTTTAGGACATAGCTTTGTGCGGTCTTCCTATATTGTTACTAATAGGTTTCGGCGGTGTGTGCAGTTTCATTGTGTGTAAATGGAGAATATCCTGGATATGGTTACAAACAATAATTGCAATCGAAGATGGAAGAATGGGAAAATCGAAAATTCGCCGCACGTTAAAATGTATGTAATTTTAGCTTACATCGGTGATGCCTCGAAATTGGCGAAATAGAAATGAAACCTGTTAAAACGTTTGGTAATTCGAGGATTCGTCGATCTCGCCGCGTTTGTTTGTCCAATTTATAGAATACAATTTACTCCTTCGATGAACGACGAATATAAAACGCGATCGTTTTCGGTTTGTTCGCGTTTCGTTTTGTTTTGACACGTGAATTTGACATTTCCTGTATTCTGCATCAACGTTGTTCGAGATTTTTATAATAATGCACGACTTGAAATTAGTTTTTCGTATTTACATTTTTATTTCTATCGATTCATTGTCAGAGTTTCTCAAGAAGAACACGACGAATTGATTTTTTACAAAGCTGATTAACTATCGCGCAATATAGTCACATTAAAATAAATTTCTTTTAATGATATTGTATAAGATAAATTGATATAAAATACGAATTATTGAGAAGCTTGGACTTCTTAGTTATTGTATAAATTAAATTAGTTTTTATACGAAACATGACATTTTTGTATGCCTTCTATTAAAATAATTATATTTATTAAGGATCAACGCTTGTCTGCATAATTATTTAATTGCAGTTTTTTTATTAAGTAGTATTTGTTCGTATTATTGATTTTGTAATACATTATTCGATAGCCCGCCAGACTTCTAATAATAAATACACAGACGTAAATGATATAATGGTTATTCTGTATTATAATCTGTCTCATCTCTTGCCAATTAATAATCTCACGGGCTTATATTTATTAAAACTGTCATCGAGTGCCGCAATATATGAAGTCATAAGAAAATTAATAGGAAAAATACTCGGAAGTTCTTTTAATAGTGATGCTCAATACGTTTATTTTTCACATTTAATGTTCCTTTACCGTATGAAATTTCTTAAATTTCAGTCTTATCAATGCTAATACAGTAATAATATCGTAGCTTGGATCTACCTATATATAGCTTGATTTCGAAAAAATCATTAATAACTTATCTCAAATTGATTCATGTTCATCTTCTGATGTCATTCTGATGTTTTCAAATCCCCATCATTATTTTGTGAATGTTTTACATTCGTATTATCGATTTCAAATTTATGAAATTTCTATCATCGTGTCGCGAAGTTTCCAAATTCTTAGAATTTATTCGCGAATTCTTTAAATTGCTAGCAGCGTGCTACGAATTTTTCAAATTCCTGTACCCAGTACGCAAATTTCTCGAATTCCTTTCATCGCGATATTAAGGCTTCAAATTTCAGTGAATGTCTGGCAAACTTGTAAGTTCTCATTACTGTTTTCTGAACGATTCAAATTTCTACCACCATCTTTCGCATTTTTCAGATTTCTAGTATCCTTTTATGATTTGTCTAAATTTCTTTTATCGTTGTATGATTTTTTCAAATTTATGTTATCGTTTTACGAATCACGGTTCCGATAAAAATACCACCTTTAGGGTTTTTGTATCAAGAGCTTCCGAATTTAACGGAAAGGTACTTGAAGCGGGCACCTTCTTTGCAGAGCTTTGACGTGCTGCTTCATCGAATTTACTTTGATGTGCAGCAGAGGAAGTAGCACTTTCCCAAAGTCTACCAGAGATTCGTCGGCTATATTTTTTAAAAGCAGGTGACAAATTCTGGCTTCTTAACTAAATCATAGACTCGATTTCCCAGTATATGTTCACGACATAACTATTTACTATACTTGTGCAACGAGATCCTATAAATAATTACTCTATTGTTTTAACAGCTTCATAATAATTTTCTCACTCAACTTTTCATAGGAGGCAGAAGATTGAGATTCACAGTCTGTTTCAAATTCAATATTGCTAAAGTTATTGATTGAAAGTATTAATACAATTTATAGATATGTGTATTAAACCTTATATGTTTTGCATAATGCAAGGAAGAATTGATTGAGATTTTCAAGATTAATTGGGCTCATTAATTTAACAAAGAATCGAAATTAAGCCTGGAAAATTTAGGGCAGACCTGAGTGGAAGACACTTCAAATAACGATTGGATTAGTTTATAGTTCTTATTGCAAAAATAATTAAGAATCCACTAAATTATTTCAAAAGAATTTCCATCTTACATACAGAAGTGTAGAATCAATATTCCATGTTTGAATAGGAAAGTATTATATTAGATATATTATCTCCACTTAATATTTGAGAGCATATGCGTTCAAAATTGTTTATATTTCAAACATTTCATCTAACAATAAAATGACGAATGATACTAACATAAATTTGATACATGCAGTCACAAAGAAATATCAACAATTATTTGCAAGTTTTACTAAAGCGTATTTATTCAAATAAAGAAATAAACAATTCGTGAAAAGTTGTTCGCTTGCTCGAATAAATTATGATATAAATATCAGAATATAACAGTCGATTAAATAAGATGATTTAATATTTCCATAATCTCTTTCAAAATATTTTATTAAAATAGTGCGCATTTTGGTTTACGTATCACTTACAACGGTACGACACAAGGTAATGATAATAGTGACGATACCATAATAATAATAATGACCACTAATAAAGTAAATGAAAAAGAAAAAGAATTAATAAAGAAGCGTAATTCATTGTTAGCCGCGTTAATTTTAAATGCATCAATGTATTCCAAGCTGTTTTCCTTTTCTGAGAAAGTTCTTCCCTTGAGAAGACACTTTTTTTTCTATTATACAATCACAGCTGTTTACTCCTCGAAATGAAAGTTTACTTAATCACGAAGTCAACTGCAATTACAATCTCTCTTTGTTTCATATAATTTAAATCTGCCGTGACTGTTGTACAGCTTTAAGGAAACCGTGTCATTGCGAAAATATTATTAATTTTCATTAGTGGCTCGATAAAACGTGATGAGAAAAAGTCGTAAAGTATTCTTACGCTTTTCTGTACACTGGGTATTATCCTCGTAACTGAAATTAAAAGCGCTTGTGCACGAAATCGTTAGCAAATATTTCTGAAGTGTCTTAACATTCTACGTGTTGAAAAGAATTTTACAAACAAAAGTGTAGGTAGCAATGTATATTTATTTTCTTGTTGTTTCTATAAGGAACAATTTTGCACGGTGTATTATTAATGGGTGCTTTGAGAATATTTAACGATTAGATATTTCATTTATTGCTCCACCTTTTCCTAAGTAGGAATTTTTAAATACACATTTGGAAACAACGATGCTTTTTACACACGAAAGGTACACCGGTCTCAAGAAATATTTAAGTTACAAGATTCGAATTTCTATTATGTGGTTCTAATACACGTCAGTTCAAAATATATTCTATATAAATAATTATTTTTATAATAAATTTAATTCTTAAAGTACATTTCATTAGAATCGAGTAGCAATTATAAAAACAAACTTTTTTTTTATATAATCATATTTGGTACCTAGAGAATTTTATCGCTCAAATTAATTGGGCATCACATTGAGTCTTTCGAAGGTAAGGTAATTAGTACGTTTTGTTATTTTGTTTATATGCTCTACATTTTTTATAGAGATGTTTGTACATATTAACTTCCTGTGGGCTAAGTTGATACGTTTTCTCTGGCACATCCCACACAGCATCATAACATTGCAGCAACGTTTCTGCAATGATGTGGTGAAAGATTGCCATGTTACCCCATAACATTACAGAGACGTTGCAGGTTCAGTCCTATGTCCGCCTTCGCAATATTGCAGGTGTGTATTTTTGCAAAGTTGCCGCAACATTATTGTGCATTATTGGTGTGGCAACGAACTTGCAATATTGCAATGCAACCTGCAACAACACAATATTGCAGCAACGTTCCTGCAATACTGCTGCAACGAGGTGTGCTGTATGGGATGTTGATACAGTGTATTAATTTTCTCCGACTACTTTTAATTGGATTTTTCCTTTTATATCTAGGAAAATGGTACAAAATTATGTCAGAAAAACGAATCGCAGCAAAGTACCGCAAAATATTTTGCAAAAAGCGTATGTCGGTGTAAAATGAAGAGTCAATGTCGTCACGTCAAAGCGTGAGAATATACGGAATAGATAAAATGGCTTTATTAAGTTACATTAGTAAAAAGAGGCACCTCATGTTAAAGTGGGATATTCCAGACATCCACCCTTTACTCATTAAACGGATATTTTACAGATGTATCAACATGCCCCAGAGCAGTATCAACTTCCCCCGCAATGGGGTAAGTTGATACATTTTACTTTCGTCCAAATAACATTTTTTCATTCATTTTGTATGTATCTTCTTATTTACAATATATAAAGAGGAAGGACCAAAGTATATTTTAGCATATTTTTTATTAAGTAATTAATTCAAACAAAAATGAAAAAAAATTAAAACGCAAAAACTTATCAACTTGCCCCGGTCTCACCTACTCATATAAAGTTCCAACATATCCTATTAGCGTTTCATTCCACTTACAAGTGCAGCTGTTATAAGTATTCCATTATGTTTCAATTATATTGCTAAAGTCAGCAAGGTCAAAACCTTAACGAATTTTCCTTGCAGAAATTGCTTGAACTGAAATCAACTAATGGATCCCTAATGCATCCCTCCTGTAACACTTTTATTCTCGTAGTATTCATAAAGGATTTTAAAATAACCTGTTAGTTCATGGACTATTTGCAATATGCACAATCCCATCCATGTTTACCAGTAACGGTATTGAGTTATACCACATATTCTCAGCGTATTTTTACTATCACTGAAAGTAAATCATTTTATACAATGTTTCATTCTATATAATTATTGATCTTACAATTGATATTTCTTTCAATGACTTCTCCCCATCTATAAACTACTTGGGTACATATCTTGCCCATGCTGTTCCTAATTATGTAGATCGCAATATTTTAAAATTCAAAAATTGATCGTGCAATTCAACACCTCTATCCTTGAAGACAGAGGCAGGTCCCCTTAAACATCAGACAATATGTTAAAAATGTTAATGACCTAATAGTAGTTTGAAAATATAATAGAAGCTCCAATATTATTACTGCATGCAGCTTAAATTTACGTTGAATTACTATTTGAGAATATTTAAAATTATTTAAAAATATCCATTTATTTGAAATTAAAAAAAAAAATTAAAAATTCAATTATAACAATCATTATTTACATTTAGTTTCTACTCTATACTGTCACGTTACAGCTAAACAAATTTACCGAATGTCCTTACAGGACAAATTGTAAAGTTCCTTGGAGTTTAAAAAAAAAAAAAAAAAAAAAAAAAAAAAACTATACTGTCAGTAATATGTACAGTATATTATTAGGTACACTGTAATTACTAGAAAATAGACATTTATTTCACAAAAATTTTAATTATACTTTTTTTGCGACATACATATATTTTAAAAATTTTATTGATTTCTGATGGAAATTAAATGATAGCCTTATAGTTGTGGGTGGGCCCCATTCGTTTCCTGGCAACGAATGGGTTGTTATGAGTTGCCTAAAAATACGTATATCAAAACAGCCACCTAATAGTAAATACATTTTTGTTACTCGGTAACCAATTACTTGGACTCGATCATGACTCAAAAACGTGTCACTAACAATAAGCGAGCAGTCATTATTATTAAGTTATTCACGCGCAGCAGGGTATTTGAGGATACTCTAATCCTTTTCCGATTTAATTAAGTGTATTCTATTAATAAAGTTACTTGGTTGAAATAAAAGTGTAATTAATGAACCCAAGGGCTTCCACTTCACTTCACCTCGTAACACAACCAATAATTCTGGCTCCAGTTCGCCACTGCTTGAAGGTTCCCCTTTCCAGGAACGTTTTGCAATGACTTTCAATAAATGATAATCTAATGGTCTGGTGGATGTGGAAGGAGAATAAGCACGTCCAATGTAGTTTTGCAGCCCTTTTTAACTTTTTCTGCGTCAACAATTACATGCACAGGCGAGCATTATCGTATGGAAAATAATTCCGTGACTATTCCCTAGCTTAGGTATTTTTTAAGCAATTGCTGCCTTCAAATTCTCCAGTCGTCGACAATACTACACACTGTCTATTGTCTCGGATCCTCCAAGCTGCTCAGAACAGACTATTCTCCTGTAGTCCGACTGCACGCATTGCATTAACGGTTTCGAATGCAATTCAGCCTTGGAGGCAACGAGGGTATCTCATTGAAACCAATATCTACCTTTGTTTTTGAAATTTATTGTAATATACCTACTTTTCATCCCCTCATTATGAGTCGCTGAAGAAAGGCTGTATGGCATTGTCGATCGTGAAATATAATGTAAATGTAATGTGAATTTATGTGACATCTACACTTTTTCATTTGTTATTTTTATCTCCAGCTTTTACAATGATGAACAAATGGAGTCGACTACAAAACGTTGCAAATAGGGTAAGCAGGCCAGTAGCTGGACGGGGCCCAGTAGATGGACGAATCATTGGTTAATCGTTAATATTGAAAGATTATTTTATCTATATTATTGTTTTTTTTTATTTGGTAGAAAAAACGTTTGTTGTTTTATAAAACATTAACATATTCATCGAAAAAAAATTTGGTATGCAGAAAATGTATTTGTATGTACGATTTTACGCTACCACGCGCGGGTCACTCGTTTGTTATTAGCTGTCATTCAGCATCGCGAACCTTAAAGTTAATAAAATACGTATTTGGATGTATTGTAAGGAGGTACGTAATAGATGATTGCATTCTAATCTTAACATTTTATAAATAAACACGTGAACAAAGAAAAATAAAACGATAAAACTTATAAAAATGACTGTCCAGGTACTGATATGGATTTTTTAATCTAAACGCAGTAGATGGACAGTATTAAATTAAAAAGTTTGAAGCCGTTTTTTTTTAATAAACAAACAGTTTACATATTTACTTGCAGGTATCTTATTTTATATTTTTCTTCTTTTATTTAGATAGCAAGCATTAAAAAAAATATAATAAAGGCATACTTCTGATAAATTAAAATAAAACTAGAAACACTTTATCATAAGAAAAAATTATCTACATAGAATATCAAAAATAACTATGTGGATATATACTTTTACTTTGTGCCACTAAGAAAATGTTAAAAAGGTTACATATCCTATTCGGGACACTTTCTCAGACAGTTTTCAATGCGGGACAAACAATTCGAATCCGGGACAGTCCCACACTTTAGGCTAGACATAACTTCGCTTTATTTGCGGCCTGGGCCCATAACCTGTTGCACCGTTTTCTGGCAATGAAGACTCCATACGTTTTTAGTTTTGATGAAATAAATTATATTTTAACAAAACATAACTTAATTTAGGTATCTACTATAGCGAATAAGTCTTTTACTTGTCTAGCCAGACACCCGTCCATCTATTAGTTCTGAACTGTCCATCTGCTAGCCCAATTGTCCATCTACTGGTGATACGGGCTATGAATAGAATTTTCATGATATTACCCTTATATACATTAATTTTTTTACGTGCAGTTATTTTTTTCTTTAAATTTGTACATTTTTACGTGCAAAGCTTTTGATTTTTTTTTAATACAACAGATATTACTAAGAAACACCTTGATGTAAACTTCGGAATCAGCTAAACCTATACTCATCGAATTAGTTGTTTCAATTTTCTCGTATTATACTGGTTATAAATAGTAGTGATTCCACATCAAAATGAAGGTATGAAATATTATAGTTGAATAAAATTTGTTCATACGATACCTCCTTTTTGAGAAAATGAATTTTGAGCACTCTTCTGATTAAAATTACTTGATAAAATTTAGCAGAATTTATTACTACCTAAATATAGTGTAGGTAGGAAATGAACTAAATCTCTCTACAGAAATATGTCGAACTTGTAGAATGACATTTTTCTCAAATAATGTTTTATTTTGGGAAAAATCGATCGAATGTGGAATCGTTTTTTAATAAAGTGCACGCATACCTACTCGATGGATTTTCAAACTCAATTTTCTCATCCCCTCCAAAAATATTCTACAAATTCGAGTGCAGAAAAATTAATATCATTTTCAATTATACCATATTTACTGATAAATTCTAGTTTGCCTCACATGAGAATTTTTTTCAACATTTCCTACTTTCTTCCTCATGTAGAATCACTATTGTTTCTGTTCTACCACTTATTATGAATCACCATGTATATCCCTAAATGTGTTGATTCGAGTGGTCGATGCAAAATAGATTTAAAAGAAAACGCATCGACGGGTTCAGCAACACGGAATTTAGAAAATGATCGGTCCGCGAAATTACAGAGAACTTTAAAACCCATACGAAAGCTCGGATTAAAGGGAAATTAACGATAACGACAGAGGACGATTGACCTAATGGCATTTAATCGAAAGGTTTCTTCTCACCGGCCGCCTGCATTAGCGTTGATCGAGTGACTAAAAAAAAAAGTGAGGAACGGTGCACACGCCAATCACGCAATCCGCTTTAGACCAGACACTGAATATTCATTTTGTATCCTTTCATTTTTGCGCGCTTTGAAATCATTTTAAAAGCAAGGCTTATGTCGTTTACTCATCCAGCTGAAATATAAATGGTTTTACAGGATAAAACTATTTTGTCAGGAATGACATCTCCACAAATTTGTGGAACGAATTCCAATGACGATCATGAGATAGTATAATAAATAATAGATAATTCTTAAACTACGGTTGTGATAAAGGGTGTTACGTGTAAAAATCAGGGGTGAAATAATAGTGGTATCTGTAAAAGAAGCAATATTATCTTTGGAAAAACGAAGAAGATTGACATTAAATATGGACACGCGACAATTTGTTATATGTTATCAGATTTAACGCTGGCGATTTTAAAACAGACAGAAAAAGTTCGATTCCATGAAAAAAAGAGAAACCGGGTGGAATGCCCTATTTTTACTAAATTCTTATCCAGAATAGAGCAGACAGCCGCGTAGCTTTATTTGACTCGGCCCATATGTCATCCTGGAATTCTGATTCGTTTCACAAAATTCATGCCACCTATGAAATCTCGACTTTAGCGCTTTCATACTATTCTTCGCGTATCACAATTCCCTCCCTCCGGCAATACGTGTACGGAGAATAGACGCGTCCCGCGCGTGACACCGAAACGACAATAACGAGCAGCGTCGTCATTTCAAATTTCTTGTTGTGCAAAATTCACACCTGCGATGGATTTTTATGTTCACGATTCACTGATCTCATCCCTGACCACCTTTATTATCGCCACAGCCAACTTTCCAACCTTATTCGTCGATACTTCGAACGAAATAAATTAATTGCTAATAAATATGTACGCGACAAAAGTAAGGATGTTTCGTAATGAGTGATACAACAGAAATGATACTAATTCTACATGAATAAATAAGTAGAAAATGTGCAACAAAATGTGCTTCGCATACGTGCACATAGGCATACAGAAGCAGAATTTATCAGTAAATGTGTTATAACTGTAAATGAAATGAATCCTTGTGCAGAAGTAAGTCGAAATTGTAGAATAACGTTTTTTCGAATAGGGCTTTCGTTACGAGAATATTAATTTCGAAACCTCCGCCTTGTAATTTAACAGTTAAATATAGGTAATGCAAATACGTGTGGAATTAATCCGTATGCAAAAGTAAGTGGAAATTGTAGAATGTCTCTTTTTTGAATGGGAATTTCTTTCCAAGAAAAGTAATTTGAAGGTGAAACCGATTTTTAATCATGTAGGTACTCGATAGATTTTTAAATTAAATTTTCTCCAAAACAAAGCCACGCTCGAAGAAACGATTAAAAAAAATTTCTTGAAGATATGCAAGACATTTTTAGGGTGGGTTTAGTAAAAACATAATTTGTCTTATTGTTAGTCGAATCTCGTCTTCGACACTACGGTATCTGCTTTTGTCTTTGTTATTCCGTTTTTTATATTCGTTGACTTACTTCTGCTTTAATCTTATTTTTTGTATTGTACTTCTTACGTCATGTAATAAAGTCGTATTGATAATTTTATTTCTCTCACTACTTCATCCAATTATACACAAGATGGGGAAACAAACTGTATATTTGAATATCTTCACTATGTTCGAAATAAGGAAAAGTGAATATAAAAATGGTGATTACTTTGAAAGTGGGAAACATGATCATTTGAAGGTAATTTTTCTCATGCCCATATAGCACACTTTGTTGCAGCTGTATTGCAGGGACGTTGCTGCAATATTGCGTTGTTGCAGGTTGCATTGCAATATTGTAGGAACGTTCCTGCAATATCGCCGTGCATTATTGAAGTGGCAATGATCCTACAATATTGCAGCAATATTGCAAGAACGTTGCCGTGCAATGTTCCATTGGCAACGATCCTACAATATTTATGTAATATTGCACGCACATCGACGTGCAATGTTCCAGTGGCAACGATCCTCCAATATTTCGGAATATTGCGCGCGCATCGACGTGCAATGTTTCACTGGCAACGATCCTACAATATTTCGGCAATATTGCGCGCAAATCGATGTGCAATGTTTCAGTGGCAACAACCCAGCAAAATTGCTTACACATTGCCGTGTAATACTGTAGTGGAAAGATTGCAATCTCGCACCGCAATATTTCCGAAGAGGTGCAGATCATTGCAACAATTTTGCCGTTTCGTTGCAGAATCATTGCCGGAACGTTGCAGGACTACATGTTTGTAATGCTGCCGCAACATTGCAAAAATACACACCTGCAATATTGCGCAGGCGGACATAAGACTGAATCTGCAACGTCTCTGCAATGTTATGGTGCAACATTGCAATCTTGCACCGCAATATTGCAGAGACGTTGCTGCAATGTTATGGTGCTGTGTGGGTGGTCGTGGTTTTCAAATTTTTTAAATTATCTATATTTTTAAACTGGACTATATACAGGGTGTGCCACTTAAAATATTAGAAATGTCTGTGTGACTATATAGTAAAAAAATATAGTGATAAATTCTTTTTCCGATTTAGATGTTCGGCCCGAGCTCTTTTACATATTAAACAGTATATTACTACTGAATTTCTCTCCTCTTCTGGCATGGAAACGGTACAGAAGGAGGGCTATGGATTTTTAAATGAAACAACACACAAATTTTATATTTTTTGGTAATTCTCATCAATTTTAGCATTTAGCTAAAATTGCAATTTTATTCATTCAGTAAAATTATTAATATGAACTAATTACATACGCGAATCAAAATGCTTTTCCACTGACTAGTTATATGGAAAAAGAATTTTTGCGTCGAGATCAAAAAGTAAAGCTTGTTAGTGTTAAAATGAATGAAAGAAATGAAATTCAGTAGATTGCAGTTTGCTTTCATATTTTGGAAACCGTATCTATTTCTTTTGATTATAATGCTATAACCTGCATATACCAATGACATCGTCGACAGTGATTTTTAATCGCATTTTAATTAAACCTGTGCAATGAATGATTAACTATCAGTTCTATCTTCTTCAACGATCGCCGAGCTATTTGATCAATTAATGGAATTGCTCAAATTATCGCGACTCTGTCGCCCGATTGGCTTTTTCACAGATTGCCTACGTTAACTAAAAACTGTATCAATCAATATGCATCAGTGATATATTCTGTAAATAAAAAAATTACGGTAGTAAAAATTTTAAATTCTTTTTAAACGAAGTCGTGCTTCGTTTACAGACTGAAATTAGTATTACGCTGGAGACTGTTATACTAACTCAGAATTATTTCTTCGCGATCTCTCGAGACAGATTTCAAATGAAAGTAAAATATTAAGTGAAATATTATCTTTTCAGACTTTAATTAAGTTCAAATGGAACGAAGATATTCAGATGAAAAAAGGAAACATAATTTTTATAAAACCATTTAATACTGGCCTTAAATCAAGCGGAGGGTTAGGGTTAAAAAAACAAAATTTTCAAACGTGCATTGAAATTCCACTGTAATTACCTCTGCAACTACGTTACTTTTAAATAATTATTTCATCTCTACGCATGTAGGTATGTCTTTTATTTAAAAATTAATAAAATGCAGAAAGAAAACTTGTTTCCTAAAGCAGTCATACAATTTCTAACAATTATGATACTTTGGGAAATATAAATGTACGTGCAAATTAAATGTCGCTTTTAATTTTTCACTGACAGTAAGAGTTAAATCACTGTGTTAAATATAATCATTATAATTTGAAATTTAGAACACTGCACTTTCACTAAATAAGTTGTTGATGAATTGATACATATGTACTCCGATTCATTAATATTTTTAACAAGTACATATGCAGTTTTGGAGTTATTCACTGATACAAGACAAACAGATTCTATTAAAATATAGACACATATATATGTTATCTGAATCGCATTTCATATCAAAAGCCTATCAAACTGCAAACTAATCCGTCAGGATTAACGAAAACCGCGGGAATACGAACTTGGGCGAGGATGTAACGTAATTGGTATGAGGGGAAGTCAATAAGTGAGGTTCCCTTTGATTTATTTTTAATATACTGTAGTTAAATTGAATTGTTTATACAACTGAATGTGAACACATATCTGGTTTACCGTCTCATATACAAATTCACCATCCCATTTCAGGCATTTATTTAAAAGGGATATTCGGGTCAAGAAGGTCAATGTTTTGCCTTTCTTTACAATGCACAAAAAAACTACACAGTTTTCACCGATGAGCATTATCCAAACGTATTTATTATTATTACCCTTAGTTGTAAAAATATTTCAGTCATATATAATAATAATTAATGGAAATATGGGTCTCGTAAAACGAGGGCCAAATAAAGTTGTCTCAGGGTGCATAGGGAGAGTCGTGCAGTACCAAACGGCTTGCAGTACCGAACAAAGCTAGTGCTCGCTTCTTCGACCAGATATTAAGAGGGCCGTCTCATTTTTGTTATTGTCCGTCTCACCGAGCCTTGAATGTGTGCGGACGCTCACACAAGCTAAGTTAAGCGTGTACGTATACGCGTGTAGTAAACAAACCGTTTCAACCGTCTTTCGTCCTGGAATCGGCTAGAAGGAAGTTTTTGCGGGTACAGTTACCTTCAGTAAACATCCGTGCAGGGTGGTCTGGTGTGTTTGAATGCTAATAAGCACTGTATGTTGAAATAATAATGAATTTATACGTCACGCTGGTGCTACGTAGCTACAGTACACCATTAGCGCCACCAACGGAGAAGCCATGAAACTTCATTCTGTCAGGTTTCGATTCATAAATTCATTCATAGCTTGTGTGACCGTCCGCACACATTCAAGGCCCGGTGAGACGGACAATTAAAAAAATGAGACGGCCCCCTTAAGTTGAATTATGTCGATGAATACGATGAAGACAAGCTAAGTATCTCACCTCAAGCTGAACAGCTCCTTTTTTTATTTATTTTTTTGTGCATCGAAGTTAAAAATAAAATTGAGGGCGTTGCAACAAGAGGGGTGCAGCTCCATCTTTACCAACTTCAAGTAACTTAATAGGAAAAACGGTTTAGAAATTATTGTTTTGACTGAACATCAAAAACAGAATACTAATTGAAAAACTGATATTTTCACAGGATAAGCAGTAGGCATTGAGTTGATAAGTTTTTATTTCTATTTTTAGCAAATTTTTCAAATCTGGAGCATTCGTATTGCGCAAAACAGTAATAGGTGCAGATTCAAACTTTTGCAATTAAACGCTCATTTACTATCGAATTTGCATCAAACGTTCACCAAACGATGTACAACCCTTTTTACTAAATATTACACATCATAACTCAAAAACTAAAAAACAATTCCTTTGTCCAATATGTAATTTAATTCAAATTTTGTAATTTTCTTTCAAATATCTTAATATATACTTACATAAAGCAGAAAGCTTCTATATGTTTATTTATCAGTCGCCTAAAAACTTTCGAACGATAAACTCTGATATCACGAAATGTGCCTCAGTTTATTATGCCTGACTGATCCAGAGGAATGTGACCATTTTCGTAAAAAAAACGAAACAAAATTTTTTTTATGAAATCAGTGAAGTATAGTGAAGTATATTTTGAAATTCCAATGGGACTAACACCTGGTCGGACCTACAAAGTACTTTAAATATTCTAACTGTCTTCCTGCAAAACAAAGAACTCTGTCTTTTACTGGTTTGCACGCTCACCACCTTTAAGGAGACTCGAGAATGACCGGGCACCCGGTATTAGTTGTACATACATGAAAGTGTTAATAGGTTAATTCGTGGATCGTGGCTGGAGAGTACAGACCGGAAATCGGCACATGGTGTGATCGGTGCAAATGTGGCAGTAACGAGTGCCGTCGAGATGGAGAGCCGGTGATATTGTCCCTCGTAGCGTGCAATCGCAGCAGCCCGTTAAGAACAATAAGAGGTAGAACGAGATATGACCCGTCATTTTCGCCGGCTTTCGTGGACTTTTCAACGGTCGAAAATCTGTCGCGACATTTTATCTTTTGCGTTTCACTGCTGTCGGGTAATCTCGCCGCTACCTTCACCCGGGGGCAATGTTTTCGAGATCGATTTTCCAATGGAACACCGACAAACCCAGCGCGTTCAGGGATAACATTTTTCTACTGCGAGCAAAGTAGGTTCGTTAAAGGGAATTTGCACGCGGGGACATTAGCAAATATTGTTCAATTTGTTTATTTGCCAGCTGCGGTTGCGCTGATTTAAAGTTACAGGAAGATCGAATGTAAAGAGGCCTTGAAAGCAGTTATGGTAACCAGGGTATTACAAATTCCATAACAAATTATTCTTTTAAAATTCTTTTGAAGATCTTCTATATTTTAAATACAATTTTATACTGATACTTCTCTAACATTGAACTATGTAGGGTAAACGTGCCTAAATCGTATCCCTTAAGGGGGTAGACACGTCACGTGACACGGGCGATGCACCGCGCTGTAATACCGACAATCTAACCTGAAACATGGGTTTGGAATTTTTCCTTTTTCGTCCTTATATGAGCAGATTTTGGGCTTGGCGAGGTCTCATTCGAAAGAGGAAGGTTCAATGCGGAGCGCTGGGATAACCGTTTGAGTCACAAAACTCTTTTAATGACCTAAAAATACTTAAGGACGTAAACACGCCACGTGACATGGGTAATGCAGCGCACTGTATACCGACACAATCTGGCCCGAAACATGGGTCTGGGCGGGCACGTTGTTTGTCCTTATATGATCAGATTTCGGGCTGAGTGACGTCTCATTCGAAAGAGAAAGTTTCAATGCAGACCGCTCTGGTCATCGTTTGAGTCACAAAATTCTTTTAGTGACCTAAAAATACTTGGATTCTTGCGGGTGTATTTTCTCGACTTTTGCTCTACTTTGATCACTCATATTATTACATATCAACACAATCTCGTCGAATCATGACCAGAGCGGTCTGCATTGAAGCTTCCTCTTTCGAATGAGACGTCACTCAGCCCGAAATCTGATCATATAAGGACAAACAACATGCCCGCCCAGACCAATGTTTCGGGCCAGATTGTGTCGGTATACAGCGCGCTGCATTACCCGTGTCTACCCCCTTAAGGCCATATGCTTATTACATGAAAAATAACAAGCAAAATGAAACAAAATTAGTGGTAATCTATTCTTTATTAACCCTCGGTTGTCACACCTACTTTTTCGAACGCCGTTGTCACACTGGGTCAATTTGACCCGCCAATTTTCAATCAGTTGTTATTTAAAAACTATTTGTTAAATTAAGTCTAAAAAATTCTGCGATAAAGTTTGAACATTGTAGAATATATGCCCATTGTTGAAAGTTGACACTTAAAGTGTCATCATGTTTAAAAAAAATGTGAATCAATAAGAGTTTTGACAAAAAGGTTTTTTGCTTAAAAAATCATAACTTTTTTATTTTTTAATATTTTTAGCAAACAAATTACGGTTATACTCCTGAGATATACTGCTTTGATAAAAAAATAGTCCTATATCGGAGGATTAAAAAAAGGTATTTATTTTGCAAACTGAATGGTGGCATCATTTGGGTTGAAAAACTCTTGCATTTGGATAGGAAAAAATTGTTATTATTATTCCAAGAGTATAAAATTTAATTTCAGCAATAACAAAGTATGTTAAATTAAAGATAAGTCTATTTGCGATGTGCCGGTCGCACATCGGGCGCAAGCATGTCGGACACTGCATTTGTGTCCCGTAATACAATAACAAATGTGTCTTGATTGTCGCTTCTTCAGTAAAAGAAAAACAATTCGTATGAAAATAAGTACTTCTATTTTTACTTTTTAGGTCGCTTTCAGACACAAAAATGAATGTATCCGATTTAGAGTAAACACGACGCCGTTGTCACACATGGGTCAATTTGACCCTACCTCTAATTTCGACGGCTTTCAAACACGCACTGACGCTTCCACACAGTCGGGAAGAATTTCTACTTGTAGAGGATACATGAAAATACTACAACATGACGCCATTAGTATAATTCTGAATGATGCCTTAAAGATATTCGATCGCAAAGCCGAACGCGGGGTCAATTTGACCCAGTGTGACAACCGAGGGTTAAGGGGGTAGATCACTGTAATGGTCCGAAATGTAAGGGTGTTTTTGGGAATTTATTTCAACCAAACAACGCAAGCAAATCAATTTATTGCTTAGTATAGTTAATATGTACATATTGAAGCGTAATAAAAACAATTTTTTCAATCAAATTCATAAATTCGTCTCCTGTACTGTGGTTTGCAAAAATGTTGCCGGCAGAAACTTGGTGGTCCGATCGAGTGTATCCTCATAGGCCCACTTTCTCTAACACTGTGAAAGATGTAAAGCACACGTATTGTCGCTATTGGCCGACGCGTCACGTCAACGAATTGGTCAGCAGCGCACAGTGGTCCGAATCGACGAAAACGTGAAAAAAAATCCTTACGCTCACATTTCACCATTTATTATTAGGAAGATGGTCATTCAAGGGGTTTTTGGGGTCGCAGAATCTGATTCCGAGGTCAAAATTGTTATTAAATTAAAACTGAGCCCTGTAGGAGGGGGGAAATGTTGATAAAAAATATTATGTTCTTTTTAACAGTCCTGTTTGATTTAATTACGTTATTTGAACATAATTACGACATCAAATTTTGAAAAATTAGCATGGATAGTGTTTTTAAGATAGCAAAACGTATTGAGCGCGCGGAAACTAAAAGGTCAATAATTTGTATAAATTCACACTTCAGATATTGAAAATGCTTTCATTTATCCATAATATGAAATTGTGCATTCATTCGATGTTATTAAAATACATGAAAAGTTATAAATAACTGAAATACGAGATGGTCGTTTTTAATCGCATGTAACATTTTTCGGAATCGAGAGGAATCTTTGAAACTTACATTATTTAATAGTCTATAGTTTAAGGAATGTATGTGCAAAAGGAGAAGTTGCACTTTTTTGCTATTCCCGAGTAATCATCAATTATGTTGGCAGAAATCAGGCCGCTCGCGCGGCACAAGTATCGCCGGGACGAAGACACTTACTTGTGCCTGATTTCTGCCAACATAATTGATGATTACTCGGGAATAGCAAAAAAGTGCAACTTCTCCTTTTGCACATACATTCCTTAAACTATAGACTATTAAATAATGTAAGTTTCAAAGATTCCTCTCGATTCCGAAAAATGTTACATGCGATTAAAAACGACCACCTCGTATTTCAGTTATTTATAACTTTTCATGTATTTTAATAACATCGAATGAATGCACAATTTCATATTATGGATAAATGAAAGCATTTTCAATATCTGAAGTGTGAATTTATACAAATTATTGACCTTTTAGTTTCCGCGCGCTCAATACGTTTTGCTATCTTAAAAACACTATCCATGCTAATTTTTCAAAATTTGATGTCGTAATTATGTTCAAATAACGTAATTAAATCAAACAGGACTGTTAAAAAGAACATAATATTTTTTATCAACATTTCCCCCCTCCTACAGGGTTCAGTTTTAATTTAATAACAATTTTGACCTCGGAATCAGATTCTGCGACCCTAAAAACCCCTGGAATGACCATCTTCATAATAATAAATGATGAAATGTGAGCGTAAGGATTTTTTTTCACGTTTTCGTCGATTCGGACCACTGTGGGGCGGCGCACAGTGGGTCAAACTGCTCTTTTTTGTGTCAAAATCGTAGAACTCTTGATAGGAATAAGGTAGAGGGATGGGACTTTTTGGAGGATAAAGCTAAGATGTTGCAGATTAAGGGAAAAATGTTTAGAATGCATATAAAAAAAATTTTGACCTTTTAAAATCTAAGTCAAAGTTGGCATTTTCGACGAAAATTTCGGTTTTTCCGTTATAATTCGTGGTTGAAGTTTTTCCATTACTTGTTATACATCATTTCTTATAGATTTTGACGCGCTGAATTCAAATATGACCGTGAAATTGGTCTAGCCCTTCAGGATTCGAAGAAAAATGTGTTTTAAGTTGAAAAATCGACAAAAACCGTGTTTTTTTTATGGTTTGCGTGCTTTGATGACAATATTTTAGATTTATTTATTGTATTTATTCATATGGAGTATAAACAGATAATAGAATACTTGAATACTAATAATTGTGCTATATAAAGGGTTTACATGTCGTATCCTGTTGCGTACTATATGCTCGCAACTCGATTGCCGAACCGTATACGCAGCTCACACGCCAAATTAACTTGGTAGGAGATAGTTAAGAAAGGAAAATGAATATACTCGTGGATAACGTAACAATCACTATATAATTAAATAAGAAAAATCTAAAAACTGTTATACATGTGTATATTTCTATCTTTTAAAACTCTTTCGTAACCGCTTAATACATGAATGTTGCATTCTACTTAGAGCATGATTACAGTAAAAGTAGATATGTAGGATTAGTAAAAGATTCTCGATCGAGAAACTGTGCAATTTATCCGGCCTACCAATTTGTCAGAGAAGCTATGACTGAATGTCAAACACAAAATTATAGAATATCGGAAACACAAGTTATCTTGCGCCTCGTTTTCTGTATTTTCATACTGTTGACGGGGGTTGTATGACCTGACGAGCTATCAAACCCCAATTTACAGCCACTGCACTAAACAAACGCTCAGCTGTTTTATTGAGTATATCTTGTAATGGCAAGATAACTTGTGTTTCCGATATTCTATAATTTTGTGTTTGACATTCAGTCATAGCTTCTCTGACAAATTGGTAGGCCGGATAAATTGCACAGTTTCTCGATCGAGAATCTTTTACTAATCCTACATATCTACTTTTACTGTAATCATGCTCTAAGTAGAATGCAACATTCATGTATTAAGCGGTTACGAAAGAGTTTTAAAAGATAGAAATATACACATGTATAACAGTTTTTAGATTTTTCTTATTTAATTATATAGTTATTGTTACGTTATCCACGAGTATATTCATTTTCCTTTCTTAACTATCTCCTACCAAGTTAATTTGGCGTGTGAGCTGCGTATACGGTTCGGCAATCGAGTTGCGAGCATATAGTACGCAACAGGGTACGACATGTAAACCCTTTATATAGCACAATTATTAGTATTCAAGTATTCTATTATCTGTTTATACTCCATATGAATAAATACAATAAATAAATCTAAAATATTGTCATCAAAGCACGCAAACCATAAAAAAAACACGGTTTTTGTCGATTTTTCAACTTAAAACGCATTTTTCTTCGAATCCTGAAGGGCTAGACCAATTTGACGGTCATATTTGAATTCAGCGCGTCAAAATCTATAAGAAATGATGTATAACAAGTAATGGAAAAACTTCAACCACGTATTATAACGGAAAAACCGAAATTTTCGTCGAAAATGCCAACTTTGACTTAGATTTTCAAGGTCAAAATTTTTTTTATATGCATTCTAAACATTTTTCCCTTAATCTGCAACATCTTAGCTTTAACCTCCAAAAAGTCCCATCCCTCTACCTTATTCCTATCAGGAGTTCTACGATTTTGACACAAAAAAGAGCAGTTTGACCCACTGTGCGGCGCGAGCGAGGTAGTCCCCTTGCCCCGCTCCGCATTCGACTGCCAACAATTTTGCAAACCACAGTAGGTATACCCTTCATCAAAATTTGCGCTGCAGCAAAAACATGCTTGTCGTGTTGACAGTCCCCAGGCCATATGGTTAATCCGAATTAAAAAAAACAATGATATTTAGAAACTAGAAGCCTACCTCTAATACGTGACAATAAAAAAAGGCAACATCGCAAAAAATTACAAAATGGTAAATCACTGAAAAAAAATCATGTTTTCGGGGTACAAAGTTAGGGAAATGTTGATAAAAAAAATATAAGGCGTACGTTAATTAAAAGAAACTGATCGTCAGGTAATAGAGACGGGTTTTCCGTACAATAAATGCCCTTGCTCGTGTCAATTGGACGTCAACGCGGTTGAAAAATGTCATTTTGAGGAAAACGCGTTTAATGTTCCGCACGGCTCATTGTCAGTCGCACATTTGATTCCGCATCACGGAAAACACCATATCTCCGTCGATTTTGCGAATTTCTTCATAAAATTTGGAGACAGCATTTTTAAAACGTACGTCTTTCAGAAAATGTAAAAAAGAAAAAATCGAGTTTTCAGATTTTTTACAGTGGTTTTACAGTGGAACAAAAATAATCAACTTCTATTTATAAAAACGATTTATTTTTAGTATGAAAAAGTACAATTTAGGATTAATGTTCCTAAATCGTACCATACCTATCCTAATTTGTACTTCTAATTTAATTACTACAATCATTACATACATATTCAAAACTGTTTCTACCTATTCCTGCGCAAAGCTCGTGTACCCACATTTTGCACTGCGTGGATTGTATCATATTTTCCTGTCTATTTTCTTCTTTTCTTCCTTTTGTATATTGGTTTTGGCGGTCTTCTTCCTCTTACGAGTTTTCTTTGCTGCTCTGTTTTTTCTGGTTATCATTTTCTTTTTAGACTCATCCAATTTTTTTCCAAATTGTTTTTGTATTGAATTTAAATTGTTTTCATATGAATTTAATTTTTTAGTTTAACTATTATTATGGAACATTGTCTTGTAAAACCCTTTTTATTATCTCATAAGTGTCTACAGTTTCCAAGGGAAACGAAGACGATTCGATTACATCGGACTTTTTACATTTACAGCCATTTTTGATAAAAATTGTATCAGCAATTATTATTTTAAGAGTTATTTATACTGATCTTCTCAAACATTTTAGTTTCCAATGCTTCATAAATCCAACAGAAACCATAATATTAAAAATACATATTTAAATGATTCTCGTTTCATTTGCAATCATTTTTCAGATAGTTCCAATAATTCACCTAACACAATTGGTCTATTTAAAAATATGGCAACCTTGTCTTACCATTTCCTAAACCAAGCTATTTAAAGGTCTTCATTTAGCAGTTAGATAAATCGTGGGACACCATACCTCCTATTTGGTGCTCTCAAACGAGCTTAATGTAAATTAATTAACGTGTTTTACAACAATGATGGCGTTGAAAATGGAAGTACCTACAGCAGAAGCTAATAGTGCAAGAAGGATACGCAATTCGGCAGACTTCGAAGACTATAACTTGATGATATTCAGATATGATAACAGACATACGAATTTCCCAAATTATCTCTCGTATGCTTATCGCAGAATCTATTCACTCAAAAGAAAGATACAAAGCAAGAATCCACTGCATCAAAAACATCGTAGAGTAAAGGACCCAATTACTGGCAGCCAACCCAATTACTGTCACCTTAAGCTATTTTACTTAAATGTTTATTTATTCGTTAGTTTAAGTAAAATAGCTTAAGGTGACAGTAATTGGGTTGGTTGCCAGTAATTGGGTCCTTTACCCTAGACTGAAGTGCATTGGAAGATAACATGAAATGTGCGAATGCACTAAAAAAAATATACCATGTATCTAATTATTCGTTCTGCAGTAAATAAATACGATGGTTAACTGCACGACAGAATCCTCAATTATATTAATACATTACTGTACTAATTTTCATAATGTGTTTCAATAATACTCAACATTTTTCTAACATTCACTGAAAATATTCTTTCAATCCTCCTTCATTTCCTTATCCGAGAATTCAGACACGGAAAACGCTTCGCCTTTTTATGATTTCACATACTGGACTTGAAAACACGTGGCACTAAATCCCCGCACTCTTGTTCCATGTCCTACAAACTTCAATCGCTGTTAAAATCTCAAACCCGACGAACTTCGAACGGTCTCTTATCGTAAAAGGGCCATATCTGCTCGCATTTGCCTGCTACAGCCACTTGTTTGCATTTTTCACGCCCCACGCCAGTGGCAATGACGTTTCACACCCCTCAAGGGAGTGCGTATAACCCCCGTTACGAAACACTGGTCCCTAGGAACAATGTTGCGAGCAACTTGGTTAAAAGCTGCACCTCCTCCCAGCCAGACTTTCCCAGCGAAATTTACGTATTTACGAGTGTTTAGGCGGGCCAATCATCCGGCGTTTAATTTTTATTTCGGCAAGCCGGAAGTTTGTTCGCAGGCTGCTCGCGCCGCCACCCCACCCCCTCAGCGGCAACGCTATAACGCGTAAACGGAGCCGACAACTCCGGCAACTTGGACGATTCTTAGATGTTCAGCACGTGTTTTCATTTCGTTATCCCAGCAGCTCCTTCCCATATCATTACTGTTTCAATACGCGCGGGAGACGGAAAGTTTCCGTGGCGGTGAACCCCGTGAAGCGTATCTCGCGCCCGTTCCCTTTCTTTGTAACCGCAGTTGCGTTGGAATAGGGGAGGCGACTGGCAAAGTACGAAAGAACTCTTTGGGAAGCGCCAGTAACCGAAATTTTATATTTCACCCGAGCCCAACTCCCACCGTTCCAATTTTTACGCAGAGATGGTTGGTATGAAGAGAACAGGTGGAAGGGAATCGTTGCGGAGCAACAGCAAAGCGATAAAGCGAACAGATGTACTCGCTGACGTTCTGCAGATTGGAATTTCTGAACATAGCATTCAGAATGCTTCGTTAGACGGTAATATCCTAGCCGAGAGTGTTTATATTTGGCAAACCGTTTGTAAGGAGCGTGTGTGTTAAGGTAGTGAGATGAAAGACTTGAAGACTTTCAATGTTCCTTGAAATTCATGGGATATATAATGTTTTTGTATTGTGGTTGATAAAGATGACAGTTTTCACTCTGACACTTAATGTGGTATCAAGATGAAACAAGTTTTCTTTTGGAAAAGTATATGTGATAAAATTAATCTTCTAGCGCATACGCCTGCCTTAAGGCGGGCACCGGTTTAATCCAGGAGTTAGGCCCCTATCAATTTTTCTCAGAATTCTCATTTGGCAGCCTTAAGGGGGTAGACACGTCACGTGACACGGGCGATGCACCGCGCTGTAATACCAACAATCTAACCTGAAACGTGGGTTAAGTAGGATACGCATTTCGTCCTTATATGAGCGAATTTTGGGCTGGGCCAGGTCTCATTCGAAAGAGGAAGGTTCAATGCAACACGCTCTGGACATCGTTTGAGTCACAAAACTCTTATAGTGACCTAAAAATACTTGGAATCTGCGAGTGTATTTTGTCCATTTTTTCTCTACTTTGGTCACTGATATTATTACATATCAACAAAATCTCGTCGAACCATGGCCAGAGCGTGTTGTACTGAACCTTCCCCTTTCGAATAAGACCTCGCCCAGCCCAAAATTCGCTCATATAATGACGTTAAACGTATCCTACTAAACCCATGTTTTGGGCCAGATTGTGTCGGTATACAGCACGCTGCATTACCCGTGTCTACTCCCTTAAAAGTATTGCCTAGGGTGGATCTTATTTTCGATTTTTGAATTTTCTTTGGGGCACCATCTAGAATAGTTCCAAATAATTAAAAAAAAATCCCTGTAAAGTTTGAGCTCAATCGGATAACGGGAAAGGGTGCCCCTGGGCCCTTAAACATTTAAATCATTATTTAACATCTCGCGAAGGCGATTTTATATAACAGCTGACAAGTTATTGATTAAATAAAAAAATATGCCAAACAAAAGCTGTAGATCCGGACAAGGAGCATCTTTTTTGTTGTATTACCTTTTCTCATACAACAAACAGTTTTCGAAATAAATCCGAAAAACTAAAAAAAGAATATCATCTTTGAATATCATTTAGTTTCATCTGAAACCAAAAATCGAACAATTTTCGTTTAGTTTATGAGTGTACGCACAAATCGAACAAATTTATAACTTAAAAGATGCAAAATTGAACAAATGGTGGCCTCCATTAATAAAAAGTTCACTTTTTCCAACGAAATTTTGCCTTAAATGTGTAAAAAAGTTATTTATTTAAACAATATCGTTATACTAATAACTTAGTTCTATGAAGAAAATGTTCACAAATATCCGTGCACAAAGCCAAATCGATTGGTTGAATATTTTTGGAGTTACATTGCCCGCAAAGTGTGAAACTGTCGTTTCGAGAAAAACACATTTAAAGTTTTGTGGTAACCTGATGCTCCGTAGCAAAATCGGGTATATCCGCTTTAATTTTTCAAATTTCGTTTCGCTGCTTTGGGAGGATATTATCGTGATGTTTAACTATTGATTAATGCAAAAAAAATCGATTTCTTCGACCCGCTACACCAGACTCCCCCCTTAAGGCGGTGACCCAGAAGGCTGCCTTGGTGAGCCCAGATGTCCTCCAAATTGAAGATAGACATCGGATTCGGTTTTTTCATCCCCAAATTAGACTAATTTAATTTTTCCAACTGAATTAAAAATCTATGCACTAGGGGATTGATAGGGGAGAAGGTATAAATATGGACCGCGAAGAAGTGTTACATGTGCCAATTACTGCCAGTGTCCCTACTATTGCCATTTAATTTATTATACCTAATAAAAACGTCCCGCATTGTCAAATGTAAATATATAAGTCCCGTATTCTGTGCGAACGTTGCAGGAACGGCGCTAAGCTATATGTGCGCAATATTCCACGGCAATTTGTGCGCAATATTCCTGCAGTATTGTACCGCAGTATGTGCGCAATATTACACGGCAATGTATGCGCAATATTTCTGAAACATTGTACAAACGTGACCATTGCATTATTACACGGCAATGTGTGCGCAATATTTCAGAAACATTGCACAAACGTGTATATTGCAATATTGCACGGCAATGTTTCCACAATGTTGCAGTAAAATTGCAATGCAACCTGTAACCAAACGGTAACATAGCAATGTGTAGCAACGTTCTTGCAACAAAGTGTGCTGTAGGGGTATACTTAACCGCGCCCCGGAGATGGGTGGTCAAAGGTGTCGGTTTTTCAAATTAATAGTTTTTGTAGATCGTAGGGCGCAATCAATTTCTTCCAAGCTAGTAAGTAACCAAAAGTTTTTTGTTGAATTAAGGTAAAAGACCCAATACGTGGACACGTCCCAGTTGCTGGACACTGGTACAAAAGAACTATTTTATTCAATTATTCAAATATTTAGTAAAATATATATATGAATATATTTTACTAAATATTTGAATAATTGAATAAAATAGTTCTTTTTGGATAAAGCGGATATTAAATGTACTAATCAGTATTTTTGCACCAGTGTCCAGCTACTGGGACGTGTCCACGTATTGGGTCTTTTACCTTGCCTATCTCAATGTTTCACTGCGCTTCCCTAGCAAAAAGGAATGTGTATTGTATAGTCGATAGTGTCGATACATATACCCTTACAAGGCACCCCTTTGACCCCCCGGGGCGCGGCTAAATATAGTTTTAAAATTATAAAAAAAATCAGCGAGCTTTTTAACACATCTCACACATATTTTTCACTATGTAAAGTCAGATAAAAAGAACAATTATTTTGCCCGTTTTCGGCCCAGCCTAATATTTAATCTTATTTATTTAATTGTTTCAATACTTATTCACTTCCCGCGTTTCCGCGGTATTTTTTATTTTATTTAATTTAGAATAATTTAGAGAGCCACATATGGATCTCGCCTCAGAGACCCCGAAAACCATAACACCGCACTTATGTAGAGGTACATATAAGAAGCCCGGGTAATGTCGTGTACATTAATGCTATTTATTTATAATTAAATATAAAGGGCGGTAAAAAATTATTTTTGCTCAAAGCGGCAGCAGAGGAAGATCGGGTCCTGGTTTAATACTAACTAAAGCACTATGACAATACTGCCACAAAAAATTGTGTTACATGTGAATCTCTCTATATAAATATGTATAGGTAGGTATACTGCTACAATGCGGCTGCAAAATGACGCATGCCGTTCGTGTGCACTGCTCCTAATTCATAAAAGGGGCGTTGAAAGACTTGTTTAAAAATTTTCATATCTTTCTACAGATAAAAACTAACAAAAAAAGGTGTAATAAAGATGGCCCCTGAATTCATTTGCTTATGAGATGCAGCTATATTTTTAGTTGAAGCGTGAGGATCTTTTCACATGAGCAGCCTCTGTGGCTTGGAACTAGTCTTTCTTGGCTCAGATAGCGCGCAATTAAAAAATGTAGAAAGAGATATAAGGTATGTGAATTCATCCGAAATACCTGTGGTGAGCTACAAAAGGGGTCTCGTGTGAAAAGGTTTTTACTCGCAGCAAATGTTCTAGGTGGCCACCAGTGCCAGCGATACGTGTTGATGCGTCGTGTGCACTATCGATTGCTGCAATATTAGTTATTACAATTCTCAAACATTTCGCACTGGTGCACGTTACACGAGAGAAAGTTAAATAAAATTGGCGTCAAAATTCCCTCGAAGCCTGTTAACGCGAGACACTCACGTAGTTCACGACTGATACTTCGGATATATTCATGTGGGGTACAGAGATAGTGCTTTTTTAACACCATTATTACGTTATATAAGAACTATGTATTAGTACATGGAAACATATCAGAAAACATCAATCGACACGCTTTTAGAAAAACTATACTCAAATATGCTTACTAAATCGTGAAGCAGTCTCTAAAGGCCGGCTCAGACACGTCGAGTAGCGAGTAGGGAAGACCGGGGTAAGTTGATACGTTTTTCAGTTCTCAATTTTTTTTCATTTTTGTTTCAATTAATTACTTAATAACAAATATGCTAAAATATACTTTGATCCATCCTGTTTAATATATTGTAAATGAAATGTTGAGACAATACATACAAAATGAATGAGAAAATGTTCTTTGGACAAAGGTAAACCCCACTGCGGGGCAAGTTGATACATCTGTAAAATATCCGTTTAATGAGTACAGGATGGATGTCTGCAATATCCCACTTTAACATGAAATGCTTGCTTCTTTTTTTAAAGCTATTGTATCTATTCCGAATATTCTCGCGCTTTGACGTAACGACATTGACTCCATTTCTACACCAACACACGCTTTTTGAAAAATATTTTGTGGTATTTTTCCGCGATTCGTTTTTCTGGCATAATTTCGTACCACTTTCCTAGAAATAAAAAGAAAAAGCCAATTAAAAGTAGCCGCGGAAAAATTGATACACTCCCCATGAGTATCAACATGCCTCAGAGAAAACATATCAACTTACCCCACAAGAAGTCATTATGTACAAACATCTCTATAAAAAAATGTAAAGCATATAAACAAAATAACAAAACGTAATTACCTTACCTTCAAAGGACTCAATGTGGTGCCGAATTAATTTGAGTGATAAAATTCTCTATCCCGTCTCAAGACGGTTTGAAAAGTGAACACAATTATTTACTTATTCTCTATAGAAACGAAAACAGTTAAGGGGGCCGTCTCACCGGGCCGCGAATGTGTGCGGACGCTCACACAAGCTAAGTTAAGCGTGTACGTATACGCGTGTAGTAAACAAACCGGTTCAACCGATTTTCGTCCTGGAATCGGCCAGAAGGAAGTTTTTGCGGGTACAGTTGCCTTCAGTAAACATCTGTGGGGGGTGGGACGGTGCGTTTGAACGCTAATAAGCACTGTATATTGAAGTAATAATGAATTTATACGTCACGCTGGTGCTACGTAGCTACAGTGCACCATTAGCGCCACCAACGGAGAAGCCTTGAAGCTTCATTCTGTCAGTTTTCGATTCATAAATTCATTATTATTTCAATGTACAATGCTTATTAGCGTTCAAACGCACCGTCCCACCCCCCACAGATGTTTACTGAAGGCAACTGTACCCGCAAAAACTTCCTTCTGGCCGATTCCAGGACGAAAATCGGTTGAACCGGTTTGTTTACAACACGCGTATACGTACACGCTTAACTTAGCTTGTATGACCTGTCCGCACACATTCAAAGCCCGGTGAGACGGACAATAACAAAACTGAGACGGCCCCCTTAACAATGGATTGCCAAAGTCAAGGTACACAGACGTACGCTAGATCGTAGTGAAGAATTTATCACGAAGCTTCACATATCTCGCACACAACGAGCTACATATATTGGGAAGTGACATCCGTCACCATGACATCTGGTGGCGAAAGTAGAAGCGTTCGTTGGGTACACATCAAGACCTGCCCGTTCTCGTGCCGTGGCATAAAATTCCGGCTAGACAGGATTTGAACTTGCCCAATCACATATACTTTCCATATCCCATACAGCACACTTCGTGGCGGCAACGTTGCAGGATGGTTGCAGTAACCTTGCGCTTGCTTGCAGTGTTGCATAGTTGCAGCGCAATGTCGATGTAACGTTGCTGCGACGTTGCCGTTCAATATTGCACGGGACGGACATAGAATTATTGCTGCATAGTTGCATCAATGTTGCGTTGCAATATTGCACTGCAACGATCCTGCAATATTGCACTGCAACGATCCTGCAACTTTGCTGCAACGTTACAGCAATGTTTCCACAACGTTGCTGTAACACAAGCTATATTGAAGTATTTTATAAAAAATAATTTAATCATGAGCAAGAATTACGATCACAGTATTCACAGAGAGCAAATTCACTTGAGGTAAAAAAATCACAATCACGGTCGTGATTTAACCCTCGAACAACGAATGCAGAGTCATTTTGACTCAACTCTGACAAAGTCTATTACGATGTTATATTTGTGTTGGCAATGGCAAAATATAGTATATGATGCCTAAATTGCAATAACGTTATTCGTAAAAATCATACAGGAGATACACCTATTTTATGTACCAAATGTATATAAATAATTTGTTTTTATGTATTTCTTTATTAATAAATTTTAGTTAATCTCAGAAATTTTAATTACTTAATTCATCTTATATTCAACTTTTTCGCCAAACTGGTGTACCATAGAAATGTTGCTATGGGTCAAAATGACCCTGCATTCGTCTCACGCGACCACATCTATCATTCGTCTTCCAAGGGTTAAGTTATATTTATTTTAATTCACGACCGTGATCGCGATTCTGCGATAGCAGTGATAAATCACTGTTAGTGAGTTTGCACTCCAACTCTACTCACGATCACTTTTAAACGAGTAGGTATACATTGAATTTGTCGTTTTACCGTTTTTGCGGCGTTGCGACGTTAAACCTTTCAGTCACTTAATCATAGGATCCAATAGCGCGAAGAAACACGTGCGACAGTTAACTACCACCTATTATCAAACTGGCGATTGACTGATTAGGACTTTAGTCGGAGGTGAAGAAATCGGCCGTAAACCGTTTACTAGTAAGTGGCTACTCACCACTCGACTAAATTACTCGACATGTCTGAACCGGCCTTTAGTTCATTTGCTTGATCATCGCCATCTGTACCAGAAACTACAGAACGATTTCACTTTCAGTTAACTCACAGTTAAGGATACGTCGGACTTACCTTCAAAATGGTACCAACTTGAAAATTTGTGAGATTATTCTTATTAATTTTCTAATGTTCTTCTTAATTTTCTGGTATGCTCCGAAAATTTTAAACGAATTTAATAAACGGTTGCTGGGTTGTAACGATTTTAATTTTCACTGATTTTACACGTACTCTTATGGAAAGAAACGATCTTGACAGATAAAACAGCTGAGAAAATGTTAAAGAAATGGTACTAATGATTTCAATTTTTTTGTACATGTAGTATATCAGCGCTGTCCAGCGTAGGGGCCCCTCACGCGCCTGCTTCCCCTTCCAATCTTTCTCTCGCATAGCGTGCCTTCCGTCGTCAAGGAGACCGCGCGACGCTAAGAAGGCTGCCACGTCCGCGAACCGTCTGTCACTTGGATATGGGTCATTTCAGGTTAATTCGTTGACTTTCGTACCTATGTGTCAGGCTTGTTTATGATATTTGTAGTTTCAGAATTGTTTGAAAAGTACAGGTCACCAAGACTGACAACATATACCGGGAAGTAATAGCATTTGCTGGCTGCGACGCCGCGTGTCACTAATCACATGTCGTATCGGGCGTCCGAGCTCGCTCGGTGACGGACACGCTGGTCTGTCATGGTCGCCTCTTTAGCGTCGCGCGGTATCCCTGACAACGCGGACGAGAGTGGGAGAACCCCAATCTCCCGCGGGAGCGACCTTGAACAGCGCTGTAGTATATGGATGGATGAAAATATCTGCCGAGTTTCAACTGTTTTTACTACACCGTTGTGAAGAAATAAATTGTAACTTGAGAAAATTGTGAAGTCAAGGCATTTTCACTGCCAAAAGTTTAGCAAATAATGCTTGAAAAAGTATGTGTAAAGAGAAAAATACCTTTCTAGGAGTAAAAATAAGACTGCAACTATCTTTCGAGTTCTTCACAACTAGATTTACTATGCGTAAGACGTAGATATTCAAGTATTTCCATATACTTTTGTCTAATATTGTACGAACGATACATCCTTAATTGCTTTTTAAATTCCATGCTCAATTCCAGCAAATTGTGGAGCTGCCCCCAGCACAGACTTCAATTGTATGTTCCTGACCGGTGGTTAAATGATATTATGAAAAAACGTATTTTCACGTGACATTCGCAAAACGCGTTGAAAAATATAGACGAATATGGAAAATATTTAAATACATCCGAAATACTAATCATGAGGAAAAAAAGTGTATCGTATGTAAAAGCCTCTAACGCTGAGAGCACCTCCTATACCACTTTCGAAACCTCGTATATCATCCACCCTATAACAGTAAACTGTACCTCACAAATATATCGTTTTAGAGTCTATGTTTTATACCATGTTTTATATTATACAATACAATACCTCTGCAAATTTTCTGATAAAACTTACTTTATATTAACGTTAGATGAATTAATGACGATTTACATTAGGATGGCCCTTATTTTCAACCTGCAATTTCTTTTGCTCTTACTCCCTAATATGGTTCTATTTCATAAAAAAATAACCCCTGAAAAAAAGATTATTCCAATTACAATAGGAAAGGGTGCCGATCAGGCCTTAAAGTTTAGAATTCATGAATGGTTTGAAGTTGAAGAGTTTCTCAAAAATGGTAAGCCCTATCGAAATTTTGTTCAAATGATATTAAAATGGCATTCAATTTTCTACAATTACTGTATATATATTTTTTCGTGCTTCCAACCATTTTTTAGATAATAGCGTTTGAATATAGAGAGGCCCGCACTTCGCGCGTCCCACCTGTACGGCGCGGCGTGACATATTATCTATACCCGCGTAGTGCGGACCTCTCTATATTCAAACGTTATTATCTAAAAAATGGTTGGAAGCACGAAAAAATTATATATACAGTAATTGTAGAAAATTGAATCTCCTTTTAATATTGTTTGAACAAAATTTCGATAGGGCATACCATTTTTGAGAAATTCTTTAAACCAAGCTATTGATGAATCCTAAACTTTAGGGCTTGGTCGGCACCCTTTCCTGTTGTCCGATTGCAATGAACTTTTTCAGGGACTATTTTTTATTAAATGGCACCGTTCTAGGAGGTGAGAGCAAAGAAATACAAAAAAAAAATTCGACTCGTATAAAAAGGAGCCACCCTAGTGTCTGGCGTTAGATTTTTGCACGAATAGTGTCAACTTACGTCGGTCGATATCTAGTGGGTTATTTACACGTACACGCAATCCGGTACAATTACCAATCGACGCGCTGTGCAAGTGTCGGGTACAGAGGTGTGTCGTTGCGTCCAACGGAATATAGGATTGCGTCTAACTATTTCTCAAATCTAATGTGTTTCAGTTGTGAGTCGGCGATAACTCGCTGTGCCTTGTTCCGTCGAGTGGTAACTTGTGTCCACTGCAACTGAACTTGCCTTTCCGCAACTACAACACAGTGCTGAAGAAGTTGCGGCTTTACTCCACCAGGGGCCAAAATGTTCACCGCTGAACGTGGAGTTTTCGTCACTGCAGCGCTCGCCCATCTTGGAATCTGCAGGGTGAGTAATAAAAAAGAGTACACCCAAATAAAGGTATCCTTCGAATTTAAAGGTACAAACAAATACGCAGGACATAATTTAGATTTAGATGAATCCAAACGATGAGTGTGATGGATATAACTTTTTTCTCGAGATTATTCTTCTCAAAGTTATGAAGGTCCATTTTACTTTGCCGGTCGAAAAAGAACCCTATATTTACGAATGTTTTTTCAAGAACTAATTTACGGATTTTAATTTTTTTTTGTTAAATATATATTATTCCTTGCTGTATCGAATCGTATTTTTGCAAATTTAAATTTCAATGTCCGTGCCTCAGTGAGAAGACAGGCCCCCTGTAGAAGTCCTCCTGGGCCTTAAGGTAGTACTAAACTGATAAAAATAGGATTATTATGTCCTATAGGGGTGTACGTATAAAGTGGACTAGAATCATCTACTTAGGTATCAGAAATAGTTTTTGTTCCATCAACAAAAAACATTGCAAAATAGGCAGAAAATCCAGAAATTTTTCTTTACAAGGTCACTGTTTTGTAATCACTGTTGATAAATCAATCATTCTAATTTTACCCAGGCTAAGGGGTAAAAACGGACCATATTTTAAATCGTTATTCTGTTGTACTTGTTAGGTATTGTATTAACCCTTATGTGCGCAACCAAAAATATACAAAAATTTGAAGCTTTACTATTTAAAATCTTTTGCATAAATTTTTATTTCAAAAACGTATATTGGGGCAAAAGACCTCAAAGAATGGGAATGCGGAGCGGTTTTGCGATATTTTCACCAAAACATAAAAAAAATTACTAAAGGAAAAATAGAAATGGGTGCCCGGGTACCCGGTTGCGCACCCGGGTACCCTGTTGTCGGAAAAGAATTTTTTTTAAGAAGCTGCGCTGCAAAAAATTCTGAATATTACTTGAAATATACCTTAATATGCAGGTAAAACTCGAGATAGTGTAAACTTATAGTTTTTGTTAAATAAATTCCCGAAGATGGCGTTGAAAAACGGGCAGTTGCACTAAAGTACCCCCTCAAACTATATTGCATTAGGGCTTTGATGATATCTGGAGCGTATTATCTAGTATTCAGAATTTGATTGATGTGTGTTAACAGAAATATTATAGCGATGTATCTATTTCCGTTTATTCTTTTAAACTGTCAAAATTATATGTAAACATTTTCCCAATGAAAATGCGTAAATACTACTTCACTTGTGTATACTAGCATTACTAGCCGACTTTAAGCCGCAACATGACATTGCACTTAGAAATTTAAAATTATCTCTTGCAAACGGTAAAATTAAAAATGTTGTAACCTATGAGTACGTATAACGTATACTATACAACTTCTAAGAAATCCCAACAAATTGTATTTATCTCAACTAGTCACACAATATTTACCTTACTTACCACAGGTAGAAGCAAAACCCTCTCTCCAGCCTGCAAGAACTCACAATGTTCAAAAAGATGAAGAAAAAGCTACGAGGTCTAAAAGAAGGTATTTGCCACTCTTCTGACAAATGGATCTACACCAGGGTCTGCAGGAAATTTAAAAAACAAATGTACGACAAAATTCATCTTGTCCTTGAAATTCAGATGAACCTTGCCGCAGATTTCTTTAGCATCCCCAACGATTTATACTCGTCAAGCCTTCTTTAAACCCCGTAGCACATGCTATTTCATACCTCCGTACAAGCAATTGGGAATAGCCAAATAAGAAACGAACGCAAAGGTGGCTTCATAATAGTTTATTCGTGAATCATTGCTAACATTCAGCTACAGTTACAAATCCTTTCCTTGGTAGAAATGGAGCAATCTTCGCAAGATCCTCTTTGTTTGTTCTTACTTTCTCTGCACACTGCCTGCAATAAATCCGCTCGGCGGGTTAGGGATACGCCGCAACCTGCGTTACTCTAAACACGCTAAAAATAGGGCAGTAACATAGTTTATTAATGAAATTGCTCCGATAAGGAGACTAATTGCTGTTGCATGCTGCGGCGGGCAGCCGCTCCGCGCCAGGCCGCGCGCCGTTTCACGCGCATGCGCCCGTGCACGCACGTAAGCGTTCTTGAGTGCTTAATTGACGGACTTTCTTTAACGTGTTGAAATATCTTCCGCGCGAGTTGCTTTAATTGCGAGTGCACCACACCGCGGGGAACGAGAGTTGCTACAGTCGATCCCGAAACGAATTAATTCCCCGCCTCGCATTTGGCTGCACGAGCGGCGCGCACACGCGAGGAAAGAACATTTGGTCCCGGATAAAGTTTAGCTAACAAGCACGATGCGCGCGGAAGCGCTCGGAGTCGCCCCTCCTTTAATCGCTAACGCGTCCGTCGACAATGAAAGTATTTAGCAATCGAAACGAGTGATCACCTACTGGCGAGCGTTTGGATTAAGCCCCGCTTAACGGCAATTACCCCCCTTCTGTTGGATACTGGGCAATTTTAGACTGAGTTCAGCGTTGTCTCTACATGGTGGCTACGATACCGCACTATAGTCGTGCTTGGAAATTTAGAGGGGAGCCGTCGTTTATTGGAATTAACAAGGGATATTCGCGAAATGTCTCGCGTAAATTTTCTGATTTGTAGAGCAGCTATTAATGTGGAATGTGTAGCTTTTTTGGATGGTGACTTGAGCTTGTGAGACGAAAGTACTTTTCAGAGTTCCATTGCGTTGATGGTATCTTACACTGTCCAACACGATTTTTGGACCGCAATGACGCTGGATGACTCTTGTAGAGTTTTTCGCCCCGAACATGAATCCCCATACAGCACACTTCGTTGCAGCTGTATTGCAGGAACGTTGCTGCAATATTGCGTTGTTGCAGGTTGCATTGCAATATTGTAGCAACGTTCCTGCAATATTACCGTGCATTATTGGAGTGGCAATGATCTTACAATATTGCAGTAATATTGCAAGAACGGTGCCGTGCAACAATATTTCCTACAATATTTTTGCAATATTGCGCGCACATCGACGTGCAATGTTCCAGTGACAACGATCCTACAATATTTCGGCAATATTGCGCGCACATCGACGTGCAATGTTCCACTGGCAACGATTCTACAATATTTCGGCAATATTGCGCGCAAATCGATGTGCAATGTTTCAGTGGCAACGACCCAGCAAAATTGCCTACATATTGTCGTGCAATACTGTAGTGGAAATATTGTAGAAACAGTACAGCTATATTCTGAAGCAACTATGACTTTGACGAAATTTGAAATATGGCGTCGAGTAGATTCTACAGCATGTTTCATTTAACTGGATATGCTAGAATTTCTCGTTGGCCGTTTTTATTGCCGTATCGTTGCAGAATCATTGCCGGAACGTTGCAGGGCTACAGGTTTGCAATGTTGCCGCAACACCTGCAATATTGCGAAAGCGGGCATAGGACTGAACCTGCAACGTCTCTGCAATGTTATGGTGCAACACTGCAATATTGCAGAGACGTTGCTGCAATGTTATCGTGTTGTGTGGGGCCGCAAGCAGAATTGCGCTATCACCCTCAGTTTTCGAGAAATTCGATTTTGAAAAAAAAATGCAAATTTTCAACTTTGAACATCTTTTGTATTCAAACAGTAGTAGTTATTCGGTTGCTTGTTCCATCAAATTATTCTATGAACACTCGCGAATACAATGGTATAAGTTATTAGTGCAATGAAAAATGTTTAAACAACGATCAAATGGAATAGGATATCGGAAAAGCGCCAATTTTTGCAGATATCTTTCTATATATTTCGAAAACTAAGGGTCTACGAGAAAATCTAACTACTCCATTCGATTCAGCAGACATTTCTTCTTCGGAAACCACCAGCTGAAGTGGTAACACACCTTTTGTTTAAAATACAGAAACGAAAGAGTTTGGCAAAACGTGCGGCGCGGATAATGGTAGTCACGCGTGTGTGAACCATGCAGAATAAAACCCGTCACTGTGTTTAACTAAATTTTTGTCATTTTGAGGGTTGGTAGCTTTCTGCATAACTAGGCTCACTTGTAAATACTTTGCACGAACATATTATGGTTCCTAGTGAAAAGTAACAGGGTGCTCGTGTATAAGAAATTTGAATAAAAAATTTGTCACCCTCATTTTCGAATGTATCAAGATTTTGACAAAGACGAAAAATATTGCTATTCTTATGCGAAGTTCGCGATTAGCTGTACCTAATTACTTTTATTTTATAGAAATTTATTTAAAACTTTTTAGTAATTATAAGATAGCCAAACTTGACATGTTGCTTTGAATGGTTCTAACTGTAATTAGCATTTGAAAACATACAGTTGCAGAGAAATCTGTCATCCGTAAAATACACTTGGAACACTCAAACGAGGTAGTAGATATTTTAAAAACAACTCAGAATGAAAATGCATCTTAGTTCTGCTGTTTTCCTCGATTTTTATTCCTGTACTTTTAGGTACAAAATTAATAAAAAAAAGCATTTCCGTCATTTTCTAACTCTATCCTTTTGTTAGAATAGTAATTCCACTTTCAAAAATTTCTAAGAGTATTTCGCATTTCTGTGTCTACGAGCAAAGGAAAATCAATGTTTACCAAAGAAATTCAAAGAATGCAAACGTGTTAAATGTATTCTGCATGGCACGTTGCACATGTGGGAACGGGGCTTCAAGTTTGTTTCGCATCGCCAAATCTATCTGCATGAGTAATGGAACGTATTTGCGAAGCTTGACTAAATATTTTAGCGACAGCCTGTGTGCAGAAACTATATGTAGAAAGCTGTTCCGTGAAATATCAGTGAAAATGACAGAAAGGTGGCCTTAACAGTTAAGGACGATTACTTTCCAAACAAATTCTTCGCGCTACATTTGCATCACTAACTAACCAAACAGGTATGATAGACATCAGAATCATCCCTATAATATTCAAAGACGTGAACTTTGTGAAACCAGACTTTGCGAAAATCAAAAATTCGTACCGTAAGCGGGAATGACTTTGCAACAGTTTTTTTATGTTTTTCAAATATCACACAAAAACTATCTTAATATATAATGCAGAAAGCTTATATGTTTGTGTGTCGTCTGTAGCATAAAAACATTCGTAAAGTGAACTCTTAGATCGCCAAGTAGTAAAGCTATTTAGTATATTATATTCCCGAACAGATACACTAGTTTGCAATAAATCAATGATACTTTTATAGTTACGTGAAAAAAAAAATTGAAGTCACAAAGTCACCCTCGGTTACGGTACATATATAGATTCGTTAGATTTCCATTCAGCTTACAGATACATTGCTGCTTTGTTTTTTTTAGGCGTAATTAATTCAATCATAGAAACGGAAACACGTATTTTGAAGAAAATTTGATATTAATGAAAAATAGGTAGGCAAAAAAAAATTCGTGACACGCCAAAATTAACCTAATATCCACCACGTATGTAATCAATATTCCCCTCGTTCGATAGCTATCTTTTGTATAGTTCCATATTAGTCATATGGTAAAGGACCCGATTACTGGCAGCCAACCCAATTACTGTCACCTTAAGGTATTTTACTTAAAATAACGAATAAATAAACGTTTAAGTATAATAGCTTAAGGTGACAGTAATTGGGTTGGCTGCCAGTAATTGGGTCCTTTACCCTAGTTGATGTTTTTATAGTATTCAAATGTTTTTATAGTACAGTAAATTCTTATCGACATCATAATAACTTAAAATTAGTATTTATTTTTACACAAAATAAAGTTGAATCGACGTTCCAAAGGTATTCAAAGACCACTTTGAATGTATGAATGTTTCACGTCGAATGTTATTTAGATCTTCTCAAGCTGTCGCAAAAAATTTAGCGACTCTATATTTTCGACAAAATCAGATTTCGTTAATAGATCTTCCATTTATAGAATACAGAAATACATACATTTCTCTCAGATTACAATTGATCGTGCACACCTTAAATATTCGACGAGGAATTTCGTAAAAATTCATAGCTACGTTCGAGAGACATTCGGCAATACATAAAGATGTCTTCGACGTACAATAAGTGGTACATCACATTTTTAAGCACTGCACAATTATTATTCATTCATGGTTCGTTAATACGATACTGGAGTGAGGTAAGCGTAGATTTTATTTCTGAGTTTGTTTAGAATCCTCGAAGAACACATCGTAGCTCTGTTCGAGCGGAAGAATTTTGAGTTACATATATTTTGATAAAGTAATAGTGAAGTCGTAAATGAAGCAGAGCGACAGACAGAAGCAGGTCTAAATGTCTTTGCAGCACGTTGATCAAGGGAAATTAATTTATAACGAGGATACTTTATCGAGTCCTGATTGTGAGGAAGCTCTAAAAAGAAGGTTACATGAAATGTAGTCCACCGATTTTAATGAAACTTGACAAGTAGATAGGGAGTCAAAAAATATTTAGCTCATGTTTGGTCTTTTGCTTAAAAATTTAATAGTTTGCGAAATATTGAACGATAAAGATCAAGTAATACAAGTTACAGAGAAAACTGTATGAATACTTTCTTGATTTACCTTCTAAATGATCAAAGAGTCAATTCAAAATCGAAATGCAATTCCAAATGGAAGTAGGTGTAGATTTCCATATAATAAATATTTTCTCTTATCTACTACAGTTTTCACAATATACAAAGAAATAGGAAAGTGTACAAAAATCTTTGAGGCGTGTTTTACCCCGAAGAACTTAGAAGTAGCAGAAAATAAAAATTACCTGATGCCTCAATCAATGTGCCCTTCAAGCCTGCAAAGTTTAAAAAAAATCGGATTTGTCGGGTTACCGAAGTTCCCTGGTGAGTGATCGTCGCTCAAAAAGTACGAGAGCGTTTCCCTCTCCTTCTGGACTCGACTCACTCTCTCAACTCGCATCCACCAATAATATTTTACCATAGTCACCTCCACTGGGAACCTCGGTTACGGAGAGGGAAAACAATATTTTTCTTAAGGCAAGAAACACCAAGGACAGTCGGTGTGAAACAAGAAACCAAACAGCTCAAAACAGAATCACAATCCAATATTTGTATCAGTAAACATAGGGGAGGGTTGCCTATACCGTACCACTTAAAATATTTTACGTTATATTTCATATTTGGTACTAATTTGAACGCAAATGACTATTGGATATTGTAGCTTGATCTTTTAGGGACCTACTATTATATGCTTAATCTTTTGATCAGAACAAATTAATTTGTTACTAGTATTTCAGTTGCGCAAAAATTGTTACCAAGCAATTATATTTATATTATATCTGCATTTTTATTATGTTTGTACTTTGTGTGCAGTATTATTGTAATAATATATATTATTAACATCATTATTGGAACAAAATAATGATGAAATACTAGTATCGCGCAAAAATTTGAACTCAAATTTCTCGAAAACGAAGGCCCATTTTGATAAAACCCTTTACGATTTTGTAACACTATATAGGTGTGTATTACAATGTGAATCCAGTCTCATTCCAGAACCAATTACATAACCTGTGCAGTCCCCTTGTAAGCTATGCCTATGCTATGCAATGTTATGTTTTAGCTTAGTTTTTGGTAGAAAGGGTTTCATAAGAATGTATTGAAGCTAATTTTTTTAAAACGTAGCATGGCATAGCGTAGAATCGCATAGCTTAGCTTCCCGGTGGATTCCCAGCTTATGTGTTGTTAATTTAATATTCATACTTGGTACCACGCCACATTATGGGAGTATTGTAATTAGTAGTAGTACAATGAAGCTTGCATTCTGTTTATGAAGCTTGCATTCTCAATATAATCAAATATATTGGCCGGTGAATTCGGTTTCGCGAGCAGCGATCGAGGAGAAATCAGCCAGCACCATCTGACGATCGCTGATTTGTCAGTTGAAGTTGGGCGGCCCTCGCAGGGTATGGTGGGGTAAAGGGAACGCTGATCGGCTCCGCCTGAACCTAGCCGGTTGGCTGTTATTTATCCTTAAGGGGGCCGTCTCACCGGGCCGCGAATGTGTGCGGACGCTCACACAAGCTAAGTTAAGCGTGTACGTATACGCGTGTAGTAAACAAACCGGTTCAACCGATTTTCGTCCTGGAATCGGCCAGAAGGAAGTTTTTGCGGGTACAGTTGCCTTCAGTAAACATCTGTGGGGGGTGGGACGGTGCGTTTGAACGCTAATAAGCACTGTATATTGAAGTAATAATGAATTTATACGTCACGCTGGTGCTACGTAGCTACAGTGCACCATTAGCGCCACCAACGGAGAAGCCTTGAAGCTTCATTCTGTCAGTTTTCGATTCATAAATTCATTATTATTTCAATGTACAATGCTTATTAGCGTTCAAACGCACCGTCCCACCCCCCACAGATGTTTACTGAAGGCAACTGTACCCGCAAAAACTTCCTTCTGGCCGATTCCAGGACGAAAATCGGTTGAACCGGTTTGTTTACAACACGCGTATACGTACACGCTTAACTTAGCTTGTGTGACCTGTCCGCACACATTCAAGGCCCGGTGAGACGGACAATAACAAAACTGAGACGGCCCCCTTAACGTAATAGTTGTGTGCGTTGCGAAGCTATGCGTAGACCAATACGAGATGAAGCTATCGAGAACGAATCAATGTTCTAACCAATAAAGTTTCTGAATTTTTTCGTTGCTAACGCACACCTATTCTGATCTGTGTATTTCTACGCTGACAGCTCGGTTTGGCCTACACGTCAGAATCTTGGCACTATCCCCACCACTTCTGGCTCACTCTTGTTCTGCGAAGGCGAGAGCGAGATGGAACGAGAGCGAGTCAGAAAACGTTGAGAAAAGGAGCACCGAGGCAAACAAACGGTGTGGTGGGAGAATACCCCTCACGAAACTCACCGGCCAATATATATGATACCGACCTTAGTCTCCCTTGTCCTTCTCAACCGTTTGCCTCAACATTCAAAACATGCTTCTGTTTATGAATCTATTAAATTTACGACTTGACTATTTCGGTGCTATCGAATACGTTCCGTGCCGCGCGAAACACCGGTGCCTCACCATTTTATTTCATTCAATTGGATGTTGAAATAAAATAGGAGCAAGTAAGAAGCTGAAATCACGAAAAGTAGGTAATCGCAATTTTTCTGAGATTGGCGAGGGAACATATCGAACCCACACACGCCGATTTTGATGAAACTCTGCAGATTTGCAGAATAGTGAAAAATATTTGACACGTATTTTTTGTTATCGGCAATTGACTAAGGGGTGAAAACAGCCCCTACAGTTGGGGGTCGAAAGCAATTTCTAGAATTTCTCTAGAACTATTAGGCGTAAGACAAATTTTCTTTTTTAAGTGTGAATCCAGCCCTTGTTCAGTTTTTAAAAAATTTAAAAAAATAGATTTCCAACCTCCGCTCTTTCAAAATCGGCATGTGCGGGTTCGATATGTTCCCCTGTGAGCCTAATGTTTTTATGGCGTCTGAAGGAGGTATTCTCGTCTAGACGGGCAGTTTAAAGGTCATCTTTGGAATTTAATAATGGAAAAATGAATGAAGTTGTAACATTGGCATTATGTGCACACCCTTACTAATACATTAACTAATGCAACAAAACTGTATCACCTTATCAAAAATATTTTAGAAGTTCGGAACCATTGTGCGCTTCATCTGTGAAAAATTCCTTTCAAACGGCAGCACTAATTGGACCCTTCGTGGTAATAAGAAGTAATTAATTTAAAATTTTCATTTAATCTTTATGAATGCAGCTGTCGTCGCGAACAAAAGAAATAACATAAAATAATCTTTGACAAAATGCCGCCCGTTAAAGTAGTCATATTCGAATTTTCGCGGAAATTCTACTACTTTCGCGAACTGTAAAAGAAAAGGATTGACTCAGAAGTGCTGAGAGTTGCCTGTAGAGCTGCGAATATTAGAATAACTTCGAATATGGATAATTTATTCGAATATTTCTGAGCATTCGAATAATTTGGAGTTTTCGAAGAATTCAAACTGTTCGAATTTCGTATTGGATCAGATGTGAATCTAAATATGAAAAAAAAATTTCACACTGTATTATACTGTTCTTTTCATATTCGCCTTTACAATTATTTGTTGTTCAAATATTAAATTTCAAACTTCATTAATCTTTGGTAAAGTAAATTTTGAAACGAAACGTATAAATTCTATTTAACTTTAGGGACGTGATGTGTTTGAACAGTGAATCATAATGCTCATTAATAGTAATAAGAATAATTTTATTCGTATTATTCATACCAACACCTGTTTTGGCGAAGAAAAACACAAACAATAACAAAAATAATAATTATTCACAATAACGTTTTCTGGTGCAAGGCAGCATTCGAATAATGTTCGAATATTCAAATACTCCGAATTATTCGAAACTCAAATTCGAATATTCGAATACTTAGATACTTAGAATATTCGAATATTCGAACAGCTTTAGTTGCCAGTTTGAAAAACGTCATTTTGTGAGGAATGAATTTAAAATTGTTCGTGACATTTTTGAAGATGGATGGCAACTGATTTATATAATAGCATTTAATCTTCTACATCATCTTTTGTTTACAAATTTCTTGCAAAATACATGTTTCCTTCCTTTACAATTCCAGAACATGCTAAACAATTCTCATGAAAATCTATCTAATTTTCTAAGAAATATATCCCAGAAAAATGGTGGCCATAAAGAGAGAAACCACGATTATTAGTCCATTTCAATAAGGGTCGAAGGTCGTTATACATATCGTTGGCTTATTGATAAAACTGACTAAGGGAAAATCTTAGGTATTTTACAATGGCTTTCAATTAATGCCTGATTTATTTTAATATATTAAACTTTAAATTTGCATTTACCTAAAATCGAGAAATATGGACTTGGTAATGATCTCGCGGTCACTTAACTATTTAAACGACGTGGCATTTAAACCTTTGCAACTCTGTCGATTTTACGAATTTCATCTTAATACTTTACTAGCACATTTTCAAAATTCTAATCTTTTAAAAAATATAGCAATTGAAAAATCGATTCGTCGAACTTTCTAAATGAGAATACCCTCCTTTAAGTCCCATCTGAACCCTGAAATTCCACGGTGGTACGTAACGCGTTAACACGTTCCCGGATTCCAGCTTCTGCAAAAACAACTTTCCTTTTTGCCAATTCAGTGGCGGTGGAGGGACGGGGGCGCTTGATATCGTAAAGCCCCGTTAAGGACTGTCCGGCACATTTTCCTCCCAAGCCAATATCGTGTTCATGTCCTTAATGTCACGTGTGCTCCATGGCTCGAGCGGATCCGTGGGCAACGTCACTGGCGAAACCGCCTTATTCCGCTCAATCGATTCTCTCCTCCGCTGTGCAGGCTCCTCCACTTCCTTCGGCGATACCCTGTGCATGCATCGTGCAGAACAAGAACCATTAAACGAACGGTCAATCGGACAACTGTCTCCCCCTCGATCGAAAGGGATGATGGCACAACCAGCTATGGTATAAAGATAAATTCCAACCAGGAATAGGTAAAGAGCTACTTCTGGTTACCTGATTCAGTGGGTACAAGGTACATACAACTAATAAGGTTTTTGAAGCTCTAAGAAGCTAAATTGATCAACTACATGTTTGTAAATGTATCGATTTTAGTAGATACTTAATTTACAGCACGTAATGTTTATATGATCAATTCTTTTTTATTTCGTGAAGTTACATTGATTTTTGACAGAGGTCCTCACGACTTGGGCAACGACCATTTTCAAATATATGGAAAATCATATTTTTCAGTACCCATGTTATTTGTTGGAGTTATTAATTTTATATAAGATGGTAGTTGGATATGTATGCAAAAGGTTCCATTTTTAAAACATATTTTATGTAAAAATTTGTGAAGTTACATTGATTTTTGACAGAGGTCGTGAGGACTGAAAAATATGATTTTCCATATATTTGAAAATCATATTTTTTAATTACCCACGTTATTTGTTAGAGTTGTTAATTTTATATAAGATGGTAGTTGGATATTTATGCAAAAGGTTCTATTTTTTAAATATATTTTATGCAAAAATTTGTAACAAAGTGTACATTGTAATTATGAATTATTTGAGCATGAAAATTAGTTGCCCTCAAATGGCACGCGTGGGTGGCTCGTGACAGGTCGATTACCCCCCCTCCCGCCACACACACACACACACTTTTTGTGTCTTTTATGTGACTTTCAAGCTAAAGCTGTGAAACTAAATTATTCACAAAATTTGTTTTGGCCTTGAAACATGACAATTATCTTTGACAGATATCATAGCGCACGAAATAATTGATAATGTTCAATCGTGTCGTGTGTATTGTATCGAATTGTCAAAAAGCAGCATCGCATAAGTTATTTAGACATCAAGATTAAAATTATGGCCTAATATGAAAAACTGTTTTCAACATTTTAGCTGTTTTTAATATATTGTTGGCTGCTGAATGCGAGAAACACAATAAATATTTCATACCACATTTCATTTTTCACTACTAATTTTATTCAATCGCATATTATAACGTAAAAACGTGAAAGCAAGTTGTGATAAAACTGTACGTGACCGAGCAAAACTCCGTTTCCTTTTGCAATTTAGAAGTCCAAATTTCTATAAAACAGTATACATTTTTAAAAATAGTTTTATGACCTCGAATTTTGCAGCTCTGTGTTATTAATCATCCAAAATGTTCATTTATCTTGAAACCATCAGACTAAATATACCTATATATCAGTTTGTTCCCCTATTATAAAATATATTAAATACAAAATAATTCAATAGTCACGACATATTTTCAGTTGACTGAATAATATATTTTATCGAATAGATTGACTTCGCATTCGTCCACGTATCGAGAAATATCCAACGAAAATACAGTTGTACACTTTTATATCGCTGAAGATCTGCCAAAAAATATACCGCAGAGCTGATCTTATCCTTGAAATTCAAGATTGATATATTTTTATCCCAACGTGTTCCACTCACTGGAAGAATAAAAATGTCCATGAAACCATTTTTGGGTTCACTAATTGAAGCATTGTACCTTTGACACATTTCCTCTAGAAAACACTTTACAACAAAAAATTTGACGCTGAATTTTCAAATCAAGGTCCACTTTGCGTTGCATTATTTAAAAGACCTCTATCGATCCAAGTATATAGAATCATTTGTGAAAGTCATGACAAAAAAATTGTATATCCCCTATGCAATGAGCACGAGCTACGCAAACGATTACAGTGAAATAAAAGAACCAAACAAATTTTAAACTTTCATCTTCAATCGCAACAGTTAAAATTTTTTATTCAAATTAAAAACACGATCGTTTAAACCGTAAAGTGTTGTACTTACAAAAAACCAGCGCATGGCTAACTCTGCATAGTTTTACAGAATATGCCCCAAAAATGTGGAGTGAATTGGTGAAACGTTAGTAGGTACTCGAAGTATCGTGCCCATAGACTAGAAAAGCTGGATTTTCAGAAAACCGCGATTCTACATTCAGTGGAATATACTTCTGAAGTGGCACAATAAAATTGTATTGTACTGTATATTACGTCGTGTATAATCATCGATTCTTATTGTTAGTCAAACACATTCCAAGAGAGTTTATATGGCAGAGCAAAGAAAGGCGGGCTATCCAGGAATCATAATAAAATTCAAAATTTTAACCGCACCATTGATTATAATTATACAGTACAACAGCCATCTGGACTTGTAACATTTAATAGCCGTTTCTTATAGATTTCCGTACGCTGAAAACTAATTCGCAAACCGTTTGTCGCCATCACCCTCAGTTTTTGAGAAATTCGATTTTGAAAAAAACTGCAAATTTTCAACTTTGAACAATTTTTGTATCGAAACGGTAATAGTTACCCAAAAAAACTTTAAAAAGGTAAAAAATTACGCCAAGTACCGTTAAGGAACTAGTTTTTGATCAGTTTAGAGGGCTTCCCGCTTTAATATTTATTTTTAACTTAATAAAACTTTCAACTATAGACTTGTTTTATACTAAAAGATGAATTAATGTTTACACTTAAAGGAAAAATTTTAAAATGTTGAAAATAAGTATAATTTAATTATTTATAAGGTACGGAATAATAAGGTGACTATAGTCGTGTTCAGATTTATTGGCCGGTGAGTTCGGTTTCTCGAGCAGCGCGCAAGGAGAAATCAGCCACCACCACCTGACGATCGTGGATTGGCAGTTGAAGTTCCTTAGGATCTTGGTGAGAAGCTAGAGAAAAGTAGCACCGAGGCAAGCAGCAGGTGGTGGGAGAATACCCTTCAGGAAACTCACCGGCCAATAAATCAGAACACGACTATAGGAACTAGTTTTTGATCATCTGAAAATACACGGGAACTAATTTCTTATTAGGTAAGAAACAAATATTTGATCAGATACTAATACTAATTAAAAAGAAAGTACGCAATAAACTTATTTTTAGTATTTAACCATCTAAATTTAATTTCGTTTATAATTTTATAATGTCCTAACCTAATTTTGATATAGATGATCAAAAATTGGTTCCATAAGAAAAAATGGAACTAAATAATGATCACTGACTTTTAACGCAAAATGCTACATATAATACTAAAACTCTTTCGCTACATTGTAAAGTAAACTATTGTAAGCAAAATGTATGAAAATATTCTTTAATACCGCAATGACCAGTAAAGAAATCGATTATGGCGTCGATGGTGATCTCTTAGTTCGAACGTTAAGAGATGGCGTTCAACAGAGACTTCCGTCAAATGAGCTACCTTACACATTTATTTTCACAACAACTAATAATACTAACTGCTTTCACAGACAACACGTATATTTTTGAATGATCCATTTTTATGTTAGTAATTATTTCAAACAATTATTTAAGGACATAAAATGAAAAGAACGATTTATTTCATGAACTGATCAAAAATTAGTGCCTGATCAAGAACTAGTTCCTTAACGGTACATGAAATCAAATAAATCACAAAAAAGAAAATAATAATAATAAATACAAAGTAAGAAAAGATGTGAAATCAGAATGAGCTGCAAGTACATAAAGGTGCTTTCCCGCAGTGTGCAAAGGTAACACTGTGTAACACAATAAAAGACAAAAAAAGATGTCCGCGGCCTGGAAGTCAAATACTTGGCGTGGCCAGGCAAGGTGTCGCTGAATAAGAATTATTTAAAAAGGCAAAATAATGAAAATGTATTCATATTGTCAGAGTTTAAAATTTACAAATTATGTGAAAGGCTGTGAGAGGAAAGGTATCGGTGTGGATGAATGATCTTACAATTATTTTAAAACACAATATAATGAAAATGTACTCGTATTGTCTGAGTTTTAAATGGACAAATTATCTGAAAGCCTGCGAGGGGAAGTATAATAATAACAATAATAACTTATATCGTTATATTCGGGGGGGTTCATAGAATAATTTGACGCAACAAGCAACCGAATAACTATTACCGTTTCGATACAAAAAATGTTCAAAGTTGAAAATTTGCAGTCTTTTTCAAAATCGATTTTCTCAAAAACTGAGGATGATAACGACAAACGGTTTGTGGATTCATTTTCGGGGCACGAAAACTTATAAGAAACTGCTATTGAATGTTACAAGTCCGAAAAATAGTCAAAATTTGTTGTACTGTGTTATTGATCTACAAAGCAAAAATACGAGTATATTGTGCCCGATGGAGTTGTTTCGAGTAAAATTCTCCAACATCCTTAATTACATCCTTAATTACATAAAATCCAACAGAGTAATGTTTTAGGAATTTTTACCTCAAGATTTTGTACGTCAACAATCTGGAATAAAGAAACATAGATTTTGTGTAAAATATAAAAAAAAAGTAAAACGCTAATAAACATCAAAGAATATTTAAACGGTCAGAAATGTGTAGTAATAATAATTTATTTAAAGGAAATCAAAATACTTGGTGGAATTTGATACCAAACAATGGGAAAGGAACTTATTAGATTTCAGTGTAAAATTTGTAAATAGAATAAGAAGTGTATGTAATATACCCATACAGAGGTAATGTAGTCCACTGTAACATTAAATAAATAAACAAATAAAAAAATTTTATCTCAAACCGTTTCGATGGATATTATTATTATTATTATTAAGGTTTGCATATAAATATATGCATTCGCATACACATCCGCAGTCTACTTATTACTTTTATAATAAATTCAATTTTCGTAATTCTGGACTCGTACCACTTATGAATTTAAAGGGCAGAATTGATACCTCATTATTTCGTCAAACTTTATAAAATAATTGCGCAACTAGCAACAGTTTAAAAATTCCGCAAATAACAACGACGGATGCACCGTGCATCTCGACGGGCTAGAAAATATTTCATCTCCGTGCACTCTAATTTGCATTACTTGTTTCGAGTGCTATTCATCATTTCGTTAGGCGGTTCCATCATCTTTAGAGTAAAAAATCGGGTGACAAGTTGATGATGGAGCGGTTAACGCACTTCGTACAGGCAAGTATCAGTCAGAATTAAAAATTCCTTCTCATTTTATGTTATACTACTTAAATGCTCATCTGTCATATTTGCCAATTGGAAGCACTACAGTAAGGACGAAAAGGTAGCTACATGCAAATTTGAAAGAGATGTACAATGGAAAGTTAAATATGAATTATTATTGTTTAAGTTATTACCTACTGAGTATTGAAGAGGTCTAGCGCCCCAAAAATCGCTGGTCTTTGGAACCATTTTTGTCACAAAAATGCCCCTACTAAATCGAAGTTCCCCCTAGCAAACATATCGATACACGCCTTGAAAATATAAAAAATCCCTCCCACACTTTTCCAAAGTCCTCCCCCGCCAGAATAAGTGGGTGCAGGATGCATCCCAAAAAAATTCCTCCATTGCGCGAGCGATTTTGAATCAGAAAAGAACCAAAAAGATTCACAATCAGCATGACCGTCACTAAGGCTCGGAATAGGATTAATTGGATTGAAGGAGAATAAACAGAATGGCGAAAGTCCAAAGTTGAAATATAAAAATTAGCTAAATTTTTTAATCATTTTGCAATGTAAAAGCCTGAGCCGGGAAGTTACCTACGCCCCGGACATACCTCTTTTATAGGTGTCACATTGACGCAATAAAAAAACATATGAGGCAAATGAAAAACAATCTTTTTAATTTTTTTTATACAATATAAGTGCAGCTTAATAAATTCCAAAAATATTTATTTCGTTATATGCTGTATTTATTGAGAAAAAAAATCTCTAAATATAGCTTCATTTTTCGACAGATTAAAGTAGAATGACCCTTAAATCAAAACCAATCATGCTCATTGCACAAAGAGAATTTAATTCGTTTCTAGACACTGTTAAACCAAATGTCCATTTTTCTTATTATATTTTTATTTCGCCAGTAATCTGGGAAATACCGTGTTCCTTTGAATACAATTTTCACTTCAACCAAATATTAAGTCGCGCGGAACGTGTTAAGGGGTTAAAACAGTGATCACGAGCGTTTGCATGCAGTGCATTTCTCTGGTTCACGACTGGCATTTCAGTTGTATTTTTTTCTCGGAGACGGCGTTGTTTTGAAAACGATAAAAAAAATGTGTGAGCACCTACGTTCCAGATACTACTCGCCAGCCACAGTGTCGCGTGAAAAAGATCTATCCTTAACGATGAAACTGACGTGTTAGTCAGATCGCGTAATCCTAGTCGGAGCGAGCAGAATTCGAATGATCCAAACGTGAGTCCTCTTAATTCCGCTCTCGGAGGAAATTCCGCTGAAAGAACGTACGTGCTTGCCAAAGTTGCCCGACTTGGAACGGGAAAATACGGCGGAAAAACATCGACAAATCTAAATAGGAAATCTATGTCTCGATATTGCGTGTTCCTGAGTCGAACCATGTCGACACAATCGATTCTTGATACATAGTGCAGCAGTGATTGTGTGCCAGAATCTGTATGTCGCCGTGACTTACCACGAACAACACCTTGTAACTTGACTATTATGTTGTAATTACTTTTCCAATCCAGATACAGCAGACTGTGTATGTGTAGAGGAGGAAAAAGCTGTCTTCGTGAAAAAATAAAACGAAAACTTGTGGTAAACTGTTTTTGTGCAGGTCTTTGTGTTAACGTCTTTATGTAAATAGCAGGACTTCTGAAGGGTATTAGGGTAAAGGACCCAATTACTGACAGCCAACCCAGTTACTGTCACCTTAAGCTATTTTACTTAACTGTTTATTTATTCGTTATTTTAAGTAAAATAGCTTAAGGTGACAGTAATTGGGTTGGCTGCCAGTAATTGGGTCCTTTACCCTATACTGAATTCATCCTAAGAAAAAACCTTACGCCCATACCGTAAAGTCTCGTTAGCCGCTCGCTGGTCGGGACCGGCGTTGAGTCCGTATCGTGAACAGAGCCCTAATTCCGAGTCTGAGTTTCTCGCTTCTTTCTGGCCGAAGAGGGGAGCGTGATGGAAGACTTTCCGTGCGCGGCCCGCGTGCGCGACAGACGCGAGCGCTCTCATGTAATCGTAACTGCTCGACGCATGCGCACGACGGTCAGATAGCCACGCACGGCTCAAGTCTTTTTTGCGCCATAGGCGAACTTGTCCAATTGAGCCCTTTATTATAATACATTTATTTGAGTTTATTGATGTCCTTACTCTTAATTTTTAATCGTAGTTTAAAACCGTTGTAGTGCAATATGTAGTATTTCATTTAAAAATTTATTTTCAACAATGCCAACAATGAAAGGACCATTTTGCACCTCTTGTCAACCTTACGCCCTAGTAGTTGTCTAATTTTGCAGAATAAAATCATAAATAATCTCAAATAAATGTATTATAATAAAGGTCGCAACTTGAGAAGTTCGCCTAGGGCGCAAAAAAGACTTGAGCCGGGCCTGCGTCAAGATTTTGCGAAACAGTTCTCGTGGTCACCGTAAGCACTTGCGACCATCGCGCACGCCCGTCACGCACGCAAAGGACGGAGTGTCAGGCGTCCGAAAGACGGAGCGAGACAAAATATCAACGCGTCATCTTCTCGTACTTTCCACGCTCGCTCTCAGTGCCTTCGCTCGCTCTCGTTCCATCTCGCTTTCGCCTTCACCGGACAAGAGTGAGAGAGAAGTAGTGGGGATAGCGAAAAGTTCGTATCATTTACACCAAACCAAGCCGCTGACGAGACTTTACTGTACCGTTTTGTGACCGATCTGCGCAGCCCCCACTACTGCCTAGGGCCCCGACGCAGGCGATTGCTCGCAGCGCTTTACCTGCCGGAGTCTCTGCCCGTCCAAGGGCGGGACGTGACCCATGTTAATGTAAACACTATAGGTTGCGGAACAGTTGACAGAGAGGTAACAGGCGGTAAGACGGAGAAAAATGTAGGCGGTTAAGTGGGGAGTCGGACCAATCAGCGCCTGCTCAGAATCATCCCTGCGCGGAACGAGGTTTTTCTTAGGATGAATTCAATATAGGGAGTCGTTTTTGTCGAAAACGAAGCATTCTTTTTTCATTTAATTGCAAAGGAACAAATTGAAGGTGAAACGTGTTCTTTGATACAAAGTTTATTAACAGCATAAGCTGTACAAAAACATGTTTGTTTAGTCAAAAATATGAATTATACATGACGCTACAGATGGATCATTAAAAAGGCTTTTGAAAACAATTTCCTTTGTCTGCAGCGATAACTTAAAAACGAAGGTCCCCATCGATTCAAATCAAATTCAGGCATGTTCACAAACTGTATAGTTTCCGCCTGAATCTAAATTCAAGTTAATAAAAACTTTTATTCTTTATGAAATTAAACTTAAACCGCATCCTTTGTCTACCGTTCTACACTCTACCGAAATACACACATTTTTAAATAATCGCCATTTCATAGCTGTTCATAATTTCACTTCTTTTATAGGTTCAGTGCAGAACCAGAGGTATTTTGAAATAGAATTTACAAGCAGGTAGATGAATTCCGCTTCGTTTCGTTAAAATCGTTGCAGTACAAAAGAAACTTTTTTCAAAAGCCCTTTTAATGATCCATCTGTAGCATCATCTACAATGCACATTTTTAAAAACCTTGCCTTTTTATGCAATCAAAAAGAAACTATGAATCACATAAAAAAATCAGCCTCGTCAAAACCTGCGCAATACTGTATCATATAGCCATGAAAAATTGGAGTTAAATTGGTTGAATAGTTATTGAGTAATCATGCGTACCGTACCTATTTGAGAACCTAGTTTCCACGAAAATGCATTTGAAGTTCTCATCAACGTATGGCAACACGTGAGCATACTTCACTTCTAATGTATATATCTTCGATATATCTGCGCATTTCACTCCCAAATTTTGGAAAAACATTTTTGACATATCAAACACTGAAAATATGTAAAAAAATCGACCTTTTTTAGCATATCTAGCTAACTATGTGTCCCAGAATTGTGCTCTCTTAAGTTATTATACCTTTTCCAAATGATGGTGTTAGTATAGGGTAAAGGCAGGTAATATGGAACGGCACGTAATATGGAACTTCGTAATATTTCGATAACGAAATAACGAACACTGCAGGCAATCGTGTATATTAGATCCCTAGACACAATAGACGATGATACTGACAATTGAGCACCAGTCGGGCATCTATCATTGAAAGAGAAACGTTTATATTTTTTCTGGGGTGTAAAAGTTTCTGAAAAGTGCAACAAATGGTTCAATATTGTAGCGAAGGTATGTTACAAAGTATTATTTTGATATAATTTATCATTAAATATGCGTGGTCTTGATTATTCAATAATAGTTTACTAATAAAGTTACTTTCTTCTTAGAACAATTCTTAATTTCTTGTCGGAATATGTGTGTACGTAATATGGAACATACCGAGTAACATAGATGAAGTTGATAATGACGATGACGACGATGATGCGGAATGCTTACTTTACGATGGTAATTATAAAAATAATGGCAATGAAAAGTAGACACAATGTATTCGCTGCTTTCAGTGGGCACACGAAGAATGTGGAGCTTTCGATGTATTATTCACGTGCCCAACGTATAGGAGACACAGAAAGCAGGAATAAATTACAAAAATGATGTATATTTATTTATTTGTATCTTCTACTTAATAAATCTTCAGTTTTAGTAAAAAAAGGTAAAGATTTTTAAGTTTTCTTTACAAATTTCCTAGGTGTTCCATATTAGGACCCATTTTTTCGAATGAACGATTTTCAGTCTTTTCAGTTTTTTTATTATAACTGCAAAACCATTGGATTTTTTTACATTTGACTAGGTAAGTATCATTATGCATTAGTTCCTTTGTCCCCTCATGTCTGTTTTATTAAAAAACACAAATTCCCCTGCTTTTGACAAGCTTTTGAAATCAGATGTTCCATATTACCTGCCTTTACCCTACTGAGTACGGACACCACGTTAATATATGTGGAAAATATATATATTCCACAGCAACAATAATGGGCCGAAAAGCATATGGTCTGCAGAGATGGGCAAAAATAATATCTGAAGAACATTCAGATAAACGGTACTTACGGTTATTCATTATTCAAAGCTTGAATAAGGATGGTTATTCAAGGGCCTTTACTCTTGGATTGGGAATAACGGTGTTTCAACTTTCATTCGATTCTTATTCTATACTGCAGGCCTTCCGAAGTAGGGGAAATGTACTCCTGAAATACGTGTTTTGGTTCTCCCTCCAATGCTGCGCCTTCAGCTAAGGTGGGACGATTCCTACTGTCCTCTCTCTCTCTGCTTCCTAGCGACGGTACTGTCTCGTCTGAGAGAGGGAGTGTTGGAGGGAGAACCGAACATGTGTATCAGGAGTGCATTTCCCCTACTTGGGAAGACCTGCCATACTGAATTCATCCTAAGAAAAACCTCGTTCCGCGCAGAGATGATTGTGAGGACGCGCTGATTGGTCCGACTCCCCACTTAACCGCTTACGTTTTTCTCCGTCTTACCGCCTGTTACCTCTCTGTCAACTGTTCCGCAACCTATAGTGTTTACATTAACATGGGTCACGTCCCGCCCTTGGACGGGCAGTAGAGCTGTACGAGTACTTGAATATTCGGGTAGCTTGAAATCCGAACCAATCCGGGACTCGGTTTCCGAGCCGAGCCAGGTACCCGAAAAAACCGAGCGGCTCGAATAGAACCGAGTACTCGAATTTTTTTCAAGCGGCCCGAAAGAAACCGGGCGGATCGGATAGAACCGAGCGGCTCGAATAGAACCGAGTACTCGAATTTTTCCAAGCTGCCCGAAAGAAACCGGGCGGATTGGATAGAACCAAGCGGCTCGAATTTTTCCAAGTAGCCCGAAAGAAACCGGGCGGCTTGGAAAGTAAGCGAGCGGATCGTAAGAAACCGGGTGGCATGGAATGAAACGAGCGGTCCGATAGAAGTTCGAGCAGATCAAAAACTATTTGTCCGATTTATTTCAAGTTTGGTATATATGTTCTTAATGATATTATCTAAAACATAGCCTATCATTTTTTTTATACGATAACTCATTCGTATGTAATAAATGTTTTAAGTTTGCCCTGTTAGGTAAAAAATGAATAGTGATATTCACCTTGCTCTCATTTGTAGAATAAATTTTTTCTTCTCAAATCCGTATGCTACATTGTATATATTTTATTAATGAACACTAGAATCATGGTCTTTCTCATGTTAGATAAACCTGGGCATCATAATTTGATACATAGCTCGCGCGCATAATATTTATACAACATATGCCTTAATACATGCTCTGCACATAAGAATTAACGAAATAATTTTCAATCTCATAGTATCTGTAAAAAGAATTCGTCTAGTTTAGTATTGTTTCGAGCGTCTCAGATTGGCGTAACACCTTAATAAAGGGTGTTGCCTGTTAATGGCTAAATAAGTATAACTGAATAAAAAAAAAGAAATAGGTATAATATAGACTGCGGAATTTTATGCAAATACATGTTTTTGTAGTAATGGATTAAACAAGTGGGACTTTGACCGATCTATATTTCAACATTAAGAGGATTTTAAAAATATATTTGTAATTTTGCATATTTCGGGTATTTTTCATGGTTCTCGCATATATGGAATTTGTTTACAAATTAGCTCAAGTAATTGTTAAAAGTTGCTGAACCTCGCTTTTAAAGTTTAATAGCTTCATACCTATGTTAAAAATTTTATGTAAGTGTAATAGTTACATTATATTCAAAAGTTTAGTAATTTGTATTGAAGGGATTGTTGTGCTCTGGAACGCGGCATATCAGACTTGCATTAACTTCCGCAGTCTAGGTGTAAATAAATAAACGAATAATTTTTAAACAATAAACAACTAAAATAACGTCCATTTTTTTATTTAATTAATACAAGGACGCAATACCAATCCGTTTGAATGAGGATGGGGAATACTTCTGCAAGAGCGTATGAAATTACAAGAAATAAAATAATTGTATTTAACATACATTTGCACAGCTTAATTATACGCTGTAGCATATTTCGTACATTGGATTACATACATAATTCATACATGATGCACGCATACTATGTACATACTACATACACACTATATTCATGCTATACATATACATTACTTATTATATACATGGAACATACAGTATAGGCATACAATGTACTGTTAGCCCTACGCACGTACTAGATGCTACTATATACTATTACATTATATTACATGAGGGGGACATATAGTATTGGTATTTGTTTCACTTTCCGATGACTTTTTTAAATTATAATTTCGACCGTAATATTTAGTATGATTATTTGATTTCGGCGCACAGGTTCGGTCAATTTTAAATCATTAAAACACAAGCTATTTAGCAATAGATAATAAAAGCTTTCGACTTATTAAAGGACTAATTGATCGTGCGATTTTACTTTCGAATCCAGAATTCCGACCAGCTAATTTGCTTCTTCTAAAAAACACCTTAAAACGTAATGGATATCCTATAGATATGGTTTCTTCTATTATTAAAGAACGTACTTTCGAAATTTACCATCCATTATTAACAGAAAGACAGAAAGAACTAAAGAAAAATGAAATAGGATCAATTAATTGGAGAAACACCGTTGTTTTACCATTTTGTAATAATGTCTCCAATGACATAAGAAGAATCTTTAGAAAAGTTGGAATTCATACTATTTTTAAATTACCGTTTTACACGAAACAATTGTTCCCTTTAATTAAAGACAAAATACCTCTTTTAAAACAATCTAACGTTGTATATTCTATCCCTTGTTTGGGTTGTAATCAAGTTTACATTGCACAAACATCTATACTCGAAGTCATGTAAGAAGGATCTTTTTCGCGCATGTAGAATGAGCTCTTCAACTGTCGCGAGATCTGTGTTCCCCCAATTGGCGCCACACCAATGCTTTCGGCACAGCACGCATGCGCAGCCGAAAGACCATTGGTGGTGACATAGCCAATGACCGCCAACATGCGCAGAACCGGTCTAAACTCGTCGGTCGCCACAATCCTTTTTACATGACTTCGAGTATAGACTTTTAGAGAGACGAGTTTATGAACATAAAATAAATATTTTCGTATCCCCTATACAACATACTGCTTTAACTAAGCATTCATTAGAGTTTGATCATAGACTTGATTTCGACAATATTAAAATTGTTTATAAGGAAACTAACAAGGGAAGATCCCGAACCCGGAAATTCAAAAAATTCTGAAACTTTGTGGATATGTAGGGGATTTCCTCCTGATTACAACGCAATTTTTTGTTGCTGCCCAAAATCACTCTAAGGGGGTGAAATTAACCCCTGAAGATTCGACCCCTTTTCGATTTTGTGTTATAACTCGCGAACTGTAAGAGATAGAAAAAGAATCTCAAGACGAAAGTTACTTCTTTTAATTAGATCTATCAAATAGTAAAAGTTAAATCAATTGTTTAAACAATTAGAAAAAAGTTATAAACAAAAATATTAATAATGTTTTTTACAATTCGTTGTTTCGCGTGAAATCTGAACAATATAGCCGGCACGTAACAGTGGTTTAAATAATTATGAAACAGCATAATCCAATTTTTTTCAAAAAATTTCAACTATTGTTGTATCGCGGAACTGTGCTCCTCGACAATCGAAGAACTTTTGGATCCCATTGTAACGTGCCTTAAGCTGCATATCGAACAATGTTTTTCTAACATTTATTAGAACAATTTTTTATTTTTTACAACAATAGTTCGTGTGTATGAAGTTAGCCCCACATTTTCTGAGAAATTAAAAAATCATTGTTGTACTAGTTTTGTACCGCATTGTACTGTCGAGAATTTTCAAAAATTTGGAACCGTTTGCGAAAAAAATTGAGAAAACCAATTTTAAAGGTAGCTCCCTTTTTGAAAAAACATTTTTTTCGATTGTACAGCACTGTAATAGTTGCACCGAGCATTGTACCGTTCAAAGAAAGGGTGTATCAGTAGTTTGCAAAAGAAATAAAAAAATGTAGTCTGTCCCAAATCACTTGTTATTTCCTAATAAATGTTAGAAGAACATTGCTCGTCCTGCAGCTTCAGGTACGTTACAATGGGATTGAAAAGTTCTTCGATTGTCGCGTAGCACAGTTCCGCAATACAACAATGGTTGAAATTGTATGGAAAAAAATATGGATTATGCTGTTTCATAATTATTTAAACATCCAGTTCAGATTTCACGCGAATACCCGAATTTTAGAAAACATTCATAATTTTGTTTATAACTTTTTCTAATTGTTTAAACAATTGATAAAACCTTTACGCTTTGGTAGATCTAATTGAAAGAAGTAACTTTTGTCTCGAAACTTTTTTTCTATCTCTTACAGTTTGCGAGTTATAACACGAAATCGAAAAATGGCCGAATATTCAGGGGTTAATTTCACCCCATTAGAGTGATTTTGGGCAGCAACAAAAAATTGCGTTGTAATCAGGAGGAAATCCCCTACATATCCACAAAGTTTCAGAATTTTTTGAATTTCCGGGTTCGGGATCTTCCCTTGTAAATCAAGATCGAAACGTCGAAAGCTTTTATTATCTATTGCTAAATAGCTTGTGTTTTAATGATTTAAAATTGACCGAACCTGTGCGCTGAAATCAAATAATCATACTAAATATTACGGTCGAAATTATAATTTAAAAAAGTCATCGGAAAGTGAAACAAATACCAATACTATATGTCCCCCTCATGTAATATAATTAAGCTGTGCAAATGTATGTTAAATACAATTATTTTATTTCTTGTAATTTCATACGCTCTTGCAGAAGTATTCCCCATCCTCATTCAAACGGATTGGTATTGCGTCCTTGTATTAATTAAATAAAAAAATGGACGTTATTTTAGTTGTTTATTGTTTAAAAATTATTCGTTTATTTATTTACACCTAGACTGCGGAAGTTAATGCAAGTCTGATATGCCGCGTTCCAGAGCACAACAATCCCTTCAATACAAATTACTAAACTTTTGAATATAATGTAACTATTACACTTACATAAAATTTTTAACATAGGTATGAAGCTATTAAACTTTAAAAGCGAGGTTCAGCAACTTTTAACAATTACTTGAGCTAATTTGTAAACAAATTCCGTATATGCGAGAACCATGAAAAATACCCGAAATATGCAAAATTACAAATATATTTTTAAAATCCTCTTAATGTTGAAATATAGATCGGTCAAAGTCCCACTTGTTTAATCCATTACTACAAAAACATGTATTTGCATAAAATTCCGCAGTCTATATTATACCTATTTCTTTTTTTTTATTCAGTTATACTTATTTAGCCATTAACAGGCAACACCCTTTATTAAGGTGTTACGCCAATCTGAGACGCTCGAAACAATACTAAACTAGACGAATTCTTTTTACAGATACTATGAGATTGAAAATTATTTCGTTAATTCTTATGTGCAGAGCATGTATTAAGGCATATGTTGTATAAATATTATGCGCGCGAGCTATGTATCAAATTATGATGCCCAGGTTTATCTAACATGAGAAAGACCATGATTCTAGTGTTCATTAATAAAATATATACAATGTAGCATACGGATTTGAGAAGAAAAAATTTATTCTACAAATGAGAGCAAGGTGAATATCACTATTCATTTTTTACCTAACAAGGCAAACTTAAAAATGGGTTATCGTATAAAAAAATGATAGGCTACGTTTTAGATAATATCATTAAGAACATATATACCAAACTTGAAATAAATCGGACAAATAGTTTTTGATCTGCTCGAACTTCTATCGGACCGCTCGTTTCATTCCATGCCACCCGGTTTCTTACGATCCGCTCGCTTACTTTTCAAGCCGCCCGGTTTCTTTCGGGCTACTTGGAAAAATTCGAGCCGCTTGGTTCTATCCAATCCGCCCGGTTTCTTTCGGGCAGCTTGGAAAAATTCGAGTACTCGGTTCTATTCGAGCCGCTCGGTTCTATCCGATCCGCCCGGTTTCATTCGGGCAGCTTGGAAAAATTCGAGTACTCGGTTCTATTCGAGCCACTCGGTTTTTTCGGGTACCTGGCTCGGCTCGGTTTTTCGAGCCGAGCCAGGCTCGGCTTGCTTTTTCCGGGTACTCGTACAGCTCTAACGGGCAGAGACCCCGGCAGGTAAAGCGCTACGAGCAATCGCCAGCGTCGGGTCCGTAGACAGGAGTGGGGGCTGTGTAGATTGGTCACAAAACGGTATGGGCGTAATGTTTTTCTTAGGATGAATTCAGTATAAACGTACATATATTAATCACTATTTATAACAGAGAAGTTTTGCCAAGAATTATCTTTTTCACAAAACCGTCAATAAAATCCCTCGAAAATGTTAACCGTAATTGGAACATTATAATCTTTAGTGGAGCGTTCCTTTTGTATTTGAGTTTCTACTATATGAACTTGATTCACCAATAGTAACCCGCTACCCCAATGGACTGGTAAAAATATAAAAAAACATAATGTTCGGATGCTGTTGTTTCAGTGATTGGTACCAGATTACTAATCATTTGATCACACAATAAATAATCACATTGTACCAGAGGAACATTTGAACATCTATTAAAAACTGTTTTCATGAAATATGGATGCTTAGTAGTGGAAAATTAAAAATGCCAATTGGTTTAGAAGTAGACGTTATTTTTTCGGCTTTTCTAATTATTTCTCTTCGCGTTCGCATTCAGATTTTCTTTTCACTGCTTCATTTACTTCTAGCTGATTTTTAAATGGGGAGTTTGCATTCGACAACTTGCCCCATTGTACCGCGCGAACTCTTGCACCCACAGCTACTTTTCCGTCGTTTGACCAATCCTGCGATCTGTGCGTAGAACTGAAAAGTACTACCAGTACTCATGAAAAGAAGAATTTCAGCTCTTTCAAACGATATGTTACATAAGATATTTGCAGATCAATTTATAAGGATAATATTGATTCCTAAGAATAAGAATATTGCATCGAAACTATACTGAATTCATGCTACGAAAAACGTTACGCCCAAACCGTTTTGTGCCCGATCTGTGCAGCCCCCACTACTGCCTACGGGCCCGACGCAGGCGATTGGTCGTAGCGCTTTATGTGCCTGCCGGTTTCCCTGCCCGTCCAAGGGCGGGACGTGACCCATGTCAATGTAAACACTATAGGTTGCGGAACTGTTGACAGGAAGGTAACAGACCGTAAGACGGAGAAAAACGTAGGCGGTTAAGTAGGGAGTCGGACCAATCGGCGGCGCCTCCTCTGAATCATCCCTGCGTGGAACGAGGGTTTTCTTAAGATGAATTCAGTATAGTGAATTCAGTATAGTGCCTATCCGAGCTATAGTGACTTAGGTGTGAAGTCCCTCAGCGGGGTCTTTACCGACACCCTGCTGGGTACTGGCCGCTAAACGTGCCCCCCTACTACCTCTTGCAGGACTGTATTTAGAGAAGACCAGGACAAAACCGGGGCCCTAACAGAAATTTCTGTGAGGGTCCGGGTTTTTCCTGGTCTTCTCTAAATACAGTAATCCCCCGTTATGAGCGCGACGAACGGGGCTGGCGGCAGGCTCATAGTGGCTTGCGGACATGATTTTCTCGTTCGTACCCGACAGCAACTTCATGTCTGACTCTTTCGTTTCCTCTCACTCGTTGTCCGGTTCTCTCACTCTCGTCCGCAGGCTTCCAAGAAATGGTGGGGATAGTCGTCGGGCTGTCAACGGGGGCAAAAAACGGGCTCGTAACGGGGAATTACTGTACAGTTCTGCAAGAGATAGTAGTGGGGCACGTTTAGCGGCTAGTACGGTACTAGTAGTACCCAGCAGGGTGTCGGTTAAAGGTGGTCGCCCACTAGGCCGAACGGAAGCGAAGCGAACCGCGACAGCCACGCATCGCTCATATGATAGAACAGCCTTAGAGCATATACTATGGAGGTCTCATTGAAAGCTTGAAACTGTCCCCAACATGGTGCGAGAGAGAAAGACGTGCGAGCGAGAGAAGTATGTGTCCTATTCCACCGTAATGCGCAAGCGCCGATATCGTGCGAGAGAGAAACACATCTTGCGAGCGAGAGAAGTATATTACGGCCGATTGTTCTCCTATACTTCTCTCGCTCGCACATGTCTTTCTCTCTCGCACGATATCCGCGCATGCGCATATCGGTCGAATAGGACATATACTTCTCTTTTTCTCTCTCGCGTGATGTTGCCCGACAGTTTCGAGGCAGTCACTCTAAGGCAGCGCTGCACAAGGAGCAGTTTTCGGCGCCTAGCGGCGAGCAACCCACCTTTCCTGTTGCTAAGGTTAGAATCGGTGAGGAGAACTGCAGTAGTGTATGTGTGTGTTCGTAGGCTCGTAGCATAGGGATATATGACTGGGTTCCTTGTAGGGGCACCAGTGCAGAACAGGTCCCGTAATAAAATTCGGGGGGGTCATGAAATTTCCAAAATATTTGCTACTGCCGGCATTTGGTATGACTTGAAGGTTCAATTTTACTGATAATGACACATTTATTGCTAATATTACTTATTTTTTCATCCGACACGTAATATATTTATAAAGTTAATACTATACAAATAAATAGCTCGGACTCGAAGAAAACCAAATTTTAATGAAGGATATATATCATTTACAATTCAGAAAGTTATATATAAATAAATATATACATATGTACACGCATCTGGTGCTCATCATTACATTTAATGATATTTACAAGAAAATTACATAACTAATAAATTTGTACACGTAACAATGTACGGGGAATTAATGAAAATGTATGGTCCACTAATATCAATATATACATATGTACAGAACATGCTCATGATTGCACATAGTAATAGTCTTATATACACTGAAAAATACACGAAAACAGCTCCTTGTGCAGCCTTGATTTAGGTCCTAAATATTTAAATATTAGGCAGTAGCAAATATTTTGGAAATTTCATGACCCCCCCCGAATTTTATTACGGGACCTGTTCTGCACTGGTGCCCCTACAAGGAACCCAGTCATATATCCCTATGCTACGAGCCTACGAACACGCACATACACTACTGCAGTTCTCCTCACCGATTCTAACCTTAGCAACAGGAAAGGTGGGTTGCTCGCCGCTAGGCGCCGAAAACTGCTCCTTGTGCAGCGCTGCTCTAAGGCAATGATACCTCCATATATATATATATATATGCTCTAAGAGAACAGCAGCGACCACGCATCGCCCATATGACAGAAGAGCGCCGACGAACTTCGCTTCGCTTCCGTTCGGCCTAGTGGGCGACCACCTTAAGGCCCTGCTGAGGGACTTCACACCTAAGTCACTATAGCTGGGATAGGCACTATACTTACAGGCATTGCACGATTAGGGCGGCCCTTATTTATACGTGTCGAAGTTTTTTTTGTACTTCTTTGCTCTCGCTCCCTAGAACGGTGCCGTTTGATAAAAAAATAGTCCCTGATGAAGTTTATTGCAATCGGACAACAGGACCGGATGCCGACCAAGCCCTAAAGTTTAGAATTCATCAATAGCTTGGATTTAAAGGATTTCTGAACAATGGTAAGCCCTAATAAAATTTTGTTGAAATAATATTAAAAGAGCATTCTATGATCTACAATTACTGTATATAAACTTTTTCGTGTTTCCAACCATTTTTTAGATAACAACGTTTGAATATAGAGAGGTTCGCACTTCGCGCGTCCCACATGTACGGCGTGACGTATTTTCTATACGCGCGTAGTGCGGACCTCTCTATATTCAAACGCTATTATTTAAAAATGGTTGGAAGCACGAAAAAATTATATATAGGGGAAAGGTAGGATAGTTGATCATCGGGGATACATGATCACATCAGTTTTTTAATTAATATGTTGGCAATTTGTGCCTGCTGCCACGTTATAGTGGTAATGTTTGCATTATCGCAACATTTCATGTTGCAGTTTTCTTTCGGGCGTATAGAATAGTGCGGTTAGAAGCTTCGATCTTATTTCCAGCCAAAAAGTAAATATTTCGGCCACCTTGTTCTTCCTTCTTTTCGACTGAATGTTGCATTTTCAACAATTTAAAATATATTAAGTAAAAACAGCCATATCTGGTCTATTAATGTTATTTATTGATTGATCTAACTATTTAAGGTAAGTTTAGTTTTTCACCTTTTTCAAATCGGGTGCATTGAGGGACACTTGATTGACTCCAGAAAAAAACATACAACAAAGAAAGTGAGAAGAAAAATATTTTCTTCATCATCATCATTCATCGATATCTAATGAAACGTCTTTTAAGAATGCATTTATTTTGTTTTATTTTATGTCATTCTTCGTCATTAAAATTAGTTTGCAACTCTCAAATTTGTACAAGTATACTGGGAATACTCTAAGAATCACAACTTAAGTAATTAAATAGAAACAAAGCAAGCCATTATTATTATTTTAGTAAAATAGCAAAACTGTGACCAACTATCCCACCTTTCCCTTACAGTAATTGTAAAATATTGATTTCTCTTTTAACATTATTTGAACAAAATTTCGATAGGGCTTACCATTTTTGAGAAATTCTTCAAATTCAAACCACTGATGTATTCTAAACTTTAATTAACTTTAATAAACTTTAATTATCTTTTTCAGGAACTATTTTTTAATCAAATGGAACCATATTAGGGGGCGACAGCAAAAGAAATCGCAGGTTGAAAATAGGGGTCACCCTATTGTAAAATAATAAAACGAAGTAGAGCTACACAATTCCAACCTTGTGACTACCTCGATTGACAATTGACTGACAATCAGCACAGCCAAGTACCACAACTCAAACACTGAAATTCACACAGAGCGAACTTTTACCCGCCGCGAACTTTTACCTCACTCTACTCTACGTGTGCAGTTTCCGCCATAAATTATGCTACCCCCAAGGTCCTAACAGGTATATGTACACTGTACTCGATAATGATCTGAGATTTCGTCCGAGCTGAAATTCAGTTACTAACTGAAATGTCCGTTCGGTTGTTGTGAAACGGTAAGCAGTATACGACGACGTGCTGGTAAATCGTACATAGTACATAAAATACGATGTCGATGGCTTCTATCGAAGTTTCATCTGTTTCGTGCACTGAAGTTACCTTTTTAACATGAAATGGGGAATATCCACTGAAGCATTCGTTGCTCTACGCGCTGCACGTATTTAACACAGGATAATGAAAAATATGATTGGAGCAGGATGGATCTTAAGGGGATATTCAACTCTCTCGGTCGAAAAAGCCGCCACTTTTCGGTGATGGTTTTTATAATGAAATAAACACTTAACGTTTTCGAAATTTTGGGGGTATATTGTATCACTTTTGAAATACACGAAAATATCTTTGTTGTTTGTTGGTTTCACTTGTTTACTTGAATATTTCACAGTACCTAAAGTTGGAGTCTTTGAAGTTTCAAAAAACGAAACATATTTTTAATTTGCAGGAGTATGGCTATCCGACTTACCGGGAATATTATATATAAATTCATTAATTTTCCCACTTTTTTATATCGATTAAATAAAATAGAAATTCCATTTCCGGTACTTGCAACTTTGATCGACCACCATTTTAATAATTTTTGTCCAAAATTGTATTTTCACGGTACACCAGATAACCACACTCTTGGGAATTAGAAATATGTTTGGTTTTTTTATTTCCCATGATAAACTCGTATGAAATTGTAACCGCCAGCAGGAGATCAAATTTTAAGGCCGCCAACTGTGAAATATTTATGTAAACAAATGGCATAAACAATCAACAAAGATTTTTCTTGTATGTCAGGAGTGATATAATATACCCCCAAAATTCGAAAACGTTAAGTGTTTATTCCATTATAAAAACCATCCCCGAAAACTGGCCCATTTTTCGGCCGAGGGAGTAGAATGTCCGCTTAATAAATGGCACGTTTTCAACAAGCAAATTTTTCTCTGCTTTTGCTAAAGTGAGAAATACAACTTGCCTTAATTTCCAGGTTTCTAGAATCTACCTATATAGTCGATGGAAAAGGAGCTATATAGCAAGGAGTATTTCTTTTTCATTTATTTAAAGCAATTAAACTTAACGTAATTACCTTGATGTTGTTTTACGTTCATTTAACTCCCCGAAACTTAATTTTTTCATAATAACCATCACCATTGCTTAAATACCATCAACCTCCTGATCAAAATAAAAATAAATAAATACATAGTAAATGAGTCACAAGGAACAAGATATAGGGGAGACCGGGGCCAAGTAAACCTTGGAGTAAAATGAACTTTCATAATTTATTCTTTATCAATAGAATAGGGTAAAGGGCCCAATTACTGACAGCCAAGCCAATTACTGTCACCTTAAGCTATTTTACTTAAAATAATGAATAAATAAACGGTTCAGTAAAATAGCTTAAGGTGACAGTAATTGGCTTGGCTGTCAGTAATTGGGTCCTTTACCCTATATTTACAAATTTTGGTGACGTAATAAATGTGTATAATACCACAATGATAATTATGCACATTTATTACGTCACCAAAATTTGTAAATATATTCTATTGTTAAAGAATAAATTAAGAAAGCTCATTTTACCCGAGGTTCTCTTTGCCCCGATCTCCCCTACAGGTGTTTCGTCATAGATGGTACAACCGAAGGTGTGGTGATCCTACGTGAAAAAATAAGTGAGAAATGTGGGATAACATTTGTTCATAGGAGGCTTTCTTTCCGAGAAAATTCAGCTGACTAAAAATCTGAAAAACTTATTTTACAATTTCGTTTTATTTGAGCGCGAGGAATCATGTCATTCGCAGTGGCACCATATTCACTGATAAATTCAGCTAGGGTAAAAGACCCAATTACTGACACCTAACCAATTACTGCCACCTTAAGCTATATTACTTACAATAACGAATAAATAAACGTTGTAGAGTCGTACATAAAAATAATTTTTTAATTCAACCTATAATTTATACCAGGCCTGGGATTTAAGTGAACGCAGCGGCCGATTTTCAGAGGCTAGCAGGGAAGAGCGTCTCAGGTCCGTACCACGTGAACCGCGTGTGGCGTATTAGGGTGACATTGTATCAATAGGTTTCCACATCGTCCCAGAGAGCTCGATTGTTGATGCGTTTTTGTTTTGTCAACGCGCCACGCGCGGTTGACGTGGTACGGGCCTGAGACGCTCTTAGCTGCTGGGCCGCCGCGGGGGCCAAGACGTGCGACGGGAGAAAGGGGGCGTTGCCTCCGAAAATCGGCCGCTGCGTTCACTTAAATCCCAGGCCTGATCTATACTATAGATTATATACTATAGTTTATTTATTCGTTATTTTAAGTACAATAGCTTAAGGTGACAGTAATTGGTTAGGTGTCAATAATTGGGTCCTTTACCCTAATTCATAATCAGATGCATGCGTACCGGACCTGGTTTGAAAATCTATTTTTTCCATAATAAAGCCTCTCAGAAACAAATTTTATTTCACATTTCCTGCTCACTTTTATCATGCGGAATCATTATTCTTCCGGTTGTACCATCCGCTACCAAACACGCAATGTAAAATAATTAAAAAATACACTAAAAAAATCTCGAAAATCAAAGACAAAAACAGTACTAATTTTCTTATTCATAAAGGAATATTACTGGACCCTGATCGAATCGTTTTAAGTAAAACGGTGAGAGAAAATCAATGCGGAAAGAGGAGCAGAATATGTTCATTCGAAACAGTTGTCATGTCTAATGAGTTAAAAGAGGACACAGACGTCCCTTTGAAAGTCCGCCGGCAGAAGGGACAATGAAATTATACAGGGACGATTAAACGAAGTTAAGTGTAATTTGTCGAGTATTTCTACCTGTTTCTGGCCGTTTTCGGGCGACGTTTTCGGATCTTGCCCCTCGACGGCTCGCAATTTCCATTCTGCTTTGGTGGCGACTTAATTGTTTCGATGGATCTCTCTCCACTTTCAATTTGACGGTTCGACGGGTTCTCTTCAGGATCGTTGAACAATGGCTGATATTGAGGATTCCTCTCGACGGACGTGGAGGACGACGTCGACATGTCGTCGTCGTGACGCGAGTGTCTTCGCGTGCTGATAAACCTGCTGTTCGCCGATCTTATTCTGCGTAAGCGAGCCTCCGTTCCAAGCAGATTGTCACCTACGAGCGAGCAATCGATTCCTTTAACCACATCGCAAGAGCTTTGACATATTCGTAAAGAGGGTGGAAATCTGTATTTATTTCACACACTATACGCAAACTTTCCGAGGGATAAATGATGCTCGAGATGCTTGTTTATTTACCGTTACTCCACACGAGAATAAAAAGACAAGTACATAATCGTAGTTTTATACTCTGCACAAATAAGATTTTATTTGTAACACTTGTATTAATATCGCAGGGAAGGTGTAAATGTGGACCAGGTGCTTATTTCTCTGTGAAGCGCTGCGATGTGGTGGGAACTGAAATGCACACAACAATTAGCGTCCTGTGTACAATAATTGTTTTTATTCGTGCAAAACGTTCTTCATGGTAAGATTAATTAATTTTTTTTCTCATAGTAATTGACAAATGTAATATGTTAATTATAGGGGCATAATTACTCATAAGGTTAAGCTTCGAACTGCTATATTTAGTTATTTGGGAATATCTTTCCCACGCCGCGATTTTCAAGTTATTATGAAAAAATGCGGGAGACGACGATATGAACCGCGGTGATCTATATTACATTCAAGAATTACTTTATCAAGTAATTCTTCCCCTTTTTGTTTATTAGTGTTCCACTACGCCCCCCCCCCCTTTGTGCACTGGATGCGACAATGGTGTTTTATTTTTAAATTTTTGATTAAATGATTCAAATTTACATTAAATTTCATGAACAAACCGTTCTTTTTATTTAAAAAGTGCATACAATTATTTATTTTCTCTCCTCATTTCCAACATTTTTGATTTTATTTTCTATTTTCAAATTTGTTTAATTTTTTGGGGCCTAAATAATTTTATAATTTTACATATAATTATTACACACATGAAAAAACTTGTTTTAATGTTAAAATACAAAATTTGTAAAAAATCAACTATATATTTCTTACATGTTTGTTACCTTTTCAACTCTGGTCCATATTACCACCCGAATTTCTGAAACCATGTTTCTGATAAAATCTTGAAAAAATGGCATAGCTTCAAAATAGTTGAATTTCAACGCTAAAGAGTTCTACATATACATTATCTCACATCTAGGAGCTATCATTTCCATTTTTTTATGCAATTTTTACATTATTAATGTGTTTTCCTCGAAGCAAAAAGGGTGGTCCATATTTACACCTTCTCCTCTACTTACTGAAACGACGAATGCTTTATTCCAAAGAAAAAGTCAATAGTTTACTGTGCAAATAGGAATAAAATTTAGGTTCTGTCAGACCTCAGATCACCAGTTAAGTAACTTCCCACCTCACCAGTTAAAGGTTAAGAACTTGGCACGGTGATTGGGTTTACGACGCGGACGAAACTGCTACGATATTTTTGCGGTGAAGAAATTCGTCGATAGAACTGCTACGATAGTAATATTTTGTGACCATAAACAAGAAGAAATTATAAATTGCTATTAGGACGTGAAAATTGTGGGATCTCGTTAGCGATTGACGCATCATAAATCCCTTCGGCATTTAGATATTTTTTTTGAAAGATTAGAAATGTTTTTGCAATTTTGATTTGAGGTTCCTAATAAGCGACCTCGAAAACTCCGAGGATACCAAGTTTTGACCAAATCTGATATTGTTCTGATATACGCGTCCGACATATTGGATCCGACATTTTGTTTTTGCAAATTCGACCTCAGATTCGCAATTAACGACCTCCAAAACATTAGTACAGTATCTACTCGTTAGTAGCCCGTTTCTACGACGCGTTAGGTTAGGAGCCCGGCGACTATCCCCACCATATCTTGGAATCCTTCGGACGAGAGTGGGCGAACCCGGGAGCGAGCGAGAGGCTCTTTCGTTTCCTCTCCCTCGCTGATTGGGTTTTCTCACTCGCGCCAGTGGCTGCGCGGAATAGTGTCCAGTCGCGTTAGGAGCCCGCTGCCAGCCCCGTTCGTCGGGCTGCTAACGAGTAGATACTGTATACATATTTTTGTAGAAATCGAAGGGCACCTTCATCCCCTGGCCAGGTGTAGGATAGACTCGGCTTACAAATAGTCCGTGATACTGCTTACTCCGTGATACTTTTCCATTCGTATGTAAGTCGAAGTTGCCAAATCAAATTTAGTTAAAAAAAAATTAATAGGTAGATTCATTTAGTCTATGAAGCGGTAAAATAATCAGTCAATTGAAGTTAGTGTGATAGATTGAGAGGGTTTTTGTTCTAGCAGCACATTATTTGGGAAATTTTTCGTGCTAATTGTGGACGGTCGCTTGATTATTATATGTGCTTTAGAAGATAAATAGAAAATTAAAACGGTAGGTAAATGATGGTGTGGTGATACTTTAACAAAACTTATTCATGAAATTATCATACAGCAATGAGTAAGGCATCACTGCTATTTTTGCTTATGAAAATAACTACTTAAATTCTTATATTTTCTGACACTACGTTTCTGAATGCACTATTTGAGAAATTCTGATGGTCAATACCAGAAACAATGTTTCCTTACGTCTCAGATATCTAACGATCACAAAACGATTGATTATACACAAAGAAATAACAATAATATAAAATAATGAAAAATAATGCTAAATAATGCAAAATAATGTAAAATAATGTAAGGAGATATAAAATAATATAATATAAACAAGTAGCTGGGGAACCTAGGGTAAAGGACCCAATTACTGGCAGCCAACCCAATTACTGTCACCTTAAGCTATTTTACTTAAATGTTTATTTATTCATTATTTTAAGTAAAATACCTTAAGGTGGCAGTAATTGGGTTGGCTGCCAGTAATTGGGTCCTTTACCCTATATCAGACCAGCGAAAACTATCACGGAGTATCCAGAGTAAGTCGCGAAAATTTAATTTTGTATATTTTCAATTAAATATACTTAGTAAATTTCTGTTAACCTATTATTTGTTTGTATGCTGTCTGACCTATCGCTATATCCTAGACTCACTTTCAGAACATGTGAATATTAGCAGTTAATAGACAAATTCTAAAACTATGACTATCTTACCCAAGTTTACCCTACTTAAGTTTTTACCACTGTGTCCTGAGTCGGTTCCCAAATTTAAGACTATATCTGCATCGTCCTCCCAAGGTGGACGGAATTGCAAAAGTCGAAAAACCATGTCAAACTGTCACCTTAGGTCTACCCACACCTAGTTTCGTGATAGTTAATGGCCATAAATGTCAGTGGTATAAAATATTGTTTCCTTATTTTGTAATGGAGTGGTTCACATTTGTCTGTGTCAGTTACTGATACTGACACAAAAAGACTTTTGACACTGACGGTACTGAACCGTCACAAAACTGATATGTGTGCGCAGACCTTTATGCTTACGTTTTCGCGTGATTTCACGTCGATAATTTTAGAAAAGCGTCACAAGGATTGCCCGAGGGTCCCATAATGTTCGGTTTGGAAACCAGACGAGCTCGAAGTTTACTTTGTACAATACCTGTATACTTATTGTTAACTGCCTCAGGGACACCTCACTCGCGTGCAGTCGAGGGCGATTATGCTTGTGCGCGGACATCGTCCACTAACAGAGCTTAAAACTTATATACTTTTCATTAAATATCAATGAAAGTATTACCCAATGGCTTGGCGAGAATCTCCTGGTAAAAATGAGTCCAAACTTGACCTCATTTGGACGGTGATTATGAAAGTGGTATAAGTAAAAAAAATTGAGATTTCTCTTATTTTATGTTATAGTGATTTTTATTTCAATATTATAAAAGAATTGTTGCAAAATAGGGTAAAGGACCCAATTACTGGCAACCAACCCAATTACTGTCACCTTAAGCTATTTTACTTAAGGGGGCCGTCTCATTTTTGTTATTGTCCGTCTCACCGGGCCTGGAATGTGTGCGGACGGTCACACAAGCTAAGTTACGCGTGTACGTACACGCGTGTAGTAAACAAACCGTTTCAACCGTCTTTCGTCCTGGAATCGGCCAGAAGGAAGTTTTTGCGGGTACAGTTACCTTCAGTAAACATCTGTGCAGGGTGGTCTGGTGTGTTTAAACGCTAATAAGCACTGTACATTGAAATAATAATGAATTTATAAATCGAAAACTGACAGAATGAAGCTTCAAGGCTTCTCCGTTGGTGGCGCTAATGGTGTACTGTAGCTACGTAGCACCAGTGTGACGTATAAATTCATTATTATTTCAACATACAGTGCTTATTAGTGTTCAAACGCACCAGACCATCTTGCACGGATGTTTACTGAAGGTAACTGTACCCGCAAAAACTTCCTTCTGGCCGATTCCAGGACGAAAAACAGTTGAAACGGTTTGTTTACTACACGCGTGTACGTACACGCTTAACTTAGCTTGTGTGACCGTCCGCACACATTCAAGGCCCGGTGAGACGGACAATAACAAAAATGAGACGGCCCCCTTAAACGTTTATTTATTCGTTATTTTAAGTAAAATAGCTTAAGGTGACAGTAATTGGGTTGGGTGCGAGTAATTGGGTCCTTTACCCTAGCTGTGAAATAAGTAGTAGATAATGAAATGGTAGTGTCACATTCACAATGAACTGCGATAGTTTCACGTTCATTTCGATAGTGTAAGTCATTTGTTCTCTGCAAGTAATTTGTGAGAAAGGAAGTGATTAATATATATATATATATATATATATTTGTATTATGTATTAACCTTGGATCTGGAGCAAGAAAAGAAAAAAGAAAATATGAGAACAATTAGGAGAAATAGGGGTAAAGAATATATTACCAAAAATGGTAAAGTTGTTACTGACAAAGTATTTGAAAATAACTGCTTTTATTCGAAAAAATTGAATTTATTAAGTTGTGAAGTACAAAAAACTATGTTTGAGCACTTTTGGCATTTGGGAGACATTTAATGGTTTAAAAAACATTTTCGTACAAGTCACTCATAAAATTTTAAAACGATAGATAAGTTTGACATTAGAAGAGCATATATGTTGCACAATATTTTGTTTAATAATGGAAAAAGTATTTATTAATATATCCAAACGCAACGGTCTAAATATCTAAAAACAAAAAATACATGACTTACATGTCTACAGAATTCAAAAACTGATTCGAATTATATAGAATTAAATAAGTTCATTTTTGGACTCATATTCATTGAGAAAACCTCGCCTATTCATTGGTAATTCTCTCGTGCAGATGTATTGGACAATATAGTGGTTTAAAGTTCTACTATTATTATCAGCTCATGGACAAAACTTTCCCTGCAGAAGTGACCGAAAGTCCTGACAGTTTTGAACGGGCTGTTTTCAAAATCTCACGCTGGTCAAAGCGTTAACCAACTGATTGGTTGGTCTTAATACTCCCATTCTGAACAAGCCACTACCAAGAAGATTTGGAGAAGTTCCGTGACCATGCAACCCCGAGCCTTGTAGCTTCAGTGAAGGCTATATTAGATTACCTGGGACTTTTGCAGCTTTTGTAACGACCATTGATGTTAATTATATTATTAATAGTATTATTAATGCCTTAAATGGCGTACGATTTGGAGAAATAATCCAGCAAGTCGGTCAGGCTTTTCCAAGCGATTGAGTCGGCTGGAAAAGCTTCGTTTAGTTCGACCCGCACTTTCAATATATATCGACACTTTTGAAAATTTGCTAGCCGCCAACCTGCGATTCGCGTTGACCTCATTAGTTGGGGTGTCAATAATTTATGACCTTTTACATTTTATTACATTGAATGACCTTATATGAGAGTTGAACTCGTCTTAACAAACGCTACCGCGTTAGGAATAAAGATGTATAGTATTCCACTTAAAAAAATTAAATTCACCTCGCCTCTACATAATGTCTCGTTCCATACCAAAGAATTTTCTCATTTTTTCAACAGCCCTTGAGATATTCCAGCGTTTTCAGTTAAAAAGAAAGACCCTATGTGTAATAATTCTCCATAACAATGCTACAAATAGATAGGTGAGGTCTTTCCGACGAATATGAGTTCAAATATATCCTTATTCGAGCTATTTTTAATTATTCATAATTGGAATCCGAATTCTGTAGACTCATTATACTACATCACGTAGGTATGCCTAAAAATAGTTCGAAGTAAATCGGGATTTGACTCATTTTCATCAGGAGAATTTATTTTCAAACTGAACATTTTGGGATCTCAGACAGTTATTTCACTGTATTTCAGAAAATATCGACGCGAGGACACACGAAGACCGTGTGCAGAATGAAAATCTTTCGTTATAAAATCGAAGAATCTTATATCGAATCACTGTCGCCTATCAACTACAAAGTTCGTTCTAACCAACTATACAGATTGAAAGTTTAATCTATTAACTGAGTAATGGCTGAAACCGTTTATTAATCAAATTCTCAAAACAGAATTAACTCCTCTTGACGACAGAAAATGCTAAATATAGATGTGTAATCATTAAAGGGGGCGGCCTACCTAAAAGTCTTCGAAAAATCGACTTTTCGATTTTTATATTTACATCTTGTAAATATTCCCCGAAAGTATCAAGTTATTCTGACCAAAATTGACAAAGTTATACGCGTGTAAGTATGTAGGTGTTCCTCAGTGTAGAGCTCAGACCCAAAACTTTAAACGCGTTATCGTCAAAATCATGTTTACAAAGTCGGTGACACACATAACTAAAAAATTAATAAACCGATTTACTCGAGGCTTTGCACGCTTATTTTATGGTTACAAATCTAAGCGCTATCGGGAGTTTTTCCATTTTTTGCCTAGATTGCCTCAAAATAATTTTTCAAAATTGACCCCGATAGCGCCCAGATAATTTCATATATTATCTAAAAAAATCGAATTTTCAAATTTGGATGACCCTGTACCGAGTTACGGTTATCACTGACAAAGCGCCTAAAAAGGACGTCTTGAACATCGCCTATAACTCACAAACCTTGCAATACGTTTTACCACAAAAATACTGAAATATCCGTAAGATGAAGGTATCTTTTCGAATACACGAATGTTTAATAATAAAAGTTTATCGGTTTTCTAGAAAAAAATCCCAAAGAAGCATGTTGTTTTGACCGTTCTAGGTAGGCCACCCCTCTTAAAATTTCATGAAACGTTAAACTGATTTATCTAAAGTCAAGGTATTTTTCCCAGTTAACAGATTTCAAAATTTTTGCCTAAACTATCTTCAGTGAAAGAGAATAATTGGTCAATATTCAATTTGTGTTTAATCGAAAGCAAAGTGACCAAAGATGAGTGTTATTGTTACCACCAAAGTCGTTGTCACTGGATTCAACGAAGTATTGCTTCTTGACGATCGTGACTGGTTCCTCCACAGGTACCTTAGTCATTGTGAATTGCTCCAAAATTTGAAGATTTAATTTCGGCTTTACTAGCACTTCGGAACTGCTCGCAGCTGCAGCTTGCGCCACTTTCATCAACGTTTCATGATCAGTCGTATACTCGGAGGCGATCACTAAATCCAAAAATGGATCCTGGCTATTTTCAGGTATGGTCGAATCTGGAACAAATATATTAAACATTGCACATTTCTCGTGCAATGGAAAAGGCTAGTTGAAACAAAGCATAACCTCTCGTACACGGAACTGCAGGGTGAATAAAAATTGATGACCTCCTATTTCAGGTTTTGCACCATTCGTTAACACATTGTCTTTTAGGGTTGTGATGAAGTATGTATAAATGTTCCCTATTGTAACACGACTGCAAGTGCAGAATTCAGAGGGGCAAATGTATTCCTGAATTAATATAAAATAAAACTATTATTTCGGGAATTGGGTTTACATTTGTATTAATTCCTTCTTTGAGAGTAGCAGTGGTTTCAATTATACTAATTTCCTTAATTTGTAGGTATATATGAGTTTGTAAGTCATTTTCACATGTGCTTTTATTATTTCTTGCACTATAAATGTAATTTTATCCATCTTTGATTTTATTTTTATTAGAAAAATATAGAAATTTAAAAATATAGATTTTTAAAATATATTATTTTTTACGTTCCGATGTACATATTGGACAAACAAAGTTTATTTCGGTTGCTCGACATATTTCGTGACCCTATCTGTAACAAACATTACATCGAAACTATTGTTCTCCGGTAAGCGGTATTAGGGGAGAGTGGGGTAATGGCGAACACCTAAGCGAGAAAGCAAACAGATCGAAAACTTTGTGAGATACGAATTTGTTTTTTATTTATAAACATACTCAAACTAGTCCTCTATAAACTACTCTAACGAATTTTGCAAAAATTTTAATAAAAATTAATTTTATAATGAAAAAACCAAACCCCTGCTGTTCGGATTTACCCGACTGCTGGTGGGGTAATTCCGAATTGTGCATGGGGTAATCATGAACAGAGTTACATATCGCAGAAGTCGAAGAGGAAGCCTCTCGATGTGCTTTCACTGCTCCCGCTGCATCTTTCGTGTGCCCATAAGTTACATTTGTAACACATTATCCAGTCTTCAGTGGGTGGGTATGTATACATTTCATTACAATAAATACAAATATATATAATTTCTTTATCAACATTTTTCGTCCTTGTTTTCTTCTTCTTTGATTCTTCATCTGCATTCCCCTCCAGGATTTCCTCATCAAAAGTTTTCAAATTCCTAACACATTTCTTCTTTACTTTATCATCTTTTTTCGTCCCATTCTTTGGCACTTCTGTGTCCTCCTTTTTATCCTCCTTTTTCTTCTTCTTTAGTTCTTCATCTGCTAAATATTGCAGAACTCGCACGGAAAGCGCGATTTCAATGGTCAACCCATAAAAAACGTTGCTACAACCTCTACCTAATGAATTTTTGAAATTCCTCCTCTTGTGCATTAGATAAAAAATTGCAATTCGTCTGAATATCGAAAAAAATAGTAAAGGTCGTTTTTTAAACTTTTTTTGTCTGAGCCTGTAATGAAAATTCAAAAATTCCTTTTGTAGATTTAAGTAAGTTTTATACATGCTGAAATTTTCATCAAAATCGGTTATCGTTGCTAATCTCAAAGGTTCGAGATTACCCCATCCGAGGTGTTCCCCATTACCCCACGACATCAAAAAATAAAAAAGAATTTATTTCAGAAGTTAGAATCATAATTCAAGCAACATATTAGTCACAAAATGTTGGTAAAAAAGTGCTTTATTTCAACTTAAAAAAATCCCAATTGTATCATTAATTCAACAGTTATTACATCCAATTAAAGATGGACAAAATATTACTTGAAATATTACTTTTCTGCGCGGCATTGGATATGACCTAAACTAATAGCTAGTGGAGAGGGAACATCAGTTTTTATTTATTAATATGCCGTAACCACCGCGTTCGGTATTACCCCGCGTTCGCCATTACCCCACTCTCCCCTAAGAACACCCATACTGCTAAAAGAGAAACACTATTTTCATCACGGAAAATATTTGAATCGATTTCATTCTTTAAATACATAATTAATCAGGTATTTCTAGTAGATATTCTTGCATTCACGGAATTATTAGACTTGCTTTCTCCGAATGGGATGTAAAATTGTGGCAGTCCAATCAGTTTTTACACTATTAAGATTCTCTAAAATCCTTTCCTTTCTGTAATTGTTGATCACATGACGCTGCAATTACAGTATATCTTCCTACATATGTTTAGGTACTAATTCAGTGCATAACTGATAAATGTTAGTGCTTACATTGCGAGATATAACGGGTGGCGATATTAGGTAGAGGAGACCGGGGCGAAGTGGGACGAAAAAAGTTTGAAGTCGATATATATGGGGTAAAGTGAGTTACTATCCGGAGTAAAGTGAGATGCAACAAAATAAGAACTTTAATTAAGGATACAGGTAAATATTAACCCCTTGCGCTGGAATGATGTGTGTAGCACGGCAGCTTCTGGTTTTTGTACCGTGGTTGTCAAAAACTGTGACAGATTTTTCATTTTTTTTTTTGAGGTTAGATTCTGTTCCATCACGCCGCGTCGTTTTCTATATAGCCAACTGACAGGTTAGGATATTGCGCACATCACTTGCGCATTGGTTCTTAGCAGCCATTTGCAGCTCAGTTTACCCCGGTCACTTTACCCCGAATGTGTACTCGGTGGAAAATTAATTACTTAATAATCTTAGTATTAACGTTTTCTCAAACGCGTGTACACGTATGTTTATAAGCTTGTTTTAAACACGCAGAAAATATTTGGAGTTAAAATAACACATTTAAGACTCGTTTATCCAAAAAGTTAAATCGGAAAGAAAACCAATTGGAAGTCTCTAAAACTTCATTTTTAATTTTTTAACTGAATTTCCATTTTTCGATATCTGAATGTGCATAATTATCATTGTGGTAGTATTACACACATTTATTACGTCACCAAAATTTGTAAATATATTGTATTGTTAAAGAATAAATTAAGGAAGCTCATTTTACCCCGAGGTTCACTTTGCCCCGGTCTCCCCTACAGTCGCCCTTCATATTCTTCCGAATTGTAGAATAAAATGCTAAGTAATCTACTGGACAAAAGAATCAAAAGTGACATAGGGTAAAGGACCCAATTACTGGCAGCCAACCCAATTACTGTCACCTTAAGTTATTTTACTTAAAATAACGAATAAATAAACGTTTAAGTAAAATAGCTTAAGGTGACAGTAATTGGGTTGGCTGCCAGTAATTGGGTCCTTTACCCTAAATGTCTGAATAAAAAATACTCTGTTTCATTATTACGTTACATATCCCTTTCAATACAATACAATCTTTGCTTCAAATATTTTTTCATTGCACAAATAGTTTATGAGTAACTAAGGATTACCATGTTAAATTACTCATCCTGACCATTCTTCCCCATTGTATTAAAAAAACAAAGTCCAATTAAAGAAATAAAGGGTAATAATAGTGGGAGGTGATTTTCAACAAATCGTCGCCTTCTTCTTTATTCCATTCTCTAGATTACGCAAGTAACAAATTTGAAAATTATACATGAATTATAAAAAAAAAACAGATGAATACGTTCCTACCATAAATATGCACATGAAAATGATTACTCAACGAGAATAATTGTTATAAGACCCAAATATTAGAAGACATGCCACCGCAATATTTAGTTTTGCAGAAAATCTCGAGCAGCACGAATAGACTTGTCATCGGTAATTTAATTTATAGCGATTTCACTAGTTTTTATTAATGTCCAGGGCACAAAGTCACGATGTAATAAAAGTTGGTAAAGTCACGTTAAATTCTGATGAATGGGAATCGTTTCGGGCACAAAATGGAAAATGTTTGTTGCATGCCTGTATCTCTAATGGCATACCGAGACTGCATTCGCGCATCACAAATATTTTCACAATCTGATAGGAAATATTATATGAGTATTTTGAAAAGTATTACACAGGCCTGACAATTGTTTCCAATAAAGTAAACGTGCTGATTTGCATTGGTTTGAAAGTTCGTTGTGGAAACGTGAGATGATCTCAAACTAAAGCCATTACCGTTTGGATTTAATAATTAGGTGAAGATCAGGTGTACAATTTGCAAGATTGGATTTAACAAACTGTGACTGCTCGATTTATTGAAATGTAATATGCGTTATTTATTATTCCCGAATTCTAAGCATAATTATTCTAAAATTTGGAACTATTGATGGAACGGGATAACTGATTAGTGGCCTTGAGGTACCAACACATTTCATTCTGACTATAATTAAATTCACGAGAAATAATATTGACCTCGTCCCTTGTAACACGAAGTCACGCTCGTTGCACGCATTATGTTCCCAATATTGGAATTTAGGCGTCGTTACGTGGTTGAATTCAACAAACGATAAAATCATTTAAGGTATATAACAGTTTTGAACGGTTCATAGATTCACTTCGAATTAATTGTAAATGTAAATTAAACCTCCAATTAAAAATTAATATAATTTATATCAAAATAATTACCTACATTTAATTTTCAAATAAATTTAACATAAAATTAGATTAATTTATAAACTTCCAGTTAATCTTAATATAATTTATATTAAAATGTAATTTACATAATACATCTGTTTTCACGAATATCATAATATAACCTCGAGTATATGAATATTAATTAACTGAATTTATTACAGAAAATGTAATAAGTTATAACTGTATTGAAATCTACAGTTCTAGCGGTAGAAACGAGACCTTTAAAAAACAACATGTAAATCAACAATTAAGGAAATTAATGGCTATAGCAGAATTATGAATAGATCACTATTGGTAGTAAGAACATGAAGACGTACCTTCGTAAAAACAATTGAAGCTACCCTTTTTGTTTTTGAGAAAAGAATTTCGACTATTCATCAAGGGTGTGTACTATGCTAAAAATTGATTGTAGCAAATGTACTTCATCTTCTTACAAACCATATTTTGTTTGCTTATGTTTACAAATAATATCAATAGTATCATGATTAAAAACACATATATTAGAAAGAGGCTGCGATAATGTCGATAATATAGTTTCTTGAGGACATTTGTGTGTACAATGACCTAAATACCATTTTTAAATATTCCAGCGTTAATACAGGGTGGTCCAAAATAACTGGCAATTTAAAATTGTCGCGTTTTATGTTATCAAATGTAATCGTTAAATGTTTTTATTTGCTTCCTTGCATAATTTGCACGCAACCTAAGAAAGTTTGTTATCTTGTTTGATTTAAGGAAGAATGCCACCCCGAGACGATTAAGTGTAGCGTATGGCATAATTGACGAGAACATGGTTTAAAAACATAGAAGAAAATTATAATTATATCGAATACTAGAATTTATTTTACGACTTTTTATACAGTTGTAGTCAAAACAAAGCTAAAACTGCGAACGGTAACAAAAAGAAGATATTTTCATTAGGAAGAATTACATTGGGCTACAAAATCAAGGACCATGAAACCATTTTTAAAAATATATGCTGGCTTTCGAGGGATTTGTAATTCTAAATCCCAAAATAATCGCAGATTTGCTCAAACGCGTACATTTTTTAACCGACTTCAAAAAGAAAGAGTTCCTTATTTAATCTACGACTCTTAATTTTTTAAGTCAGCGCCGGATGATGGGGCGGCGACATAAAAAATTGAGAGTCGTAGATTAGATAATCAAAATTAATTTTGCGCAACAAAATTTTTTTTACTTTTAAGCGCATTTCTATTTTTTTTATAAATCGATTGTAATTTAAAAAAAAAATTCACAACTTGCTTTGATGTTTTTATGTTACAATATGCGATTGAATGAAATTAGTAGATTCTGAAAAATTAGAGAACTCAACACTGACTGATGCGGCTTGATGATCCAGTATTAAGTCTCCTAAAAATTTCTGGTAAGTTCTAATATTTATCTACAACAACCGTTATAGAAATCCTAAAGCCTAATCATAATCACCCTGAAATATAATCTTAAAAGCCTAGTAATAAAATATTATAAAAATATGAGTTTCAAAATTTCTTTTTACCACTATTGTAGAACAAATAGACTTCAAGCATTAACTGGCTAAAAAAATTAGGACTATTTCTGTAGTAGAATGTTATTCTGATGAGGGTTCAGGTGATGACGGTTCTGTTGTACAATTTCTGATTTATAGATATAATATTATATTAGTAGAATCTTTGCGTTAAAACATAATAATTCAATTACATATTCCAAATATTTGATCTATCAAGTTAGTCCAGATAAAATGGAGGTTGTACTAAATTTAAATACACTAATACGTGAGTAGTTAATTGATCCATTTATTCAGGGGCGGATTTCTATATGTAGAAAAATGTGTAAATTTTGGGCGAAAGAAATAAAATTGGGACACAATTAGCAATGTAGCAAATTAGCAATAACTCATATGTGAGTTGCCATAATAAGTTAATTTTAGAATTGTCTCAACTCATTCAATTAAAATATTTGATGATATTTCACATAAAGGGCGACAAACCCATGTTGGCCTAGGGGCGCCAAATCTTAAAATCCGCACCTGCATTTATTAGTACATACTTTAAACGTGGTCCCGTCACTATTTAAAACAATACAATTTTCGTAGTTGCCTCTACTTACGGCTGGCGTTCTTCAAATTCATTTCATGTACATTCACTGGCTCGCTCGTCTTTGCCTTCTGATCACTTTGACCAGTTTGTTGTTTGTCCACGAGCGCAGTGGGTGGCTCTCCCTGTAATTGAAGCTTCGCTGATACTTTCTCCTGGTTGGCCTGCGCCGACTTCGTTTGATCGTTACTAGAAGCCTTCGACTTCAATTGTTTTGCGTCGATATTGGTGGGAATTCCTTCCGTGGCAGTCGACAGGTCGAGATCATGGGCGAAAGCCATCATGTCCAAAGCTGTAGTCAGTGCGCCACCGAAACCAGCAGTCACTGCTGAGACTTGGGGTTGGTCTACGTTTGGACTGTGCAAACATTGACTGTCATTAATTCGTGTTTGCAATTTCTACATAGCTAAAGTAGGTCTTCAGTTATTGTGTGTGCATTGAATGAGTATATGAGTGAATTTAAGATACAGGTAATAATTTGACATGACTATACTCATTATTGAGATACAGGACCCAATTACTGCCTCTTTAAGCGTTGATCCTGACATTATCTTATAGTTTTGTACATATAGGCAAAACATATAATGTTGTCCTTGTTATATATTATTGTTTAATATGTTTACGTGATGAAAAAAATTTGCTGAACCTTAAAACTTGGATTTTTATGTTATGAAATCATCAATTTCAAAAATATATTTTGGGATCTATTACTGACACCATTAAAATGTGTTTGACTGAATTGCTGACACCCCAATTACTGCCAGCTAACCTAATACTGTTTATGTCATTTTAAGGTTACTTCGTGTCATGTACATGAGCAACTACTGCTATGACAGTAATACCAAAATGCTTGAAACGCTTGTACCAATCACTGTCACCCAATTAATAAGTAAAAAGACTTAATGAATCGTTGAATTCGGATCTTTCTTACTTTCTATGATGCTTATATTATTTAAAACATTATATTTTGTTATGTTAATAGCTTAAATATTACAATTACAGCATTTTCTTTCACGCCTTGTTGTCTCTTTCGCTAGTAAGGAAGTCATCGTTTTCACTCTCCGAATATTCGCTTAAAATATTTTATCGTTTTATCCAAATTAACGAAGAAAAATTAAGTCCTGTGTTTTCCATCGTATAAATAACAGTTTCAATTGTATGCTAAATTTTTGTATGCATTATTTCATAAGATTTATTCGTTATTTTACGTAAAATAGCTTAGGGTGACAGTAATTGGGTAGGTGGCAGTAATTGGGTCCTTTACCCTAGGGGAGCGATGTAAATATTGGAATATGCAGGTGAAATTATGTAACAGGTTTCTGCGTGTACGATCTAAAATGATAAGATGCCAAAGAACTACGGAACATGAGGTACTGTTTGAGAGAACCAAATAATATTTTAGGATATCCAAGGTACTTTTAAACCACTTGTCTAAAAAGAATAAAAATATCTATTCAAATGGGATGAGCTGAAACTATTGCAGCTATTTTACTAATAACATCAAAGGGAGAGGATGTTTATAATGAGAGGTAGTAGGACATCACAGGCTATGGAACACACAATAATATTGTAATGAAGTAAATAGATCTCCAAAAACTTCCAGTTTGTGTCCAATTACTTTCCAACAAAATATTAATTTTAAGTATCCTGGAAATATAGGAACCACGATTTTAATAACATCATTATAAACAGTAATTATAATAAAACCTGAAATACTTTTGGTGTTTATAATGAGGGAACTGATCTATTCGCAAATTTAATGCTACTATTTTTCGTGCAGATAATATCCTTCAACGTGTGTATGTTATATAAGTATAATAACGTGATTATCCAATTCGAATACAAGATTAAAAATAACAGATTTACTACAAATGTGAAATTTTATTTTGCTTTCAATTAATTCAGTTATAAATAAACCCTTATTTATTCCTCAGTTATAAATTAATTAATTAATATTTAAAACGTATCGAATAGGGAAAAGGGAAACAGAAAACAGAAAATAAAAGACAGTAAATACAGTGGAGCCTAGATAATACAAGACAAGTGGTTTTATCAAGTTGAAGTTGGTTTATCGGGACCGGAGTCATCGAAGCTACACTGTAAAAAAATTCTGCTGCTTTCGGTAGTATTAATTTCTCATTAATAAATCATATATAAATGATTGACTAGAAATTGTAGTTGATAGTCCACGATCTACAGTACAATCGTGGACTGCGAAAGTTTATGTAAATGTTTATGCGAAAGTTTTTATAAGAAAGGACTGCACAAGTATGACTTTGGCAGAAATATATTTCGTCATTGCAGATTGCATACATTTTGAGTATTTCGCATATTCCTAGCATAGGTACCTATACAAAAATGTCTCACGAATTAGCAATTTATTTTAATTCAATTTCCAGGCAAGTAATAAAATTAATCAATCTTTCGACTCCAGGAATACTACTTCAATTGCATCGGTACAGGAAGTTTGAAAAAATGAGACCCTTCCTTCGGACTTTGCATATGCAGGCTGTGTCACGTAACTTTATCACCTGAAATATTTCTTTTATATTTAAAAATTCATAAAAATGTTTCTAACAAATGTTACATAGTTTTACGGGGTCGGTGTATAGTAACAATAGTTTTATTAATTAATAGTTTGTTAACGAGATGAAACATTGTTTCTTTCAGTTTTTTCAAGGACGTTTAGTGACGTTGAAAGACTTATTGTTATAGGTCATTGAATTCATATTTAAATTGGCTATCAAGTACCGACAAAGAAAGTATACCATTCCACTTAAAAACAAAATTGACCTTCGGATCTTAGTAACTCTTTCCAAGAAAATAAAACTATTGTTACTACACGCCGCGCCGGCCCCCACAAAGCTATGCAACTTTGTAGGAAATATTTCTATGAAATTTTAAATATATCAGGAATATTTCAAGTGATAATGTCAAGTGAAACACCCTGTATGTATAAAAGCCAATATAAGAAATCGTCAGATTTTATATTCCACCCTCGTCCCTTCCTTCCGCAAGTAACATTGTTACCTTGCATTTTTTCCCGTTATTAAAATGCTTTTAAAGGTTTATAGGTATAATTATTCATTTAATTTCCGTTTCGTGTGTGCAATGAAACATCGTTTTTTAGGCTACCTGACTTCCTTTCTCCCCCTCCCCCTTTGTAAAAAAAAACGTTAGACATTTGCATCCCTCCCCCTCCAAAAAAGCCTTACGTAATTTAAAGATGACTCCTAATAAGCAATCCCAAGCATCATCGTGTATTCAAATGGCGAATGAAACCGGCTGCAATGTCGAGGAAATGTTAGAATTATATCTCAAGAAATACGCCTTACCAGAAGCATTTAGTAGTTCGTAAGAAATCAAGTAAAAAATTGAAATACAACTAGTAATTTTGACAAATCTTAACAAACATATGTAGGGTAAAGGACCCAGTTACTGACACCTGATCAATTACTGTCCCCTTAAGGGGGCCGTCTCACCGGGCCTCGAATGTGTGCGGACGCTCACACAAGCTAAGTTAAGCGTGTACATATACACGTGTAGTAAACAAACCGGTTCAACCGTCTTTCGTCCTGGAATCGGCCAGAAGGAAGTTTTTGCGGGTACAGTTACCTTCAGTAAACATCTGTGCAGGGTGGTCCGGTGTGTTTGAACGCTAATAAGCATTGTACATTGAAATAATAATGAATTTATAAATCGAAAACTGACAGAATGAAGCTTCAAGGCTTCTCCGTTGGTGGCGCTAATGGTGTACTGTAGCTACGTAGCACTAGCGTGACGTATAAATTCATTATTATTTCAATATACAGTGCTTATTAGCGTTCAAACGCATCAGCCACCCTGCACAGATGTTTACTGAAGGCAACTGTACCCGCAAAAACTTCCTTCTGGCCGATTCCAGGACGAAAGTCGGTTGAACCGGTTTGTTTACTACACGCGTATACGTACACGCTTAACTTAGCTTGTGTGAGCGTCCGCACACATTCAAGGCCCGGTGAGACGGACAATAACAAAACTGAGACGGCCCCCTTAAGCTATTTTAGTTAAAATAACGAATAAACAATCTATAGTATAGATTATAAGTTGAAATACATAATTCTTTTTATGTATCACTTTACAACGTTTATTTATTCATTATTTTAAGTAAAATAGCTTAAGGTGACAGTAATTGGTCAGGTGTCAGTAACTGGGTCCTTTACCCTATTCCATAACAAAATAGTTTATCTGCCCTCAAAAACTCTTCTCTGTAGTTTGTAGCGGTACAACATTGAAAGATACTCATTTGTCACTGTCGAAGAATAACGAGGTACACATAACAAGGCTTTAATAAAAAATACTGTTTAAACAATTATGAGTTATCGATATGCGTCAGTGTGTGTACTTTACGTGACCGATCACGTCGATCTATCGGAACAGAGTTCAGCATCCGTTGGTCTGCAGTTTCTTTACATTTCGGGCAAAGTTTCCAGACCACCCGTGGCATTAATGTTGCTAGAAGTGCAAATGGCAAATCGAGCTCGAGGCAATTACGCAGTGATAAAAAGCCTTATCCTGGTGCGCTGTGAATCATCCGTGCAAGGTCGACGATTGGAAATTTATGCGCGCAGTGTTCATGGGCAGGACTTTACGAATAGGGATGGGATTAAGAACATTGCAACCAAAGTCAAACAACTAAGAAACAAAGAAGCTCGAGTTTTGTATGAATATTTGGGTAAGTATAAAAATTGTTAACAGGGAGAAGTGAAGTTTAACGAAATGAAGATTAATTTTAAATGAAAAGCGCAAAACGTGATAACATTCCTCTTAAATAAAATCATAAACCTTGTACAGTTGAACACTACGTGGTTGCAAATATGTATTACATCGAAATTTAATTTGAAATTTAAGATAGTTATATTCATCGTTGAAGCATAGTTAAGTAAAACCATTGAAAAATATCGAGTTTCAGATCTATAATTGATAAGATTTTTATGAGAAATTTAGGAAATTTAAACATACTGTGCGTTATAGAAATTTGATCAAGAAGTTTGAAATAAAAGAATAATGAAGGTATTTTCAAGATTTATTAGTTCAATATATTTAGAATGTATTAGAATATATTCTGTATACTGAAAACATGAGAATACATAATATCTCATATAAAAAGTAAATAGAATAGAATATAACCCTAGTAGCATTTGTTGTTGGCATACAGTTGGGCCACGCACATAATTTTAGTTGGCCAACAGTTAGATTTGGCACTTTTTTTTCAGGTTGGGCCAACAACAGAGGGCCAAGGTAGGCTTTCCTACTCTTGCCCTACTATTTATAGGGCTTACCGTAAAAGCCCCATTGAAAGTTTCTTTCCAGAAGGCGTCTTAAACAACTTCAAAAGACGTTGTAAAGACGTCTTCTTCAAGTCTGGATTAGGAAAAAAAAATTTCGCGTTGAGGAGGGGAATTGAACTCAGACTTTCCGCTTAGAAAGCAACCGCTGTTTGCAACTATCCAATACACTTACTTGTAAACAGTTCTAATTTTTAGGTACATAACAAGTATTAAGTGTTTCTAAAAACTATGCAGTGACGCGAAATATTCTACAAAATATCATTCGACCTTTAGACTCGTTCCTTAAGATTTCACATTCGTCTTAAGACAGACGTCCTCTTTACGTATTTATAAATAAGGAAAGAAAAACCAGAACTTGGAATATAATAACATGTTTTTGGATGTAGCAAATTTTCTGACGTTTGTAAGACGACATTTAATCATCGTTGTAAATTGTTTGTTAATTAACCAACCATGATTGGCATTACTACGCATAGTAATTATAGGCCCAACATTGAATATTCGTAGGCAAACTGTCGTAACTCTTTGTTAATTAACCAACCATAATAATTGTAGGCCCAACATTGAATATTCGTTGGCAAACTGTCGTAAGTTTTTTGCCGTAGGCCCTATGTTGGGAATTTGTAGGCAAAACTCTAACTATATCCCAACTAATTCCCAACTGTTGGCTACCGTTGGCCAACCGGAAATGCTACTAGGGAACAATGTTTCGATCTTTCAGTCTCAGAAAATTATTTGCATGCTTTGTAGGTTTTATGGAATCAAATAAGCTTAAACAAATTAAACAATTGTTTCATATTAATTTAGAGCTGTAGCAATCCTTAGTACACTGCTAATTGTAAGTGGTGAAATATCTTATTAATAACTGATAGAGATAAAGATAAAAAAAACAAGTGAGAAAATCAAGAACGTTAAAGCTTACCGCTATAAAAGTTATAAATCATATTTAGAAATCAGAAAAACAAACAAACATACAGAGGATCGAAGCTAAATAAAATCGTTTAATAACAATCAGGGATATTAAGGGAAAAACATAAAAAATAAATACGTCCACAATAGAATGCAACATGTATCAGGAAAAAACATTGTAATATGAACAGTGAAAGGAAGTTCTAAACCAGCGCTTCAAAATTTAGTGCACTATTTTGACAATTCCCCAAAAATTTCATAAAGGTGATAAAAGTACAAACAGCGCTCTGGAATGAAAAATAAATTGGTTTGCTAAAAAATACGTTCCAAAGTCACGCAAAAGCTACCATATTATATTTAACAATGAAAGCGATTTTAATATCCTGGAATCAAAATAATTAAGTGGAACTGGAATATGCAGAAGGGAGATTCCGTACAGAAATATTATTGGCAAATAACACAGATAATAAATAAAAGTAAAATATTGGTTGATAATGTATAGGGTAGGACAAAATCTTTGATGTAACCATGGAGAAAGTGATTCGACATCTCAAAATAAGTCCAAATTATGAAATAAATTATTTTTGTGCGAGTCTTCATTTCCGACAAAAACTATTTTGGAAATTACTCAGATACGTATACAATTAAAATTTGGCCAAATACAGTAGTAACCATGACTAACAAGGGAACACCGCGAACCCGGATTCACCGATTGGAACGCAACTTTGTGTTTCATTTGGGCCCTATCGCCCTTTAAGGGGGTGAAAACTAACCTCAAAGTCAAATTGGCACTTCTACTTTTTCGCGTATAACTCCCAAAGTACAACAGATAGAGAAAAATGTTTTAAACAAATGTTTCATGATGCAATAAGCGCTACAAACTTGCATTAATAAAATTTTGAAACGAGTTAAAAAAATACCTGAACGAAAACAAACTTTTTCCAAAATTTTGCATCATTAAACTTTTGTTCGTAACACTTTTCTTGTCTGTTGTACTTTGAGAGTTATATGCGAAAAAGTGAAAGTGCCAATTTTACTTTGAGGTTAGTTTTCACCCCCTTAAAGGGCGATAGGGCCCTATAAGGCCAAATTTTTGTTTTGTGTCACCCTAAAAACCTACGAAGTTGCGTTACAATTGGTGAGTCCGGCTTCGCGGTGTTCCCTTGTCAATAAATTCTTGTACAAAAATAAATTGAAAATGTATAACATGTACTTTTCCATCAAAGTTTGCATTTTCGAGGAAATCGATTTTGAAGATTTGTCGAATACTCGTGCATATACTTGACTCACAAATCGAGTCCACCTTCAAAACCAATTTTCTCGAAGGTGGAAAAAGGATGTTCTATAATTTCGATTTACTTCTCCACGAATATTGATTTCAGTGTTCTTAGCTGGACTTCTAATCGTCTAATTTTCAAAGTCATCGTTCTCGATAACAAATACCTGCCTGGTACGAAAAATAGTTCTTTTAAATTTTCGACTAATTTTGAGATATAGAAATCACCCCAATGCATTGAGCTTATCACCCTACATAATAATAGAACAAAACAAATGAATATAGTATCTATGAATGATGGTAATATAGTGACTCAAGGACGAGGGGTAGGATTAAGGGTTGAGGGGAAAAGATAAGGAGATAAGAAAAAGATAAGAATAGACTAAGTAAACTGGAATTAGACATAATGGACGACGGAAGAGAAAAAAAAGTTTAGAATAAATTTTAGAATTACATAAATAAATTAATCTAATAAACAAGAAAGAGTGCGTGACATATGCAAAACAGAAAGATACCTATGCAAAAATTAATTTATAAGAGTTTTTTTCACGAAATTGGGCAAAACTTGCAAGCTCTGACAACCTGTATTTTGTAAATACATTGGAAACCAACAAAATAATGATTTTACCTCCATCCCCTTAATGTCACGTAGACATCATGTTTCAATTTCATCAAAATACCAGACATCGACCACAAAAACTGATCGGTTGGGCGTGGAATGGCCCAGATGCAAGTTTAACAGGTAAGGTGGTATAAATACGAATACAATAGAAATATTATAAATTGTAAAGAATTCATTAAAATTGTCACATGTGTGTACAGTAATATTGGCCCCACTGCATGCATAATTTATGTTAGTACGTATGGAAAGTAACGGGTGGTAGAAAGCATTTATAACGAATGCAAATCATGGATATTGTCGAATCTCATCAATTCCTTGATGATTTCCTTGATTATTTTTTATGCGATACAGAGAATATTACCTTATTCTGACTGGCGTAGAGAAAGACGCCCGTCCCCACATTATTCGTCGCAGCTCCTCGCCAGTCATGCCGCGTTTTCTTAATTCAGTTATTGTGACTTTGCCAACACGCTGTAAGTATAAATCACGCGGTATAGAAATTTGCGAGCTGAGGTGTCATCGGGGAATGCAAGCTAAATTGCAGTTGTTACTACCACAAGACTGTCAACAAATTAAATTCATACCACTGACAGCAATATAATTACTTGAACCTAACAAATCGTTGTAAATATAAAGCAATAAAGAGGGATTAAGCAAAACAGGTGATGTATGTATCCTTTTTTTTTTAAAAAAAGCGCTCGTACTAATAGGATAAGCAAGGGTACATAATTATTAAATTAATTATATTCAATATAAACACGTAGGTATATCAATAAGCAAACACTATTACGGTTAATTATAATTGCCCATAATGTCCATAATGCAAGAACCCTGAAGGTGTGGATAATTATTAAACCAGGCATCATATTCATGCCGAGAGAGCTCATACATAAATAATTAGTAACAGTATATTAACTGAAATTTAGAACCTCTGCCGTTGCATTAGATACATACTTAACGTTTCCATAGTAACGACTTTTTAATGCACGGGATATAATATTTGCGATCAAGATTCGAATCAGTCGAACGCGAAATCGCTGTAATTAATACGTGAAACGTTTACATGAGAAATATATCGTGAATTGAGTTGTTCGCAATTAATCCATAACGTACGCACATAAAATGCAATAAAGAAAGAAATATGTGATATCACCTTCCAATTAGCCACGGCGCCTTTGCGTTGCTTCGCCTTGGTCTTTGATTTACTTTTAATAACTAGAACTCCTCGTTGCTCGGAAGCAGGGTTGTTAGGGTCATCCCCAGGCCCCAGCTTGATACTATACTCTTGCAAGTAATTCTGTGCATGTTTTTGTGACACCGCACGCTCCAGTGAGACCACGATTTTCGCCCACTGAAAGTAGTTAAACGCTCCAATGTATAGTAGAATCAAGATGTGGCGAAGCACATGTGCGTTGCTGAGAAAATGTTTAGCGGGTCGCCATAGGGGCAAGTCTTTTCGTCACGCGGTGCTATGTATATGATCCGATTCGTCCGTGTTATTACGTTGGCTAATAACAGACAATACCATGCAGACTATGGAGATATAAACTATCGGACCCGCATTCCTCCCGCTTGCCATTTTCTCATCAACGCACAGTACGTAGGTGCTTGAAGTGCATTACAGTGCAGTGTGTTGTAGGAATATAAATATTGATGTGAAAGCAGCGAGGGCAAAGTCTATAGCGCTCTTGAGTGAAGGTAGAATCCGGGGATATATTCAGCGTACTCAAATTCTGGGACCCGGGTGGCAGTCAAGCGCGGAACTGTTAAGGTGGAATCAGACGGCACTAGGATCGGCGAGCCGGCTCGGCAACTCGGCTTGGCAAGCCTAGGCGGAGCCGAGCCATGACCGATCAGACGGCGCGTGGATCGGCGATTCACGCGCAAAGATCGCCGATTCATGCGCCGTCTGATTTCACCTTAACCTCGCGAATCAGCGATCATGAGGGTTCTCGCGGCGCGTGGATCGGCGTGCCGGCTCGGCTCGCCAAGAATGGTCCACGCTCGCATGCCGACGTCCCGACGATCCATAAACGTTCTCACGGCGCGTGGATCGGCGGGCCGGCTCGGCTCGCCAAGGATCGCCGGGGCTCGCCAAGGGGCTCGCCAAAGCTCGCGGAGGATCGGCCAGGCTCGCGTGTCGGCGATCCATGAGTGTTCTTACGGCGCGTGGGCTCGGAGAGTCTCGTGCCAGGTTCGCCGATCCTAGTGCCGTCTGATTCCACCTTTACCTTGCTAACCGTTGCGTGGGTTTTGGGATAACTGCAAGAGTGTGTGTGCGCCTACACGCGTGAGGCCCAGGTATATGGACTCGTGGTACGAGCCAGTATGGACTCAGGCAGTCTTGCAGTTCACCCACAGCTTATGCTGTGGATAGCAACGTAAAAGTTCCGCACTTGGTTATTGCCCGGGTCCCAGAACTGGAGGAGGTATTTACACCCTAAAGGGCAGGCCTGTTTTGGACAATCTTATTTTGGTATTTTAAGAATTTTTAGGATCTTCAAGCCCCGGTGTGTATGGGAATGTGACCAAATAAGTGCTTTGTAACCTCAGGGATATTGTAGAAATAGGTTTCGTAATTTCTGTCTGTTCGGGATCTACGGAAGAAGGGGCCTCGGGTGATGGGACTCGAACTCGCGATCTTGCGGATCCTTTGGCGTATCGACCAGCAGCTTTACCAACTCCACCAACTCCGAGGTCGCCCGTTCCGGGCTCCCTCTTATGGGGGTTCCTGATCCCATAGTGATTCTCAATTAAGGAGTCTCCCTACTTTGACGGACGTAAAATGATGCGAACTTTAGGAATTTTTTAAAACAAAACCATTTAATATATGTAGTTCCAGCTTTGTGGCTTTATTTATCATTTTTTAGAGAATATGAAAAAATTATATGCAAAAATAGTTGTTATATCCGCAGTTGTAGTGCTTCAAATAGAGCGCCTTACAAAAATCATATGCGCATTGTTAGCACAAAATCAGCCGTTGTAGTTGTCTGACATAGAAAAGTTAAAAAATGGTATAATCTGTATGAGTGTGGCTATTGTCTGAACTAGATAAATGAGAAATACTAAAAAGCAAAAAAAAAGTGGCAGCGTCTAACACAGGAAATTTCGATTTCTGGAAAAAATCGCTGGTTTTTTAAGGCGCAGAAGTTCAATTTTGCAAAAGTCGACTTAGTATTAGAAACAACGAGAATGGAACATCTATTGAATACATGTACAATTTGAAGTAAATCGGGTGATTCGTTTTTCAGATATTATGCCAACCAATTGGAAAAATATCGGTTTGAGAAAAAAACGCGTCTAAAGTTTTGGGTACCGTTTTTTAATTAAATTATTTTAAAATGTTTTCTAAATATGTACAAACATAGGCATACAGTTTATAATTAATATAATTTGATGGTTTCTCTTAAAAAAATCCCGAATAACGCGCTCCTTCTCAGGCTGTCACACTAGGGAGACCCCTTAAGTTCCAATCACGATGTGCGGAGCAAAGGAACGCAAAATGTAACTGTGAGAGTGGCCACTAGTCAGACGATATAATGGAGATAGCTTTCCAGTGGCCTTGAATGGCCAATTGATTTTCTTCCGACAATTCACTTACAATTTAAGTATACGAATATAGATATTATTTTTATGATTATGATACAGGGTGTCCCAGAATTGTGGGACAATCCGGAACATACAATATCCTGATGCAAAAAGACATTGGAATGTCCTTTACCGTTTTGGGATTCAAAGCTTTGTTGTCGAAATATTAACAGTTGAATATTAGCGGGCGAACTCTCGGGCCGCGCAGTTTAAAGCCGAGTCAGTTGAGTGCGCACTAGAATACACTCGCGCGCACGCGCAGGAGGCGCGCATAGATACTGGTTCCCACCACAGTACAGCCGACCGTCTGGTTCAAACGGTGAAGCACGGCTAACCCACTTCTAGCTGTTCTACTGTGTGTGAGTCTATATCTACGCGTACCTTCTACATGCGCGTGCTAGGGGTCACTGCTCCGCGTCAGCTGTTTCGGCTTTGAACCTAGCAGCCCGGAAGTTCCATCCCTAATATACGACTGTTAATATCTCGAGAATGAAGCCTGGGATCCCAAAACGGTAAAGAACTTTTCGATGTCTTCTTGCATCGGGATATTGCATGTGCTGGATGAACCCTCAATTCTGGGATATCCTGTATAATACAGGATTCGAACATGCCTCCAGGAGACTAAGTACCCAATCAAGCCGCTTGAAAATCAAGTATTTTTTGCGAATTAATTACAAGGCGATGGAGGCAAGCAAAGACTTTTCCTTTTTTACAATGTTTATTACTACAGTGGACGCTCGATAATATGCCGCTGTTTAAAGTGCCGTTAGGAACGCCCCAGCTCACACGCATTACTCGCACGCGTGTGTGCACCTCCCTTTCTCTCACGCTCAGCGAGCCAATGAATGCTAACCCTTAATGGTGCCTCCACACTGGAGTTCGCAAGCAATTCGCAAGCAATACATATACGTGAATGTGTTTTTTCTTTTTCTCACATCAGTGCATTGAGCTATAAGTATACCTGGAGAGGGAACAGCAGTGGGAAGAAGTAGAGGCGACAGCGATCTGAGGGAAATAGAAGATAACAAGTGAACCTATCCTTCTTCCTATTATCCCTCTCACTCTGTACTATATGTGTTATGTATGTATGTGTGTGCGCAGATAACTTCACTCACATGCACTATACATTCATAGCCTGTTGTAAGACAGAGATAGGTTCAACCGTTATCTTCCCTCTTTCTCGGATCGGCCGCCATTGCTTTGTTCCCTCTCCAGGTATTCTTATAGCTCAATGCATCAGTGTGACGCACCTTAAGAGTATTCTGGTAGGGGGCAGCCATCACGGAAAAGAAAACAGGAGAGTTATGGGGAGAGCGCGCGTTACATTGGCTCTCGTTAATATGCCGCTTCTGAGAAAACACCGCCTCTAGAGCCCCGACTGCGGCACATTATCGAGCGTCCACTGTATCACGTAGAGTAAAAAAATAATTTTTTTTATTAAACATCTCTTTTACAAATGGCGCGACACGAGGTTATACAGTGTTTTAGAAAAAGTGTCTTTTGTTTTGCACTGATATTGAACTTAAGAATAAAGCTACAACAGTTTCCTTGGAATATGTTTCTCCTAGAACCTGTATTTTCGGCCTGAACCTCGGAAAAACGAATTGAACCAAAATGATTAGAACGGAAAAGGCGATTTTTGCAATAAATGTTGATTTTGGGGGTGCACAGATATGTGTTTGTTTTCTCTCGAAAGGTAGAGTTTGTACACTTTAATATTGAGGTTCAGCGCAGAAAGAAATAGATGAACTTGCTGGAAAAATTTCAAGTCGATCCGAACCTCCGTTTTTAGCAATCACTGCAAAACCACAAAAAAGACGTTTAAACATCAGACGACTGTAACGCCATCATATACATGTGTACAGGGTCAGCGTTTTATCTTGCAACCTGCGCTCGCGCGAACTTGGGAAAATTCTCGAAGCACGGGCATCACTGCTTTGCAGTGGTCACTTGCAGCTCTCCGAACGCCGGGACGGTGCATGGTTGTAGTGGAATGTGTCCGTGAAGCGCTGTTGCCATATTACCTGTTTGCGCGAGTGCAGGTTGCAAGACAAAACGCTGACCCTGTATGTATAGATATAAAAACAAAAAATTTTATTACAGTTTATAGGATTAATAAACATTTCCCAAAAATACTTGTCACAATTTGTATTCATTTCCTTGTAATTAATTCCCACCAAAAATTACATTTTTACCAAATCTGCCTGCGTAGTCCTCTTAATAAAATACGATTCTACTTGCAAGCAATCGTATCACTTCTCAAATTTCTAATACACGATGCAACCACTTCATTAATCTTTGATATTATTCATAAATAATATTGCTACACAACTGTCAACAGGCGACATTTAGTCCTATCCATGTCGTTTACGGACGGTACTGGGTACACCAACTAAAGGTCCGCCAACAGTATACACACGTTAATCTCAAGAATCACGAGTTAATTACGCCATTACAGCAAATATTTACTTGCTTCACCCACTCCTTCTCGCTCTGCTCGATGACGTGCGCGTAAGTGTTGCCCATCATGGCGATTAACATGTTCAACAACAGTATAGGCACCAGCACCATGAAAATAGCGAACACCGTTTTCGCTAGGTTAGGATAAGTCGTGTAGCTCAGGTCCGTATACTGAAACCGAAAATCGTCTGCTTATTATCAGCGTTTCTCCATTGACCACGCAGCGCAACGATAAGCTGCGCGGCGACGTGAAAGATCAGCAGAAGAAGAAAAAAAATCGAAAAACATGAAGAGCAAAATAATCGTATCAGTAGCAAGTGCACGAACGCGTAATCATCCGAACGGATTTTCGACCGGAAATCCGTGTTTCCCGATGCGTTGGTCCACTTTTTAATTCGAGAGGCGCATTTGAGCGAACTGCTCGACGAGCTGTGAAACCGAGCAATGATTTTTACTGGGCCTCCGAGTGTTTTATGAAACCGATGTCGGCGTATGGCCAGGCACGCGGACGCTACGCGCTAAATCTTTAATTTCCCCGCTACAAAAATAAACGAAAAGCGGGCAGAAATAGAGGGAGGGGTGTAATGCCGCTCGCGCGAAGCAGGCAGCCGACAATCCGTGATTGAAATGCAAGATTCACGCGCGCGAGTCCAGCGTTCGATACGGGAGGAAAAAGTGGCTCGCCTGGAAAATTTACGCTTACCATTACGGGGATTTTATTCAACAATTATAACAGGCTTGTGAAACGGGCGTGAATTTATCGTCTGAACGATATTTACGTACTGCGCGGACGCGCAAACATCAGGGGTAGAGCCATCCGCGCCCTTCAAATGCGTCTACTGCCACACAGATCGTTCCAAGTATTTTTAAACCTGTTTTTTCTTTTATTAAAACTGCAGGGTGTCGTGTGACTGATAGCACGACTAGGTTGTCGATGATTCTACATGAAGTAATTACTCGACTGCGTGGAATAAACTTTGTTTGTATGTGACCCCAGGATGAGAAATATTGCTTTTGCGTTTATAGGTAATACCTACTTTTCCGATTCGTATTGACGTAGAACTGTACGTCTTTTCCCGTACCAAATACGCAACGGGTATGAGACGTAAATTTGAGAATTGGATGTCTCGAAAAAGTGCAACCCCCTTTCGCCGCTACTGCTTGCAAACGGAAATAGATAGAGAGATGATTTATATAGCGTTAAGTAGAGGAAGGAACTCTGCAATTAAAACTATGTGAACCGTTATTATCAGTTAAATTGCAGCGAGTTGACAACGTCGCGAAAATTAATCAGATTTAATTGGTTGGCGACTTATCACGCGTTGTGTTAAATATTATTACGTTTGAACGTGTTGTATTAGCAGTGAACTTAGGACCTCAGTTTGTAGCGAGATTGCTGCGGTATCGGATGTGTGTTACGTGTTGCGTTCGTGAGTACAATTATTTGCAAAATGGCAAAAAAAAACACGACGCAAAATACTACAGAGACCGACTAGCTAGGCTCAGGAAGGAAGGCGAAGCTTCTAGGAGTTTAAAAAGACCAGTAAAGATACCAGCGGAGCGAAACCGTGAGCAGCGTGCCCGGGAGAAGGTGACACGGGAGCGCGCAAAATTGACTCACAATCAGTCAGATGGCGTCACAGCCACAACCGTAGTTCTACGTGGAATATGCAGCATAATGCATTTATGAGTAAGACTTGTTTTCAGATGGAGAATCAGCCCGTTTTCAGTTGTACTATGATTATTGAGACACCCTGTATAAAATAGTAAGTACGATGTCTAGGTAGGTATATTTTAAAGATGTAGTAGCTCACATATGTATGTGCATAACGAAAAGTTTGATTTCTGTAGCTTAACTGAAAGTATAAGCGTTTAAAAATAATCTCTGGTGTTTTCCGGTTTGGTAATGCACTGTTGAAGTCATTTGGTAAAACTGTATTTTACCTTTGGAACACTGCTTGGAAGATTTCTTTACTTTACTTCTTGAATGGCGTCAACACGGCGAAAAAACAGAAGAATCTCTCATTAAAATAATTAGTTTCTCTTTTCAAGGTAATCTTAGGTGCGTTGCTGATAAAGGCAAAAGTATAAGGGTATCATTGGAGGATTTTTCATTTGTCTTTTTAATTTGGCACATGCCCTGCACGAGCTGTGTGGTAGGAGATCCGCAAGTAGCTCAAACGAAAAGGTTTCGCGTCTACATAAATTGGGAAGACCCACCAGCACCCATTCGCCCATACAGTACACATCATTGCAGTTTTATTGCAGGAACGTTGCTGCAATATTGCGTTGTTTCAGGTTGCATTGCAATATTGCGTTGTTGCAGGTTGCATTGCAATATTGTAGGAACGTTCCTGCAATATTGCCGTGCATTATTGGAGTGGCAATGATTCTACAATATTGCAGCAATATTGTAAGAACGTTGCTGTGCAATGTTCCATTGGCAACGATCCTACAATATTTCTGCAATATTGCGCGCACATCGACGTGCAATGTTCCAGTGGCAACGATTCTACAATATTTCGGCAATATTGCGCGCACATCGACGAGCAATGTTCCACTGGCATCGATCCTACAATATTTCAGCAATATTGCGCGCAAATTGATGTGCAATATTGCAGAGACGTTGCTGCAATGTTATGGTGCTGTGTGGGCGGTTTTGATGTATATGCCACTTCTGGCGGCTTGTGACACAGCAATTGTAATTGATAGCTAGAAAGCACCTTCAAGTGCTTGGGGTCTTAATTAAAGTCTTACAGGGGAAGTTAGACAACTCGAAAATTCAGAAAAGTATGCAGCTTTTTGTGTGCGAGTAGAGTAATTCATCCGTAAGAGAAACCTATTTTTTGTGAGTACCATAAAATCCATACGTAGTTTTCCCAGTTACCCCCACCACCTTAATTCAATAATTATTTTTACGCAGTATTGTAGATATAAAAAAAGATGCAACTTTTGTTTAAACTTCTTTCCGATATCTCTCACCATTCTTAAGATATTCTACGAAAAAGAAAATTCTGAATTTTTTTAAAGTGTGATTTCACTCCCTAAAATTGCATTATGGCACCAACAAAAATAGGTTTGCTTTACGAATAAACTTACTACTTGCACACAAAGTTGCATAATTTTCTGAAATTTCGGTTTGCCTAACTTCCTATGTTAGTCTCCCCGAGCGTAATATGCAAACGAAAGTTAGATACTAAAAACGGGTGGAACGAAATTATCATCTCAAAATCAGGGAAGGAGATAACTGCGTAAAGCTTACCGGAAACAAGGGAACACTTTTGTATAAACTGTTATCATATCATTTTATAACAGAAATTGATTAAAAACTAACGTATGAAGTGAAATTGAGAACAATAATTATAATTATAATTTGTTGTCCTTGCTTCTTGTAACTTTTCACTTACCATCGATAATAATAGCTGATGAGGATGTTTGAAATTTCAATTTGAGAATAAAATTGCTTTGAAAATTAGTTTCATTTGTCATAAATTATTATGTGGCTGCAAGTACTAGTTAATTACAAATGTGTACATTTTATATTTTCTTATGTTTAACGTAGCATAACGATATATATAATGTAACACAATTAGTATTATAAAAAAGGTTAAAATAAATTTTCGAGCGCCAGGAGTTGTAATTCTATGGAAAGTATTTCGTGGTATGACACACATACAAATATACCAAAATAAGATAAAAATTGAAATACAAGCAACGCTGAGTGAGTGATAACACTATATGGTGGTTGGAGTGTTAGTTTGCTGCAGGTATAGATGATCTAATAGGACAACGAGGGTTGTCGTTGGTGTATTAGCACGTAACTGTCCTCTACGAGATTTGGAACGTGACTGTTCACTTCGTAGTTTGCTACGTGACTGGCTTTTTCTTCGGAATTTCTCGAAAATGTACTTAATCCTCCGAAAGGTGACGTCTCTGCTGGCCATGCTACAAGCCGTGACTGATAAGGAACATCACCCAACTATTACACTATTAATTTCGTGTTTAAGGGATGAAATTACCTTCCTAAGTTGGGGGTTGGAAAACTACTGTAACGTGTAACAGTTGGGTGATGTACCTTGTGATTACTTCAGACCAGTGTTACTCAATTTTTTTTCAGGCTACCGCGGCCATAATTCTATCAAATTATTCCAACCATCTCCGGCCATATACAGGGTGTTCCATTTTAATCTTCTCACGCGATTAGGATTTTCAGTATCTCTTTTAAAATACAAAACATATTTGGGATATTTAGAGTTTATAGTGGCAGAACACTTAATTCGGGAAATACCAATTTCCGAACTTTGAGAGGTTGTTTTACCCTTCAAAATTGAGATTGGGCAAAATAAAAAAATACGTGTCTCTCAGATCTTTTTGCTTAACAAAATCAACGGTGAATACCTCGATAGTGTCCAGCTGTAAAAAGGCTTTACTCAACCGATTTATAAATTTAATTTTCTCTATGACAAAGAGGGAAAAAAATTATTCAACACTGTCGACTTATTTTTGTATAATTTATCACCCCTCTTTCAGTTTTGCTACGAATTTGTTTCTACGCTGCATACTATTCCACGGTATACATATGTACATACTGGATCGTTGAATGTAATTCAATTACCAGTGAAATCACGCGTTCTGAAATGTTTTGATATGTCATGGGCGGGATTCAATTAATTAAAACATGTGAAAATCGGACTGCAAGCGCCAGCGTAATATATCCTGCGCATGCTGCCTCAATTTGCGATCTATCTAGAACGAAAAACCTACTCTAAACCGAACGTTTATATCGAAGATAAAGAACGATTTTCAGGGTTTGTCGGGATCATTCTTTTGACAACTAATTGGAGGCTTTTCAATCAGGAAACACATTATCCTGTGGATACAAAAAATATTCTATTTAAGGTTTCAGTAATTTTAAAGGGCAAATGTAATACCTACAAAATAAAGTTTGTTTACGGGGTAATTTTTCTTCTAGGTCATTGCAGATTCTTCAAGTAGAAAAATACATTTTGAGCACTCATTATGGGTGACATAAAAATTGAATGGTTAATGTTCAATGTTTAATTTAATGTTTAATGATTCAATCCAATTCATATTTTTATCCTGATGAACAAGAAATGGTTTTTAACTTTCACTACGATCGAAGGGTACTGTTTAAAAATGACTTTAAATATAAAAGAAAACAAATTGAAGAAACTTATTTAAACTAATTCGATTAAATTAAGTTTGAAGTAAACCAAAAAAATCGAAATTTGCACTTCAGGCTGTTAACATATTTGTAATCTTTTATGAAATAATTACACTAGGATTATTTGCAGCGATACATACTTTTGCAGAATATAAATAAAAAAAGGAAATTACGGAAAATTTTGTTTTATACCTTGGGACTTTAAAATATGTTTAAAAAATATGCTTAAAAATTAGAAAAATACTTTTACAACACTTCATTTTAGAAGAATATTTAATATAATTTTGTTTTACCTTGACAGTGATACATTGCGTAAATGAGATATTTTTATATTTTAGAAAATACATTTGGCTCCAGATTTAGTAAGTATTTAGAAAATTTGTAGCCTGCACATATTGTAAATATAAAAAATATTGTACAGATACATTGCACAGTACCTTTAAAGCAAGTTACAAAGAAACTACGTTCGGTGCATTTTCTGACACCTCAGGTTCATAACCAAAGTCATAAAACCTTTCGAAGCAAGACCCGCTCTTATTAGTCAGTCCTAGTTTTGAAAATTGGTAAAATATATATATTGGAAATATATATATAGATCCTTTTATCCAAAAAAAGCTAGAAAGTCGCTGACAAGCACTCGTTACGTTCATTGGGAAAAGAAACCGTGGCCTTTGCAGACTCTAGTACTTTTCTAAACTAAGTGGAACGAAAGTGTCTCGAAGGGACTGAGATTAGTAGACAGTCAAAGCATCTCGAATCTTACTTACCTCCCTTTCCAATTAAAATTTCTATTAAAAGAGAGGAAGTCGTGACCTTCATGGACATCGATTCCTCTCTTCTTCCTTAGCCTTTTCCAATTCTCCCTTCACGTTCTTAGAACGAGAAAATCTTAGCCTTCGAGAGCATTACTAGGTCCGCTCTCTCCAAACTCTCCCACTTCTATCTTCAAATCCGTAAAGAAACCGTGACCTGGCGAAAATTATTATAGGTCCCTTCCTTTTCAAGTCTCCTAATCCTCACAATCGACTGCTGTTTCATTTTGTGTGTACTGCTCAGGGATCGGCGGGGTTAAGCTACGCTGATGGAGGGGGGAACACCTACAGGAGCGCTGGTGAGGCGGACGCACACATAACCACCGCTCCTGTAGGTGTTCCCCCCTCCATCAGCGTAGCTTAAGCCCGCCGATCTCTGGTAGTGCTGAACAAAATACTCGACCACTTCACTCCTGCCTCTCGAGACGCACCACGGAAAACGGCATTCCCATTTATACATATATAACCCGAAGTTCTGTGGCGCGGACCACAGCGCCACTGAGCGCCATTTTTTACTTCTGCGGTAACAGAGTTTCTGCCACATGTACACTGATAATAATGCTAATGCGAATATAATATTATGAACAATATTCATAAACTCCAAATAAATAATGCATTTTGGCGCACGCATTCGTTTTTTTTATCCCAATACCAAATGAAAATAGTTTTTCGAAATATTAAATGGATATACTTCCGAAAGGGACCAGCGGCCTATCGAGATGAGGTTTGCAGAGAGCTGAAATAACAGAAGAATTACAATACTATTTATAATACTGCCCGAAGCTGAGGAAATTCGGAAGCTACTTGACATTGACTACCACAATAATGGCCAGCCTTCGTGGGCCAGCCGCGCCGCCACTTTCAACTTCAAGAGGAACTAACGACGATTCCCGTCCAACTATAGTCGTGTACAGATTTATTGGCCGGTGAGTTTCGTGAGGGGTATTCTCCCACCACACCGCTTGCCTGCCTCGGTGCTCCTTTTATCTACGTTCTCGCTCTCTCTCTCGGGCTACGCCTGGCCGTCGTACGGTGCCCTGAGCACTGGAAAACCGGTTTGCAAAGCGTTCCATCTCGCTCCCCCCTTCGGCCAGAAAGAAGCGAGAAACTCATACTCGGAATTAAGGCTTGGCCAGCGGCTAACGGGATTCTGCCGTAGCTTCGTCTCGTATTGGCTATGCGTAGCCAATACGATTCGTAACGCACACTACTATTACGCTATGAATAAACAACAGCCACACGGCATCGTTCAGGCGGAGTCGAGCACCGTTCCCCTTACCCCACCATACCCTTCGGGGGTCCAGCAACTTCGACTGCCAATCCACGATCGTCAGGTGGTAGTGGCTGATTTCTCCTCGCGCGCTGCTCGAGAAACCGAACTCAGCGGCCAATAAATCTGAACACGACTATAGCTAAACCAGTCCTGAACAGCTCAATGCCCGCGGGGTAAAAATTTTCGGGCGCGTGGGGAAAGAGCATCGTAATGTGCTAAGCCACGCCTTCGTCAGTAACAGTGTCGTGGTGGGGAGTGTTCGTGAGTGAAGTGTGCCGCTGAACGTCAGCAATCCACCTTACAGTTACACGCATACTACGGAAGCTATTGGCCACAGGGTGGGGGAACTGCTCACGGTGTCACTCTTCGCTTTGCTCGCGAGCAATCGAGAGTGCTCTTGCCCGCCACAGCCTAGCTGTGCACGTAGGGTTACCACCTTTTCTGCAGGAAAATAACGTACAAAAAAGTACGCTCGAAAAAACTAAAAGTACATTTTAATCTTATTAGTTTTTCATTTCTTCCAAACATATTTCTTATTGCTTTCGCATTACAGAGCACCTTTTTATCATTTTTATAAAGATTTATATAGATAAATTTACGTGTAATAACGTAAGATACTTTATCTTAAAGTACTGGTGGCAACCCTATGTGCACGCCTGAGCTAAACCAACGGAAATTAACTCCTATGCCGATTTTCAAGCTCTGTGTTGCAATTTTAAACATAAAAACATTTTTATTGATATGTGTTTCTATATGCGCCTGTTATTGGAAACATTTTTCCCCTTTTTCATGAATCGCCTTTTATAAATTACTTTTGTATTTTTTTGTCAGTGAGCGAAAAATATTGAAAATTAAAAACCAATTTTTGTCTTCAATATTATTAGATTCTCTATAAAAAGTGAAGAAAAGCCTTCTCTTTCTATCTCCCACTATTTAAAAAATATCTAAAATTGCACTTATTGATAGATATTATGTCTACGCATGTGTTTGCGTCTTCTGTTTCACATCTTCCCAAATTCTTTTCTATTACAGAGCATAAGAATATTCATTAATAAGATATTCATTGTTGATATATTTTTTAGCATAATAATTACCACCATTTTGCAATAAGATACCGACAAAATCAATTTTCATTTTAACCAATTTTCTTTCAATAGTAGCGCAGTGCGGCTTCGTTAGTTAGTAGAGACTACAATTTAAATTAAAAAATATAAAAATGACTTAAATAAATGTGCCAGACTTCAAAGTAGAATAAGTGGGACACTATATTTATAAAGAACAGCAGCTCGTGTTTTTGTTTAATAAAGAACTTTAATGTTTTAGCAGGTCTTGGGAAACCACGTTTAACTAAAGAAACTAAAAGAGAGAAACAACAAGTATCCTGATTAAAATTGATTTACGAGCAGCGTCTACATCCTTAATTCTTTCCTGGAAACCGCAACGAAACAGTCGCACTGCTAATGCCGTTGGGAGTTGAAGTTTCATCGGCAAGCTGTACGATTCACAGAAGTAACCGACATTCGACTTTCTTCACAAAGAGAATCTACTACTTTTCGTTGCCCTATCAATACTTTTTTCTGTATTGCGACTTTCTATCTGTTTTCTCGAAAACTAAGCCGCGGCTGAAGAAATTTTATTTTACACTTTGGATTTATTTCTGCATAAGGAATCATCTCCTGCCCACTTATAGTATTCTTTCGGCCGCACCCTGTATACTATGACTATTAATACATACCGTAAATTGGAGGAACATTGGCAGGTTTTTTCTAACATTTTGTTATTCCTATAATATAAAATTTAACATTTTGTCATTTGCTCTAATTGTAAGTATCCTATTATAACATTGCATCTCTTATGATTCTACTATAAGGTTGATAATGCATACAACTTTTGTCCGTGTTCTTCATTAATACATGTTAATTAACTTACCAATATTCCTCCAGTTTACGGTACTATAATAGTACATTAACGCATATTCTCATTTGTAAATAGAATTGCAAAAACCACCACTGTGAATTGAATTTGCGAAAACAAGCACGTTTTTTGTATCGTCCATGTGAGTAACAGAAATACTGTAACATTTAATAACAGGTGACTCAACCTGTACATTCTTTTTTCTCTTACGCAAAGTCGGCGTCACATTGCCACTATACATAATAATAACAGTAATACATAATAAAACAATGCTCGGGAGGACAAATTCACCGGCTGACGGATGTAGCCCATTGACGCACCGCTTTCATTTTCTCCCACCGATAAATCTGCTGTGTTACACGCAGTAACAAAAGTCGGTATAAAAAGAAGAAATAAGCTTGCGTGCAAGCAAGTGCAATTGCGCGAGTATGGTGCCTTGCAGAGATATATGTAGTGGTGTGTGAAAGCAACGGGAGGGGGGCAAAGTCGGTAGCGCTCTCGAGTGTCTTCTCTCAAGTCAAGACCTCAGGGACGTGTGCATTCGCCATACTTTTCCGATATTATTATTATAAGGCACCCAGTGTGTGTATGACTATAATTAATGAAGAAAAACAAATTTGATAGTTCGTTTCCACAGATGTATTACTTTACATACCGAACTTAAATGTTTCACTAACCGGGTGCCCTGGGTATGCGGTATTTTTTCAATGGGAAATCAGTTTACGTATAGAAAAATAGATTGACTAATCGTAATGTGAAATCTCCGAAATTATGGAAGTAAGAGAAAAATCTCTCGTAACACAGTTCACCTGTGGAAAAATCGTTATGAGCATATATCTTTTAGGCCAAACAACTTTTATTCGAAAAAGTAACTATCATTCCTACAGTTAAATTTATCTTTGTTGTTTTCTAATAATATTCAAAGTTACTTTTGCAGTCATTTCAATTAATACAAACATTAAAAATATGTCATTGGAATTAATCCTATATTCTGTCATACTAGAATACAAGGAGATAATTACATCTTTCTATTAAGTTCTTATACAAAACATTTTTCGTGTAAATATTACCCCGTTGCATTGTGAACATTACGTATTCTGAAGCAAATAATATTACAAGTATTTTTATTAATTCTTTATTTAAAAATTAATCACATTTCTGCGTGTAGGTATCCATAATTTCTCGAATTTGATACAATGCACGCCACATTGTTCATTCATAGAATGAAAGAAGTCCGTGTCTTTGATATAACAATTGCTAAATAAAGTGCTAGTAAAGTCGGAGGTAAAGAGCGACTAAAGGCACTGGTACAAGCGGATAACGGCGCGAGTACGGGTGAGTCAAGTAAACAGAAATCGACGATGACCCCGCCCAGCTCGGCAGCAGCCATGGACAAGTCGGGTGACTTGAAAAGGTGAAGTTCCACGGCGCTGTGGGAACGCTTATGACTCGCCGACTCGCACTCGTCCAAGCCGACTCACCGAGCCTGGGCGAGACGAGCCGACTCGCCAAGCCACGCGCCCTGGAACTTCACCTAAAGACGGATGGGTTCACCCGCGATATATACGCCCGTTGCAGGTCTCTGTAAGTATATACTCTGTTGACGATCAAATACACAATACAGAAGTTTAAATTTTCATCATTGCCGGCATACGTTGAAAGCGTAAGGCGAGCTGGACAAAAAAGGCTTGACCGACTTGAAGGGGCATTTTTCAAAACGTTGCGCCATTCAAAGTGCTAATCACTATATCTCTGCAAGGCACAGCGCACACGTGGTAGAAGCGCAAGGTAGAAGCAGCCAGTGCAGGACAATAAAACGGTGATTTATAGAGGGGCTTACGTTATAATCGCCGAGGGTTATCTGAAACAGTGCCATCCAGGTGGAGTGATAGGCACCGTAGAGGGACGACTTCACCCCGGGGAAGCCTTTATACAAAAAGTAGAAGGACTGGCAGAAACCAAACAGCACCACCATGTAGATTATCCCGAAGGTCAACATGTCCCCTGTTATCATGCTGTAGACCATGGTGACGAACGGCCCGGTCAGCCGGATAGCGCTGTTAAAACAATCGAACGATACACAATGCCCCCAACCCGATAATGACGCATTAAAACGCGTCAACGATCAGATACCGCGGCAGCGTGATCGTGTTCGTGTGCAACGGGCTTTAATCGCGTCCGCCTCCGTGCACACGTGTCGCGAGAGAAACGCGGACAGTCGCTTGCAGCGATTTTGAAATAATGCCACGATCGATTCGCTGCGGTATCCGTCGCGGATAGGCGCGCGGATATTAAAATGCGAGGGTTACAAGTTCGCCAGCCCGTGAAAAAACGTGAATTTCTCGCTTTTAATCGCTACGTCACGCGAATATTTTTTCCCCCTTTTGTTTTTAACCTAGTGCACCGAAGAGCCGATTTTTGGGGGGCCAACTTGCTCTTAGGCATGGCGTGGCCTAAACAATAGCGGAGCGTCACTGTCACAGCGGTATCGATGAAGTATCGTGTTGCTTTCAGAGGTATCCGTGCGTCGTGCAACAGATATCGATCCTTCGTGTTTACTGTCAGCGGATGCAGCCGTATTATGGACACGCTTGGCGTCAGTTTGCGGACAATAAGCTAATGATCGGGGCTTCAGATTCCTAGATCTTCGGAGGCATTAATCGCCCGACGTTGATTGTTCGGGTGTCAAGTTGGTGATGTTCGGACCGTCAAATATAGGACGATCGTTCTCCTTTGTTGATCTTTTGTTCAGAAAACAGAACTGCAATGTAACCTTGATTGGCAATATTTTTTGGCGGGCTAGTGTTTATGTATCTCAGAATGTAGTTTCAGGATGTAGTTTATGTGTCTCAGAATGATATATAGGTAGATACTAAAACGTAGTTTGTAAATAATTTAAATAATTCAATATGAATTTCAGAAATTTCGTAGTAGAGATAGAAACCTCGAAGAAGAGAAAACAGTCATCAAACAACGGTATTAAAACGTGCAATACAGCTTGGTGCAAATCCATCGCCTGGCATGCGTTAGCATAATTTAGTTGGACAGACAAAAAAATTACATAAATCCTACACGAATCCTTTGATACTATTCCTGCGCAATAAGAATTATTCTTTCCTTCTGTCAAATTAAATAGGCCTACGATAAAAAATACCTTTCTCAATATTTTAGCTATTTTTAATATATTTTTGGGCGCTGAATTCAAAAAACACAATATAAAAATTTTATTCCCCACTGATTACAGACGGCTTCTAAAAATTTCTAGGAGATTATAGTCGAATTTACGAAAGAAGGCACCTGGGCGGCCCGTAGGCCGGCGCGCGTGGCTCGGGAAAGACCCAATGCCAGCTCCGTACTTCGTGCGACGTTGCCACGTTGTGTAGCAGATCCGACGTCTCTTTCTATCTTCAAGCGCAACTGTGTCCCTCTCACTCACTGGGATCGCCCTCTGGAAGAGGATAGCAATATACACCCGACAAGGACAAGGATTACTCTAGGCCCACAGCTAAGTAGTCGAAAGTCATTGGCCAATAGGCGTATGAAGCCGCGTAGGGGAAGCACCAATCGCGAGCCTGGAGTTAACAAAGATGCGATCAAATCAGAAGGGGATCGCATCTTTAGCAACAAAACAGGCTTCGAAAATGTTTTATAAATTAACAGTTTTCAAGTCTTTAGTCTTCTGAGAATATAGGAAGAGAAATTAGAGAATAAATAAAGAAAAAAATAGAATATCCACACAGGGATTTGAACTCCTGGCTTTTTACTTGCGACCCAAGCGCTTCGATATCGGTTACATGAATTCTCGTTGGAGAGCGCCAGCCAGGCAGCGCGTACGGCACACGGATGGAGGGACGGGTATGCTTGAGTGGTGCGGTACAGGCGTAAGAAGGGGTACGCTTGGTCGTGGAGTGGTGGTAGGGTCCGTGGGCGTAAACCCACGGTTCTGGCATGACTGCCTTGGACGGGCCTGCCTCAGAGCATATAGACATGGAAGTCTCATTGAGAGCACGAAACTGTCGCCAACATCACGCCAGAGAGAAAGACATGTACGAATTTTTGCGAACGAGAGAAGTATAGAGTCCTAATCGACCGTAATGCGCATGCGCCGATATCGTACGATAGAGAAAGACATCGTACAACTTGGTCTAAAAATTTCAGACTCGTATATAGTCTTAAATGGTTCCTATAATTTAAATATGGATTTGTGGCAATGATCAATGCATGATCAACAACAAGCGCATTCATTTCTTTTGTGTCAATGACACACAGTGCCCTATCTTGCGTCAGTCTAAAAATAACAACACTGGCCGGACTCTCCCGGTGGTCGAACTCTTCCGGACTTACCCTATACGCACTTAATAAACATTTAAAATCATTTTTCTTGAAAACGAGGATCCAAATCAAGCTAAACCACAAAATGTTTTTCAATAATTTCGACTGAAATCTTCATACACAATGACAATCCTCTGAGTTGTACCTCCGTCAGCGACACCCTGTTGGTTATATTGTTAAAGATCGGTCTATGCCAGTTTCTACCCGGGTTTCCCGATCACATCAAACTTCAAATTTATTTTATATGCTGATACCGCCAATCTTTACAAAAGAATTATTCATTTTGCAATAATTATACTATACAGGGTGTTTCACCTAACTTCGTCACTTGAAATATGTTCAGGTTTACGAGTACCCAAAAACTTTTAAGTTATGATAGAGACGATTTTCTGTTAAACAAGAAAATCGACTCCCGAATCGCAAATCGGGTTCCGTAATTTCGGGTACTTGCACAGCCCTATAGTCGTGTTCAGATTTATTGGCCGGTGAGTTTCGTGAGGGGTATTCTCCCACCACACCGCTTACCTGCCTCAGTGCTCCTTTTATCTACGTTCTCGCTCTCTCTCGGGCTACGTCTGGCCGTCTTACGGTTCCCTGAGCACTGGAAAACCGGTTTGCAAAGCGTTCCATCTCGCTCCCCCCTTCGGCCAGAAAGAAGCGAGAAACTCATACTCGGAATTAAGGCTTGGCCAGCGGCTAACGGGATTCTGCCGTAGCTTCGTCTCGTATTGGCTATGCGTAGTCAATACGATTCGTAACGCACACTACTATTACGCTATGAATAAACAACAGCCACACGGCATCGTTCAGGCGGAGTCGAGCACCGTTCCCCTTACCCCACCATACCCTTCGGGGGTCCAGCAACTTCGACTGCCAATCCACGATCGTCAGGTGGTAGAGGCTGATTTCTCCTCGCGCGCTGCTCGAGAAACCGAACTCACCGGCCAATAAATCTGAACACGACTATAGTAATGTCCCTTTCAAGTTGAAGTGCAAAAGGATTAAATCTGTAACACTGTTATTGGCAATTTAAGTAAAGGCCATTCCACACCAATGCAATCACTTTTTTACTTCAATGTCAGGGATATTCATGATATAAAAAAATATTGTGGTTCATACGAAATTAGGGAGGGTTTATGTCATCATTTCCCTAGTATCAAAATTGTTTAAGAAATATAAGCCCCCAAAGTTCACAGTTCTCGCTGATTTCTACAAGGAAATCGTAATGAATTTATACGTCACGCTGGTGCTACGTAGCTACAGTGCACCATTAGCGCCACCAACGGAGAAGCCTTGAAGCTTCATTCTGTCAGTTTTCGATTCATAAATTCATTATTATTTCAATGTACAATGCTTATTAGCGTTCAAACGCATCAGCCACCCTGCACAGATGTTTACTGAAGGCAACTGTACCCGCAAAAACTTCCTTCTGGCCGATTCCAGGACGAAAGTCGGTTGAACCGGTTTGTTTACTACACGCGTATACGTACACGCTTAAGGGGGCCGTCTCAGTTTTGTTATTGTCCGTCTCACCGGGCCTTGAATGTGTGCGGACGCTCACACAAGCTAAGTTAAGCGTGTACGTATACGCGTGTAGTAAACAAACCGGTTCAACCGTCTTTCGTCCTGGACTCGGCCAGAAGGAAGTTTTTGCGGGTACAGTTACCTTCAGTAAACATCTGTGCAGGGTGGTCCGGTGTGTTTGAACGCTAATAAGCATTGTACATTGAAATAATAATGAATTTATGAATCGAAAACTGACAGAATGAAGCTTCAAGGCTTCTCCGTTGGTGGCGCTAATGGTGTACTGTAGCTACGTAGCACCAGCGTGACGTATAAATTCATTATTATTTCAATGTACAATGCTTATTAGCGTTCAAACACACCGGACCACCCTGCACAGATGTTTACTGAAGGCAACTGTACCCGCAAAAACTTTCTTCTGGCCGATTCCAGGACGAAAGTCGGTTGAACCGGTTTGTTTACTACACGCGTATACGTACACGCTTAACTTAGCTTGTGTGAGCGACCGCACACATTCGCGGCCCGGTGAGACGGCCCCCTTAACTTAGCTTGTGTGACCTGTCCGCACAAATTCAAGGCCCGGTGAGACGGACAATAACAAAACTGAGACGGCCCTCTTAAGCGTAGATAGACGCGTGGATAAACCCTTCTCGCTAAATCTATTTTTTTTTTGTGCCGATAGTCATTTTTGCAACATAAAGATAATGAAAAATATTTTTCTCTTCAACTGTATTCTCCGAGTCATGTTCCTAAAATTTTCAAAAAGTTGTATCCTTATTTGTGATCCTTCCCCTATCTATCAAACTTTTCTAATCGGCGGATAGTTTAAAATTGTAGTCAGGCCACGATGACAAGTGCCGCGGCGCGCCCGATTCAGGTAGACAGCGCGGCAGGAGACGTCAGCCAGAATGTAATGAGAAATGTCGTAAACTATGACTTCTTTTTGGATGGACATATTGTTGTTTTATGCGACGTTAAAGTTCCTTTTAGGTGAAAATAGGTTGAGCTTGTTACTCTAGATATACAAAACACTATAATAATTACGTCGCCATAGGGGCTACTAACTTGTACTGTTGATAAATAATTTCTAAACAAGAGCAATGAAAACTTAAGCCCCCTCTAATTTCATATGGAGTATTTACCACAATGTATTTCGATATCATCAGAATCCCTGACATCGGCAATATTGAGATGCAAAAGGGATTGTGTGATGTAAAATGTCCCGTAATGGATGCCCGCGGAACCAAGGATCGTCCTCCCGTACTTGGACTTTATTATTTCCCGCCATGACTGTACCTTCCCTTGAACTTACACCAGGAAAAACCGAAGATTTATGACTGTCGGTAACCCTTGACAAGATAAGGTCACCGATCGATTAACGGAAGCGAGGAGGGACAGAGCTGTCATTCCACCTAATGGCAGCTCGATCGATGCTTCTTCAGCCGTGTCATTTCTCGATTGGTCTCAAAGACGATTCTCCCGTCGCTGCGCTCTTCAATCTCATTCCTGAAACTGACACGTGTAGGAAAATAAAAAAGAGGGGAGCTCCTAGGGCGCACGATTAAAAATGTCCCTGTTCGCCAGCACGAAAAATCGTTTTTAATCGGCATGTCGATGTTCAGGGAACGCGGGCATCATCGTGCTGCCGCGATCGATAGGTCGGGCGAGATTCGGATTCGAATTCAGCGCTGCTTTAATTCCATTCAACGACGATCCTCGTTGGTAGCGTCGACTAGAACAATGGAAAACACGATAGCCACGGTAATAGAAGTAACTATATTGCATCACATGTCGTTTTGTTCCGAACTTTCTCACCAACCTGATAACCCGTAGTCTAATATAACAGAGAAGATACAATAACTGTTTTATTGCACGATATGCGTACACTGTCAACCAGGCAACACATTCTTAGTAATTAAATTGTTGCTGTTTTACACTTTCCGCCCTTTACAGGATTAACAAGTCGCGCAGAAAATTGACTGTTTTGGAATTCAAGTAATTTCTGTCGTTTATTTCTGACTGATTAGAATTGGTTTTGAATATTGTAGTATTGAACAGTTTGTGTTCGTAATGACATTTCAGTATGTAACTAACGCAAGCACGTACATATTTATGTTAGGTGTAATGATATTGTTGGCTTGTTGGTCCAACTGATGATGTTTATCATTCCATCCTGAATTTCTGAGTGTTTAATAGAAGCAATTATATTCTAAGTTTCTTACAGCGATAGATTAATAAAAATCCATATGGGGGAAATCTGATTTATTGTAATACAATGAACATTACATTTGCATTTATGGAAAATTAAGAAATAAGGATTATTAGTACAGAGCGGTTTATTATAGTTTATAGTTAGTAAGTTTCATTATTATTTTTGTTATCGTTTTAAGTTTTAACACTCATATGGTGAGGTGGGGTCTCGTGGACCTGGGGTTGCCACCTCTTTTAGAGGGATCTCGCAAAAATATAGTATTTTCAGGGGAATTTAGGAAAATAAAATGTACAGATTTATTATTTTACTTTACTTATTTTTCCAAGTATATTTTTGTTAGTTTCTGTTTTTAGTATCAAGGAATTCTTTTTTACAAAGTAACAATAAGAGTTTCGGCATTCTATGCTCATATTAATATAAATTAAGAGCTCACTTTTTATTAATTTAATTGTAGCTTTATTTCCGTCTTCTCGCCATTTAATATTCATATATGTAAGAACAACTTAGATATTGACAGCTAACCTAAGCTGGCCAGGTATAGTATCGCGTAATGTTAATAGCTAAGGGTGCGTTCTGAGCACTGAGACTCGCTGCAATTAGATTAGTTTAGTTAGGATGATAATTACATTTTTTTAAGCAACTATGAACTGAAAATATAGCACTTTACGTGTTATATTTTGTTTCAACAGCATAATACAGTACAATTTACCGAAATATAGTACAATACTGTATGTATAATACAGTACGGGTGGGAACTCTACATGAACCCCATGACGATGTTTGAGATGATTGTTTATTTCGACGGTTTCTCACGTGAGAATACAAAGCAACTATTTGTGTTTATATATTCTTAAGAAAATAAGATTTTATTCGTATCCTTTGTATTAAGATACATATTAATTGAAAAGAATTGAATGCTTTGCCCCAAAGGAAAAGTCAGAATTCTCCTATGTAACTAAAAACAAAAATTCGGGCATATCAAACCATATCTTACCGGTTAGGTAACAAAGCCTCCACTGCACCAGTTGAATGAAGATGGAGTTTCGAGGAGAATGATATTCTAATTGAATATAAATTGCACTTCTAGTTTTCCGTTTGTAACGGAAGAAGAGTACGAAGAATACATTTCTGGTTAGTAATTTATTGGACAAAACAAGGCGCATCTAATGACGTCATGATATGACACAAGGGAAAGTGAGGAGCAAGCAGTTTCATATGACGATTTCTGAAAATAATAAGATTACAATTTTTAAGCCAAATAGCTGAAGAACAAATTGTATACAAACATTTAATAAGATTTTATTGTTTGTTTCTGTAAGTTCTATTAACGAGTTAAGTCTGCACTCGTCATTGGGTTATTCCACGCGAACTCAGACACTTTTAGGAGTAACATGTCGGATTTTGGTGCAATTTGGAGATGTTGTAGTCTTCAGGGATATATAAACATATCTCGAAAGATTTTAGAAATTTTCAAAAATTGTGGATGTTACAGCTCGTTGAAATAGTGTTTACTTTTTTAAAAAAATTGTAATTGTTGAACTAACAAACCGATAAAAATGACCTTTTGGGTGCTTACTGTGGAGATATAAGAGTACCTAATAAAAATTTTTCACTGAAAAAATCAAATTTTTAACCATTTATTTTTCAATTCTTGTAAACAAATGCAATTTTATAATTGAAGGCACCTTTTTGAAAAATTTAAAAAATAGGAGGATATAGCTCTGTTTGTCCTCTTTACGGACACGATTTAAAAATCGTGGACACTTTAAAATTGGCCAAATGAAAATTAATTGAATGTAACGCTGCGTCAAATCACACCGGTTCGAACCGCTGTGCGGTACTCGCAGCGGCCAAGCGGCTATATCTGCTATTCTTATACAGTGTTTTCTAATATGGTAAATATTTGTAAAAAACTGAAGAAGGAAAATTTTTAGTGTTTTTTATACACAACATAATACGGTATCTACATTCAATTAATTTTCATTTGGCCAATTTTAAAGTGTCCACGATTTTTAAATCGTGTCCGTAAAGAGGACAAACAGAGCTATATCCTCCTATTTTTTAAATTTTTCAAAAAGGTGCCTTCTATTATAAAATTGCATTTGTTTACAAGAATTGCAAAATAAATGGTCAAAAATTTGATTTTTTTCAGTGAAAAAATTTTTATTAGGTACTCTTATATCTCCACTGTAAGTACCCAAAAGGTCATTTTTATCGGTTTGTTAGTTCAACAGTTACAATTTTTGGAAAAAAAGAAACACTATATTTCAAAGAGCTGTAACTTTAAATATAATCTCCTGCAAAAACCTGTAAATATTAATGCATTGATATTTATTGTCAACATTCTAGACTGCAATAACGAAGAAAATGGCCCCCGATCGAAGGCTGATAATACTTGCGATCGTACGAAAAAGTGCTGATTATGATCCGAAAAAGATCGTGAAGAAGCTGGGAGGGATGAAATGCTCGTTTCTGGTCGTGGGTTTGATGCATGACTCTGCATAAAATAAACTTTATTTCACTTTTTGACTGCGCGGCTAGAACAGCAAGCGCCCTCCACCCTCTCGGCACGAGTTCCGAGTAATCGAGCTTAAAAAAAAACAGAAATGATTCCGTAGAATTTGGTATGCAGTCAACGACAATTATTTTTCAATTTACTGTCCCCACAGCATTTTGAGAAACGATGTTTTGGTGAAAATTTACACTAACGCGCAGGCTTCACCTGCTTCTGCTTTATTTCACGCCCCCTTCACGATTTATGTACACGACCTGTCTGGTCACCACCCGCGCCATTTCTGTTGTTTAATGATTCTATAGGCCATAGAAGATAGACAATACGACTCAGCCATAATCTGCTCCTCTCTCTGACGAACGATTTTAGTTAATATCTTATTCCAATTAATACCTCTCCGTAATACGAGATCGGATTTACGTAAATCTGGTTTCGCACAGGTATTAGTCCTACAGGGATCGGATAATTCCTACTGATTCCTAAGCATTTGATAGGCTTACTGTCTCTGGAACATGTTGCAGATTCATTCCGCGTTTCTTTGAAGTTAGATACTACATATAGAATGAGTTGCCAATATCGTACTGGTCACCTAAATCTTACCTCATCAATTTCTCAGTAGGGGATAGGTGGGATGAAAGGGACACTTATATTTAGGACCAGATAGTAAAAAAAAACTAAATAACTATTCGAGTTCTAATCGGTAACATTAAAAAGGCCAGTTATCTGGCTATAACAATATACGGGCCTATTAAGCTTCTCTCTATATTTACATGTCATATTTTTCGTTTTCTAAAAAGTGTGTTTTGTCCCTTTCATAAATTGGTTGTATTGAAAGGGACATGGGTGTTTATGAATGGGACAGTGTAATAAAACCAGGTAATATTATCATTTTTTTAATTATTATTTATGCAGGTACTGAAATCACAGTAACTATTTTAATTCGTAATAGGAACTAAAAACTCAACACTTAAGCTTATGTAATTAAATGATCTTAATAGCTATAAATAATGAATTGTCTAATGGCACCCTAACCCGAATTTTTGGTGGCATATTTTCACTGAAACAAATGAAGAATAGTAAGGTTTTGAAGGTGACAGGTATGAAAATGACGTCCCCTTCATAAATTTTTGTTGTATCCCTTTCATAAATAAGGCACCAAAATTGAAAATCTAATTCCTACAATTACAATATGACACAAAAAGGATCGGAAATTATACTATATCGTTCTTAAATAAATATCTGTTTAGATGCAATAATAGAGAAATCAGTCGCTGGTAACAGCACTTCACAAGACAGTTCAAGGAAATACGAAAGTCATACTTTGAACCTCAAAAAATTCAATCGTGTATTTCTGTCATCGTAGATACAATAGCGGCTCGAAATTTGGCTTGATTACATATGAATGAATGTGGCTACAGAATAAAAACACTTTTGGCCTGGGCAGATCCTTTATCTTTGAGATAATGACCATGTCCTCTTCAATACGTGTTCCTTTCATCCCACCTCTTCCTTAATTAATAAATCTAAACGACATTGGTTACTAAAAATATCAAGCAAATAAGAAATAAGAAATAGAAACAAAACCTTTTGAGCTTACACCCTATTTTGTGCGTGCTATAAAGCATTAAAAAAAATCAGATATGATTGATGTACAGTAAAGTCTCGTTACGGGCTCGGTTTGGTGTACACGATACGGACTTTTCGTTATCCCCACCACTTCCGTCTCACTCTTGTCCGGCGAAGGCGAGAGTGAGCGAAGGCACTGAAAGGGAGCGAGGACAGTACGAGACAGACGACGCGTTGATGTTTTGTCTCGCTCCGTCTTTCAGACGCCTGACACTCCGTCCTTTGCGTGCGCAACTAGCGTGCGCACGCAAAGCGGTCCATCTCGCTCCCACCTTCGGCCAGAAAGAAGCGAGAAACTCGCACTCGGAATTAGGGCTCCGTTCACGATACAAGCTCAACGCCAGTCCCGACCAGCGAGCGACTAACGAGACTTTACTGTAATTTTTTACCAGTTTATTTTAACTGATAATAATTAAACAATGCAATTTTGTCCTGTATTTGTGTATTTTCTAAAAGCGGGTTTAATGTAGAATATTTTACATTTAATTTAAAGTTAATAAATTGATTATGTTTCCTAAATCGCACCGCTACAATCGTACCAGTAGGATTTGACAACTCGTATGATATATAGGTTATGTACCTAACAAATTAATTTGTTGTTAACAAAAGGTTCAGCATATAATAGTAGGTGCCCAAAAGACCAAACTACAACATGCAATAGTCATTTGCGTTCAAATTAGTACCAAATATGAAATATAGGTAATGTAAAATGTCTTAAGTGGTACGATGTAGGCAACCCTCCCCTATACATATAGTCTTTTGGGGTTGATTTATTTTAGCATGTAAACTCGTGATATTTGGGAAAGATATCTTCAATGTTGAAACATAGTGAAAAATAATTTATGTAAACCAATGTTTCATTAACTTTTGACGTGAATACGTCTTTAAATTTGCATTCATACTGGGGGGCATTCCCGAAAACCCGATTGTAACAAAATCGGGGTATAATGTTGCGCATTGCAGCTCCGAATCTATGTTCTATACCCAAAATCCAATTACACCACTCGATAGCCAAAGGATCAAAGAATTTGTTGCGCTAAGTGAGGACCGTGACGCATTGCACACGGCAGTGGGTGGCGCGCCAACATTTTGTGTTCGTTTTACCGCGTCTGGTAATTTCCGCGCAGTATAACTCCTGACTCAGTGAAACTACGACGCTCGTTTTTGTTTCAATGGACATCTATCGTCGATCTCATATAAAACATTAGCGACGAGTAGTTATGATAAAGTTGTATAGAGTTGAAGTTAAAAATGGCCAAATCTCAACACAATGTCGGAATATACTCGTCAAAGAACCAAGTGAAAATATAAAAATCGTATACGGTTGTAAAGAGCGTCTCGCCAGCAATCCAGTGATAACCATGTAACGCCCTAGGGCCGTACTTAAATTACGTAAGGGTAATTTCGAATGGGCCTCTGGTTACTTCTTGAGCCTTAAAGCCTACTTAATATTTTGGTGGGCCTTATTATTTTTTTTTCACTTCCTCATTGCCGAGGTTATATGTTAAGCGTGTACTTTACAAAATCATTACTTTTCTGGAAATATGGTGCCAATATATGTACTTATACATGTATACCTATAGTTGTACAGTAATTGGATAATGAGAGCTCCTAATACAAAGCCAAGAAACCGAGGTAATTCTTATAATTGTAGCAACACTAGTTGGCGGTCAAACATTTCTTGAATTTACAGCCGACAAATGTTATATTAATCGCGCGGAAACTGTTCGAATGACGTTTTCGTATGAAATAAAAGCAATAAATGACACTAACAGTATTGTAGAATGACCTACCAAGGATAAATGATAGGTGGGCCTTATTACCTGTCGGGCCTTATTACCTGAACTGACCTTATTAATAAACATTACCCAAAAGTACTAGTCACAATTTGTATTCATCTCCTTGTAATAAATTCGCAAAAAGTACTTGATTTTCGAACAATCTGACTGCCTAAGTAGTTCCCTTAAGAGCGTCGATAAAAGTTTCTCAAAAATACATTTTTTTGTGCGTTTATAGTGGAGTTGTAATAATAGTACCTACAGTTTCAGTCGTTTAAGGTTTCGCAAAAATGAACCATTTAAACATGAGTGATTCTAAAAAAGAATTATTATTATCTTGAAGTTCTGTAAAATAGAAATTTCTTCCGTACATCGAAAAAAGTCTACGCAGTAAACGTAAACATTATTTTGTATTTAATTTAACCATTAACTTCGTCTCATAACTTATCTAAATCACATCTGTTATGCTGAAAGTCTGTTATGTAGGTATCAACATTGAAAACAGTGAAAATAATATTAAGCGAAGAAAAATGTATTTGGTTCTCGACGCTTGTATCGTTGGTCGTCTACATAGTTACTATTAGTAAGCGGAACTCTGCTCGCTGCTTCAATGTAAACACTTCCATTATAAACCATAGGTACAGAGTGATTCTCTAGCGAGAGTTGTCAAAGGCGATGCCGCTGACAATCCCGCGCCTCGCTGAGTTTCGTGCTTTTCGACGCTCGAAACCAGCGGGCCCATACAATGTTGCGTGCTAAACAATGGCGAATTTGAAGTTCTGCATTTCTCATCAAATCTTTGCGAAACTGGCGTCAATCCATTCCGTATGTTTTCCGGATAACAATAGCCCCAAAAACGATAGAAGACGGATCATAATTAAGAAAATTACATGAAGAATTGATTTGCATAATGTAAAGCAAACTTTATTAAATACATAACACATCATATGATTTTCATCGAGAAAACATAAGGAATCGATTGACGTCACCTTTATGTATGTACATACAAGTTGCTGTAAGATACAATAATGTCTGTAACTTGGAAATAAATGGGACATGTATTATATTTATATCGATTATTTTTCCACTACTCATCGATTTTTCTACCACGTGCGTAAGTGTCTATTAGCCCTTTAAATCGGGTATATATTTCGAAACACATAATTACCTTCTACTGAAAAGAATACAGAATTTAAATACACAAAAGAATATTACGGATCAGCCGTTGCTTTCAAATTCTCGAATTCTAATTCTTCATAATTAATAAATGTAAGAAATCTCTTCTACTGATAATTACCTACTTCAGTAATGTGCTTTCGGAGAAGAGAATACAAACAACACATATTTTGTTTTTTACAAATATCTTTTGTTGCTGTTTACAGTTTAACACTTTGCTTCAACCGTATAGTTATAATTAAGTAATGTTAATAATTATTTATATCACATACTTTCCGCGTTCGCCTATGTTCACCCGGAAGTTTCCTGTGGTATTTAAGACTGTATTTCGTGTATTTGCATTTCAGGAACGCTTTGCGTGGGTGAGGAGTGAAAATATGTATGTCCATATTCCACGGCAATGTGTGCGCAATATTCTGGGAGTATTGTACCACAGTATGTGCGCAATATTCCACGGCAATGTGTGCGCAATATTGCAGAAACATTGCACAAACATGTCCATTGCAATATTCCACGGCAATACTTCTACAATGTTGCAGTAATATTGCAAAGCAACCTGCAACCAAACGGTAACATTGCAATGTGTAGCAACGTTTCTGCAACGTTCCTGCAACTATGTGTGCTGTAGGGGTACCCTTTGGTTTACAATAGTGTACAGGTGATAAAGTAAAGAACACAACCAGCGCGCAAATTAAAAGAGCAAGGCGAGTCGATTAAATACTACGCGTTAACAGTTTCAAGGAACGGTTAGGATTTTTTAAAAAAGTTTAAAAAATTCATCGATCTTTTTTTAAATTGCCTCATACAAGTGCCCTTGACAGTATTCACTGGCGCTTTTAACTTCCTCTTTACGTTGACATGCCTTGAACGCAAATTGAATGCGTTCCCGGTCTGAATCGCTGCAAATTAAGTGATGTCGCCGTACGATTCAATCGTACGATACGGAACGCGTTTAGGGCTAGCGCCGGTTTAAACGGGTTCATACAGAATCGGTTTAGTTCCACCAATTGCTGGACAGGGTTTGCGTCAGGCCAGGTACAGTCTACAGATCTGAATTAGGTTCTTGGTCGGTAGACAGTCGATTCATACTTGGCTCTGGCTCCCTCTAAGGATTATACACTTCGTTCTGCTTGTGAATCTAAACTATGCGGGATAGAGCAACATCTCGAAGCCAGATGAGCGCCACAATTATGCTCGCCACGTGTATACCGACCCCACAATTAGAACTTTGATCACGATGCTCTTGTTTCCACGTACGTAGTTTGAAATTATTATCCATTCCCGATAATTGTTTTGTACTTGTATGCAGGGACTTCTACCGGTACGTAAAATACCGGTATTATACCGGTATTTTTCGGTTGAATCTTCGTCAGGGACTTAACCTTCCGGCGGGCGCGCTCTTTTTCATAATGGGAGCGGGCGCGTCGTGTACAAAGTACACCGTGAAAGAATAAGACTTATTATTATAAAATAAACATCATGCGGTGACAGTTTATGATATTTGAAAGCTTATTAATGATCTATTTGAATAATAATTGTTCCAAAGTATAATATAAAAATCGAAGAATGAAAAGGAAAGTTATTCATCTTTTCAGACTGACGAATTCTCGTGTACTTTGTACACGAACGCGCCCGCCGGGAGGTTAATACCGGTATAACGTTCATACCGGTATTTCGAAACCGATATCGTACCGAAACAGATAAATACCGAAACCGGTATTGTACCGAAACAGATAAATACCGAAACCTATATTGTACCGAAAAAAAGAAATACTGAAACCGATATCGTACCGAAAATAATAGGTTACCGAAAACCGAAATAAATACCGGTATTTTTTCGGTATTTTTTTTTCGGTAACATGGTAGGTTTCGGTATTACTTAATACGCTTAATACGTAAAACGCTTAAAAATATCGTATTAGAAACGTAATTAAAAATATTTCGAAATTTTTACATAATGAAATTCGAAATCGAAAAAATAACCGTAAATGTTTATTAATATACAGATATTTTTATATAATGGTATAATGTTATACCGGTATTTTTATATAATAGTTCCAATTAAGGGTTATGAAAGTATTCCCGGGAAATACCGACACCTACCATGTTACCGAAAAAAATACCGAAAAATACCGGTATTTATTTCGGTTTTCGATAACACATTATTTTCGGTACGATATCGGTTTCGGTATAATATAGGTTCTCTTTTTTTTCGGTATAATATAGGTTTCGGTATTTATCTGTTTCGGTACAATACCGGTTTCGGTATTTATCTGTTACGGTACGATATCGGTTTCGGTATAGCTTTATTGACGAAATACCGGTATGAGCGTTATACCGGTATTAAGTCCCTGCATGTATGTTGTTGGATAAAAATTGGTAGGTAGGGGATAGGTGCCATAAAGGGGACAGATCTTAAAAGGGACAAATCGAATTTCCAAAATTCTAAACGCATTACACATGCAAGTTATTTTTCTGTTTATTGCAACACTATAGTCGTGTTCAGATTTATTGGCCGGTGAATTCGGTTTCTCGAGCAGCGCGCAAGGAGAAATCAGCCACTACCACCTGACGATCGTGGATTGGCAGTCGAAGATGCAGGGCCCCCGAAGGGTATGGTGGAGTAAGGGGAACGGTGCTCGACTCCGCCTCAACGATGCCGTGTGGCTGTTGTTTATTCATAGCGTAATAGTAGTGTGCGTTACGAATCGTATTGGCTACGCATAGCCAATACGAGACGAAGCTACGGCAGAATCCTGTTTGCCGCTGGCCAAGCCTTAATTCCGAGTATGAGTTTCTCGCTTCTTTCTGGCCGAAGGGGGGAGCGAGATGGAACGCTTTGCAAACCGGTTTTCCAGTGCTCAGGGAACCGTACGACGGCCAGGCGTAGCCCGAGAGAGAGAGCGAGAACGTAGATAAAAGGAGCACCGAGGTAGGCAAGCGGTGTGGTGGGAGAATACCCCTCACGAAACTCACCGGCCAATAAAGCAGAACACGACTTTAGTGCCTAGTCGTTTGACGTAAATTTCACTACGGTCTCACTTGCAACAGAGTAGTAATCCACGGTTGATGTTTTTCGGCAGTAAAAGTAAAATTTTCATTGGTTATCTGTGTCGTTTTCTGAGATCAAGGTATATACAAAGTGTTAAAGTGGTATATCATTAAAATAGCCTGTATTCAACTGAAACGAAATCGCTTAACAGGTAAGCTTAATTAATTGTATTCTTTGTTTTGCGGTTATTTTATATTCAACTCACGTAAATTCGTAAAGGGGACAGCATAACAAGTCTTAAATGGGACAACCGTTTCATGGCTGTCCCTCTCATACACATGTACTGCTGGACACTATATGTATTATTAGTGTTCTTTGTTACACTTTTTACACTTTTTATAATTTTTACACTTTTTACACTTCTTACACTTTTTACACTTTTTATTCTTTTTACACATTTACAATTTTTACAATTTTTACACTCTTTACACTCTTTACACTCTACACTTTTTACACTTTTTACACTTTTTCCACTATTTACACTTTTTACACATTTTACACATTATACACTTTTTACAATGTTTACAATTTTTACACTTTTACCAACGTAAACACATGGTACAATCAGTGATACAAAGCAAAAGAGAAAGTGCAAGGAATCTTCCAGTAGCAGTCAGATATCAATTCCTGATTTGGATTCTTGTTCTGACTCGAGGGACATGGGCTTACGCAAACGAGCGCGCCTATTGACAAATCATTCAAAAAACAATCAGTGCTGCGTTTGTAAAGAGAATTATATTACTAGTAAGGAAAATTGGTTCTAATGCAAAATTTGCGGTAAATGGGCCAATGAGTCATGCGGAATAAAAGGCACAATAAATTTTTTCTGTTCCATGTGTCACTAATAATAAAATTTTGATGATTTATTCTACAAAGAGTTAATTTTTTCGTAGATTTCGTTGTTTTGTATCATTAAGATTTAGAATTATAATTGTAATACTTAATAAGTTTATTTTTATTAACGTGTCCCTTTCATGACTGATACTGTCCCTTTTAAAAACACCTAGTCGTAAAAGGGACATTTCCCACTTTTTTGTAAATCGAAGATTTTGTTAATTTCTATTATAATTGATGAGTTTGCAATATACTTTTATTGAAGGGAAATAAACGCGCTTTCTTGTGGTGTAGTTGTTTTTTAAATACCTATAACGATATTGTCAGAAATGGACGCTAAACAAAAGTGTCCCTTTTATAGCACTTCTCCCCTATAGTATACGAGGAATGTGTCATCGAAACAGATAAATAAAATACGCTTGGCTGTGAATAATCGCCTGCTAAAAAATTAGAATAATATATTCATTATCTTTAGCTTACTTTACCTACACGCATTTTTTGTTATTAAGCCCTCACTTCTGTTTAAGCAGTATGGTAAAATCTGTAAATATTGCATTAAACGAAATATCGACTATTTTATGGATAGAATCCTAAGCTCCAATGAAATTCTTTCATAGAAGATGAAAGTAGGATGTGAAATTGAATGACCAAGGAAATAGAAAATCAGAAAGGCTAGATGCGGGTTTAAAACTGTTATAAGAACCTAGCTTTGATTTAAGGATTAATTTAAAATTTTAAAACAACTTACACGTATCTCCAGAAAAATTCATCCAGACTTCAGGCATTTATTACCTACCCATCGAGCACTCGAACATATTCGTTTCAGAACTGTGGCAAATATTCAAACGGAATTCAGTCGGTCGCGTGACGTAGGTATCTGAGAAGGATTTCTGTTTTATTAAATATGAATTCCAAATTGTATGATTCAATGAAACCCAATCAGGCTCAGACACATTCCTATACACCAGAACTACTAATTCCTGTATTCAAGAAAATATATTTTCGATCCCAACTTTGAAGACAGTTTGCACTTCTTAAAATTTTTTCACGACGACTATAATCAATATCAGCAATTGACACTGCGTTACTGTCTCTTTTCAATTTATATTAACGTCAATTAATATTTTGGTAATTCCTACTTTAACATTGATTAAATACATATCGTAATTGTATGACATTTATTCCTGATACACTCTCGAAAATTATGTCGTTTTTACGAATTTCAGAATAAAACTTTAGAGACATTTTGATAAATGTTTAAACTATAAAAAAGTGTGAAAAGAGAAATATCAAATTTTCAAAGCCCAGTGGTGGCTATATCACTCGACAAGTAGTTTAATAAATAGCGACAGTGGCCATAGTTGCACAAAGTGGTAACGAAATACATAGAGGGAGTTGTACGCAGAAATAACGCGAAATGAAGCATTTGAAAGGCGGCCGCATCGATCATCCGGTTAAAATTCGTCGGAAATTAATCTCAGGCACAAGGCGGTGGCTTATTGCCAAGTCAACGGCAGCAGTTATGGAGGACAAGGAATCGGGTAGTGTTCGAAAGCCTTTGAGGAATTACGGTCCTATACGTGTGCTTAAACAGAAGCGGGAGACAAAAGGCCGTCCTGATGGACAGTAATTACACGCCGGAATGCAGACGCTTTTACGTTATATTGCTCCAATAAAGAAAATACGTTTCCAACGCGGTACATGCACAGTATGTCGCAACTCCTTTCAGCTCTGCTTCGTACTGAATTAAATCTACCCTTCTAAATAGCATTACGCTTCTCCTATTACGTACAGAGTGGTACTAAATTGCGAGTATTTTATAAATAGATAAAAGATAAATGCTGTGATTACAGATGTCACCAGTTCCTATGAAACAATTGCTTTTGTCTGTCTTTTAACCCTTGAATGGCAGATGGTTTAGTAGTGGAGTGCATGGCGACTAGGGGGTCCATTTTGACCTATAATGTAATTTTAATTTCATTTATACATATATAGGATTAGATTTTATATTCGGTTTTGATCTCGTGGCATGAAATTATAAACTTTTTTTTAACACGTTGCCACCATGGACACGATAATTGCTGTGCAAAAACCCAAAATATTTAAACTACTTAGGGATTGTAAATTTACCGACTTTTTCAATTACCGGTAATTTCGTAAAATTTTTGATCAAAACTGGTTTATCGGTATTTTGTTAAGGTACTGAAAATATAAGAGTAAATATTTTAAAAAATCTTATTATTAAATCTAATCCAGCATTATAAAACATCTATATGCAAATAGAAGTATTCTGAACATAAAATATAAAATGATGTGACACAAAATATATATATTAGGAAACTATTGGCAATGGTAATATATAATTTGTTTGTCTAGTAATTACTTAGTTTGTCTGTCGTCTAAAAACTTTCGAACGGTAAACTCTTGAATCACGAAATATGCCTCAGCTCATTATGCCTGGCTAATCCAGATGAATGTGACTACATTCACAAAAAAATAAAACAATTTTTTGCAAAATAGGAATCTAAATTTCGGGTGAAGCCGAGTAGTAAAGCTAGTACTAAATAAATACGGCAAAGGCAGGTAATATGGAACGGCACGTAATATGGAACTTCGTAATATTTCGATAAAGAAATAACGAACTCTTCAGGCAATCGTCGATGATACAGACCATCATCAGTCGGGCATCCATCATTGAAAGAGAAACGTTTATATTTTTCGTGGGGTGTAAGAGTTTTTGGAAAGTGCATTTAAACAGTTAAATATTGTAGTGAATGTATGTTACAAAGTATTATTTTGATATAATTTATCATTAAATATGTGTGTTCTTGATTATTCAACAATAGTTTACCAATAAAGTTAATTTCTTCTTATTATAATTTTTAATTTCTTGTTGGAACATGTCTGTTCGTAATATGGAACGTACCGAGTAACATACCTAGATGAAGTTTATAATGACGATGACGACGATGATGCGAAATGCTTATTTTGCGATGGAAATTATAAAAATAATGACAATGAAAAGTAGTCCCAATGTATTCGCTGCTTTCAGTGGACACACGAAGAAAATGGGGCTCCCGATATATTATTCACGTGCTCGACGTGTAGAAGATGCAGAAAGCAGGAATAAGTTCCAAAAACGATGTATATTTATTTATTTATATCTTCTACTTAATAAATCTTCATTTTTAGTAAAAAAAAAGTAAAGATTTTGGAGTTTTCTTTATGAATTTTCTAGGTGTTCCATATTAGGACTAGGACTGGGACTATTCGAATAATTTAATATTCGAATATTTTACAAGTAGGTATTCGAATGCTACGAATAAACTTCGAATATTTGAGTTATCGAATAAACTTCGAATATTTGAGTTATCGAATAAACTTCGAATATTTGAGTTATCGAATATCGATGTATTCGAATACTGATGTATTCGAATAGTATGGTATGAAGTGGATCAAAATTAGCTTATAAGATTTCATCTGACAAATGAATCCAAAGAACTTGATTTATAATTCACACCATACTATTCGAATACATCAGTATTCGAATACTCAAATATTCGAATAGTATTCGTATACTCAAATAATCCGATGGTATTCGAATACTTAAATATTCAAATAGTATTCGAATAGTATTCGAATACTTGGATATTCGAATTATATTCGACAAATAATTGAGCAACTAGAGTATTCGAATATTCGAATACCAAAAAAGTCTACAAATAGTCCCAGCCCTAATTGGGACCCATTTTTTTGAACGACCGATTTTCACTCATTTCAGTTTTTTTACTATCATTGCAAAACAATTGGATATTTTTACATTTGGCTATACAAATATGATTATGGATTAGTTCCTTCGCCCCCTCAAGTCAGTTTTATTAAAAAGAAGAAATTCCCCTACTTTTGACAAGCTTTTGAAATCAGATGTTCCATATTACCTGCCTTTACCTTACTGATCTTCACCACGAAAACAATGAAAAGAATTTTATCTTATATACATAATTAAATATTTTTATTTATCAACCCATTTTAACAAATAATCACACCAAAATCATAATTTGTTTAAACTTTAGTTTCCTAATTGCGACCTAATTTTTGTATAAAATGATCTAGTCGTGGGAAAAATTAGCACAGATTCTACACTTGTTGGTCGGGTAGGCATTGGGAAATCATATACTGTTTGTATATATTTTCCCCTTACGTTTTCTTCTTAAAAATACGTAAATTCTTTTATATGACTTGATTCAGATTTTTATTTTTTTTTTGGATCAGAGTTGGTTCTTCATATATGAGATACTTGAAATTTCGTCTTTATTAGTAATTGAAGCTTTTTTTTCAATGATAACGTAATAGATGTTGAAGGAATTATTGAAGGCATACGCGTGTTATATGTAATATAACGTGTTAGATATTGTTTGATTTACCGATAAAAATGTGAGAGTATTTCACGCGATTTACGGGTAAACCGGTTGACTGGTATTACAATCCCCAATTTAAACCATTTTATTCTATAGATTTTGTTCAGTATTCAATATTTTGGTGGTCATAACCAGAGTTGAGCACAATTTTTGTTTAAATAAAATATCGAATAACGAATAGAAGTTAAAAAATACATGTTTAATCGAGCTTGTTGTAAAAATAATATCACTATTCAGGATAATACTATATTAAAATTGGATACTGTTAAAACTAAGTAGTGTCATTTACGTCGCGCTTAGGCTTATTGTCCCAAGGAAGTTTTCGACAATCCATTGGTGCTATTTTCAAAAAGGTAGGATAAAAATTATGATGATTTAAATTTTCGTTGTCGTATCTACTATATTGTAACACGCGCGCCAGGCTTCAACCTGGTTTCAGGTTTCAGGACCAGGCTTCAGGTCCTCGGCGAATGGAACGCTCGCCAGAAAATTATTTACCGCTGAATATACCGTCAAATTAAGTTAAAGTTAAAAAATGTATTCGACGCTGAAGTTGAAACGCTTGACGAATAAAAAAAATAACTTTATTCGTCGAATAGTCTAAAGTTAAAGTAATTTTTATTTGATCATCACTTAAATAATTTTTTATTTAGTTAATCCCCAACGGTGATTGTTCTTGCGAACACACAAGTGTTGTGTTTTATGTACCTGTACTTTTTATTTTTATGCCAAACATTCGTAATACAATTTTCCGCTTCTGTTTCTTGCCACTAATATATTATCATATGAAGTTTCTACAAACGCCTATTTAGCATGTTCGTTTTCATTGCATATGCTACGAGAAGCGTCGTAGAGGGCGACAAACAGAAACCTCCTAATTGTAAGTATGTATATGTATACGAGATAACTCGTAGTGAGTTTCTACTTGCACTACTTGCAGCTTCCAAACAGGTGACTATGAGTTAACTCGTATTGGGCATTCAAGGTATTACGAAATAATAGTGATAGTTAATAGGCATAGAATACTAACTTCTGTACTAAGGTCTATATTGCACTTGCATTGCTACAGCCACGAAAAAAACTAGGGTCATGATAGGGTAGTCCTCATTATGATGTTTAATTATTATTTGTATCAATTTCATTCGCGCAGAAATGTGTCACAGCTCGTCCCAGTATCTACAACCACCCTGTACAATGTACACTTTGACAGGGTGGGTCCTTACAAACCCAGTAGGTAATCACCAGGAGAGATTAAAAACGACATATGAATAAGAATATTCAGACGTCGACATGCCTATTTACATATGTTTTAAGTCGTCAGATCAAGAAGAAAAGTCTCTAACTTTTGATTCTAAAAACCATTCTGATGTCCGTTTTCGTTTCACGTAGTTTTGATATTTTTTCAACTAAATAAGTGTCAATCTTTTCCTAAAACTTTTACATTCTCGACATTGTCGAATATTTTACATTCTTCTACCAGAATCTATTTATTTTTGCATGAAAGTGAAATATTTGAACTTAATTGGTGTATCCAATAAATTATTAAAATGAAATTCGGTTTTGATAACCCAATAAATTATTAAAATGAAATTCGATTTTGATTAACCCCTCAACGACCGACCCCTTAAACGAAAAACTGACCGTGAGGCCCGGGCCCTCGGAACGAAAATCTCCACTGTTCGCCCGGGGGGTATAGGAAATACGGCTTTAGGGTCCGTACGAGATACGGAGGCGGGCGACCAGTGGAAAACGGAGGGTCCGTACGAGATACGGAGGTGGGCGACCAGTGGAAAACTTGGTGTCCGTACCAGATACTGAGGTGGTCGTTGAGGGGTTAAGGGGGCCGTCTCACCGGGCCGCGAATGTGAGCGGACGCTCACACAAGCTAAGTTAAGCGTGTACGTATACGCGTGTAGTAAACAAACCGGTTCAACCGACTTTCGCCCTGGAATCGGCCAGACGGAAGTTTTTGCGGGTACAGTTGCCTTCAGTAAACATCTGTGCAGGGTGGCTGATGCGTTTGAACGCTAATAAGCACTGTATACTGAAATAATAATGAATTTATACGTCACGCTGGTGCTACGTAGCTACAGTGCACCATTAGCGCCACCAACGGAGAAGCCTTAAAGCTTCATTCTGTCAGTTTTCGATTCATAAATTCATTATTATTTCAATGTACAATGCTTATTAACGTTCAAACGCATCAGCCACCCTGCACAGATGTTTACTGAAGGCAACTGTACCCGCAAAAACTTCCTTCTGGCCGATTCCATGACGAAATTCGGTTGAACCGGTTTGTTTACTACACGCGTATACGTACACGCTTAACTTAGCTTGTGTGACCTGTCCGCAGACATTCAAGGCCCGCCCCTGCAGCACATTTGTTGCCGAAATGTTTCAGTTACGTTGCGGTTTCATATTTGAAATACTGCACGCAATATTGCCAAAAAGTTACAAGTAAATTGCTATGTCCGCACCTGTGCAACATTGCAGGATATATTTCTGCAACATTGCTTCGAGATATTACAGCAATGGTAGCGCAACATTTCTGAGATTTTACAGCAATGGTAGTGCAACATTTCTGAGATTTTACAGCAATGGTAGTGCAACTAGTGTTCCTGATTTCTCGATATTTTTCGCATCTCGAGAAATGAGAAATCAAATTTTATTTCTCGAGAATTCTCGAGAATTCTCAAGAAATTAAAAAAATTTTGAAAAATTTATATTTTTGGAATAGTGTTGATAATATTGATGTAAATTTTTATTCGTGTCCAACTTAGACAAAATTTGTGTAAATGAAAAAAAAAGGATACTAAATATAATTGATAAATTAATTTATTTAATATAAAATGTGAGCAAGACGAAACATTACTTTTTTGTTTTAAAATAATTTTTTCAAAAACACAATGCGTCTAATGTCGCCTCAGCCAATCTACGTCTTTTTTGTGACAAAATCTGCGGCTGCAGAAAAATTTCTTTCATTTTTCATACGAAGAGAAAAGTTTATAAACAATCGCACAATTCTTCGTATATATTGCTAACATTTATCACTGATTGTTATATGTTCGCGATTAACACACAATTTGAACTAACTGAAAATTTATGTCTGAAAACAAAGGATTTATAATAATTTTCCTACACTGAAGATTCTCGAGAAACACTGTAATTTCTCGAGAAATAAGAAATTAGAAATTATAAAATTTCTCGAGAAATTCTCGAGAAGGAATTCTCGAGAAGGAACACTAAGTGCAACATTTCTGAGATTTTACAGCAATGGTAGCGTAATATTTCTGAGATTTTACAGCAATAGTAGCGCAACATTTCTGAGATTTTACAGCAATGGTAGCGCAACATTTCTGAGATTTTACAGCAATGGTAGCGCAATATTTCTGAGATTTTACAGCAATGGTAGCGCAACATTTCTGAGATTTTACAGCAATAGTAGCGCAACATTTCTGAGATTTTACAGCAATGGTCAGGCAACATTTCGGGCAGTACGACCAAAAATAAAAATATCGGTAGGAAAGTGGTAAAAATTGTATACCGTGGCTTTGATGGACGCGACGACATGAATGCGTGCAGAATAGTAGTAGTACCTATAACGTCAGAGTATTTTTTTTAAATAGAAATTTTTTTACCCCAAACGAGATTCGAACCCATGACCTCGAGCTCCGTAGACGAACACTTTCCCGCTGCAGCTACAACCTGTGATTGAGAATATTGCTTATGTATTCTATCTTATACTCCTACCGTGCATCAGTTTTACCTCAAATTATTCAAAATAGAAGATTCGTTTTGACAATCCCCATTACATCTCCCTAATCGTGGAGCCGGATATCTTACAACAAATTAATTTCAACGCTTGATGATGTATTAAGTATATTCATATTCTATTATGAAATATCCTGCGTAGTACAAGAAAATAATTTTTCTACATTTTAACGCAGTTTTAATGCAATCATTTAACATAAATTTTTTGTATATATTTTTTTATTTTCTAGTCTTTAGTGTTTGTGGATTTGCATTTCACAGCTCAGGCTTCTTTACAAATATCATTTATTGCTGTATACAGAATAATAGTTCGCTTAAACCTTATAGTGTTAATTAACTAATTGTATTAATTACATATATCACATATTGTCCGTGTTTACAAATATTCCCTCGGAGTTTGCATGTGAAATGTAACACTGCATTCTGTCTGTTCACATATGTGATATAAGTATTAATACGATTATTTAATTAACACCATCGAGTTTAAATAAACTCATAAATAATATTCAGCAAAAAAAATTATAAAAAGTGTTACACGTGCCAAATACTGCCGATCTCCCTACCATTACCGTTTAATTGATTACATCTAATTAGAACGTTCAGAATTATCGAGGGAAAAAAACTAAGTCCGGATATATTGCGGTTTCATTGCTGAAATCTTGCACATATGTTGCAAGATGTACTCGCAAGATATGTGCAAGATTTCAGCAATGAAATCGTAATAAATCCGGAATTTCGCGGAGCGAATCCGAATTGTCGACACGCAGAATACAGTCTAAGATTCCACAGGTTACCACCGAGGAAATGTATGCGAACAAGGACATTATTTGACAAAAAAAATAATACGATTATTTAATTAACACCATCGAGTTTAAACAAATTCATAAATAATATTCAGCCAAAAAATTTATAAAAAGTGTTACACGTGCCAAATACTGCCGATCTCCCTACCATTACCGTTTAATTGATTACATCTAATTAGAACGTTCCGAATTATCGAGGGAAAAAAACTAAGTCCGGATATATTGCCGTTTCATTGCTGAAATCTTGCACATATCTTGCGAGTACATCTTGCAACATATGTGCAAGATTTCAGCAATGAAACGGCAATATATCCGGACTTAGTTTTTTTCTCTCGACAATTCGGAACGTTCTAATTAGATGTAATCAATTAAACGGTAATGGTAGGGAGACTGGCAGCAATTGGCACGTGTAACACTTTTTATAAATTTTTTGTTGAATATTATTTATATGATTGTTTAAACTCGATGGTGATAATAAAGTAATCGTATTATTTTTTTTGTCAAATAATGTCCTTGTTCGCATACATTTCCTCGGTGGTAACCTGTGGAATCTTAGACTGTATTCTGCGTGTCGACAATTCGGGATCGCTCCGCGAAATTCCGGATTTATTGCGGTTTCATTGCTGAAACGTTTCGCGTGGATTATACCTCAGTATATGCGCAATATTGCACGGCAATGTGTGCGTAATATGTCTTAAATATTGCACAAACTTGGGCATTGTAATATTGCACGGCAAGTTGTGCGGAATATTCCCGAAATATTGCACAAACTTGGCCATTGTAATATTGCACGGCAAGTTGTGCGGAATATTCCCGAAATATTGCACAAACTTGGCCATTGTAATATTGCACTTCAACATTTGGGCAATATTCTTGAAACATTGCACAAACGTGGCCATAGCAATATTACACGGGAATGTGTGCGCAATATTTCTGTAACATTGCACAAATCTGGCCGTTGAAATATTGCACGGGAATGTTTCCACAATTTTGCAGTAATATTGCAATGCAACTCGCAACCAAACGGCAACATTGCAATGTTCTGCAACTTTTGTGCAACATTTCTGCAACAAAATGTGCTGTAGGGGCGGTGAGACGGACAATAACAAAACTGAGACGGCCCCCTTAAGGCGCTCTCTAAATAATTTAATATTTATAGATACACTATTGTTCTTTCCATGCAAGGGATATTCAACATTATGAACAAAAATAAATACTCGGCAATATAGTTTAATTTAAACAAACTAAATATAACGCCTTCACTAGATCTACCAAGGAGGTCCAAATTGTTCTGTCATTCCTTATAATGAATGAATAATTATTATCTACTCATTATTAGTAAGTATATTTTATTTTTATTTTCTCAAACTTTTCAAGACTTTTATTGTAATATATAAATGATTAATTCTGTAAAATAGTTTTCTTCTTTGCTTATTTTTTTCTACAAAATTTACATATAAAATCAAATAGTTCAAATACTTCTGTAGAATACTATAGTCGTGTTCAGATTTATTGGCCGGTGAGTTTCGTGAGGGGTATTCTCCCACCACACCGCTTGCCTGCCTCGGTGCTCCTTTTATCTACGTTCTCGCTCTCTCTCGGGCTACGCCTGGCCGTCGTACGGTGCCCTGAGCACTGGAAATCCGGTTTGCAAAGCGTTCCATCTCGCTCCCCCCTTCGGCCAGAAAGAAGCGAGAAACTCATACTTGGAATTAAGGCTTGGCCAGCGGCTAACGGGATTCTGCCGTAGCTTCGTCTCGTATTGGCTATGCGTAGCCAATACGATTCGTAACGCACACTACTATTACGCTATGAATAAACAACAGCCACATGGCATCGTTCAGGCGGAGTCGAGCACCGTTTCCCTTACCCCACCATACCCTTCGGGGGTCCAGCAACTTCGACTGCCAATCCACGATCGTCAGGTGGTAGAGGCTGATTTCTCCTCGCGCGCTGCTCGAGAAACCGAACTCACCGGCCAATAAATCTGAACACGACTATAAATAGGTACATTTCACTATATACATATACCTTGTACAAAGAATGCCCAACAATACTTATGCGTTATGTTTTGCTCAGTTGTTGCATTCTTCTTTTACTTTTTTCATGTCTTTCGCTGGTTCCAAAAAACAAATAGGAAAAATTGAAATTCGGAATTGCATTTATTATCGTGATCTATAAAAAAATTTTACGCATAAAATTACCTACGTAGGAATTAGGAATAATTTCACGAAATGTGAAATGAGGCACTGAAAAAATTAAATAATTTGGACGAAAAATGTTCTGACACTGACTGTGATGAAAGTGATTCATTAGACTGGGAAAATGAATATCCATAATCGGGCAATGAGAAGCAAAAAAGAGTCATCAGGTATTGGCAGCGAAACTAAAGATTTCGACGTTTATATAAAAGAAGGAAAAAAATGCAAGTGAAATAAAGCAGGAAAATATATAAAAGTGCATGTCTTTTCATAAATGACTTGTTCTTTTCGAAAACCAGTCATTTTGACACTTCCGATAGAAGTAGGTAGGTAGGATACGTCAAACGTCGGTAGTTCTAGTGTTAAAGAAAACTGATCAAAAATACACTTTTTCATTTCACATTACCTAATTTTTCGCATACTCTAACGATGTTTTGCATATACCCACACAGCACCATAACATTGCAGCAACGTTTCTGCAAAATTGCGGTGCGAGATTATAATGTTGCACCGTATCATTGCAGGAATGTTGCAGGTTCAGTCCTAATGTCTGCTTTAGCAATATTGCAGGAGTATATTTCCGCAACGTTTTAGAAATTTTACAGCAATGGTCCCACCGCAACGTTTCGGGCAGTGAAGGACGCGACAACATGAATGTGTGCAGAATCGTAGTAGTACAACGCCCGTGTGTCTTTTTCTCATGGAAAATATTTTTACCCCAGGGGAATTCGGAACCGAGGGGACCTGTAGCATCGTAGACGAACACTTTACCGCCGCAGCTACAACCGCTGATGATAAGATTTTTTACGTATTCGAACTTATACTTCTACCGTGCAAAACTTTAAACTCAAATTATTCAAAAACGAAGGCTCATTTGACAAACCTATTAGGGATTTTTAACACTGTAGGTGCGGACTCTAACTTTAACCCGGTGTCATTTTAGGTTAGGTTGGAAAGTAGTCTTTAGACTAAACCTTTGCATTTGTCTTTTCATTTCTCTTTGTTTGTGCAATAAAAACGTTTAATAATAATGATAATAATAATAATTTCGCACATTAAAATATATAGTAACTACTCTATCTAAACAAATTAAATTCATTTTCAAATCTCTTCTATAATTTAAATTCATGTGCAATCAATTCTCATAATAACAGTTTTTTCATATCTTCAACGGCCAACGAGAAATTCTACCATATCCAGTTAAATGAAACATGCTGTAGAATCTACTCGACGTCATATTTCAAATTTCGTCAAAGTCATAGTTGCTTCAGAATATTGCTGTACTGTTTCTACAATATTTCCACTACAGTATTGCACGGCAATATGTAGGCAATTTTGCTGTGTCGTTGCCACTGAAACATTGCACATCGATTTGCGCGCAATATTGTAGAAATATTGTAGGATCGTTGCCAATGGAAGATTGCACGGCAACATTCTTACAATATTGCTGCAATATTGTAAGATCATTGCCACAACCATCACTGCAACAACGCAATATTGCAGCAACGTTTCTGCAAAACAGCTGCAACGAAGTGTGCTGTATGGGTATGTATTAAAGTAATTTGTAGCTACTAAATAATTAACGAAATCTTAACTACCTATAAGAAGTGAGATAGGTATAGCCATAACGCTATCATTCAATTGAATTTCTTTGGTCATGAAATAGTATCACACAATGCGTATTAGCATTGCAAACCATATCAAACTTCAGAACACAGCATAACACGGCATACGTATTTTCAACACGGTTTCTTTCAAACGTGGTTAGAAACTCCTAAAGTTCAAAATTTTACCCTGAAAAGCTCACAGGAAGGCAAAAATTTAACCGAGCGATAAGAATAGTAGTTTGTGAATACGGATCCTTCCACTGAAAGGAGCGCAAAATTCAGAAGGGAATATCCAAAACGTTCAGCCTTATACTACGAAATTTACGAAAATCTGCTAAGAAAAAGCAAGCAAACGGAAAAACTAGATTTTTTAAAAATACAGAACATAGAAGTATAGATGTTGCAGAAGAAAGCTCAAAAGCCCAAAATATTTTGCAATAAAGTTCGTTTAAATGTAATGTATAACACTTTTAATCACTCATTGATATTTTAATAAACACATTTGTGCTACCAAAATAGTGTATTTTTTGTTAGCTCTTGAAACCCAACTTTCGACGATTTCGCATAACACCAAATAGTTTAAGAACCTGACTAGCGTATTATACGAAGGTCGCCTGTATTTCAAGCGTTTAAACAATATGCTGCCCAATTATTGGAGTCGATCCACAAAGTGAAATTGAAATGCTTCCACGCAAAGCCATATCGAGGAGCACGCCGAACGATTTTTGGCACAAGCGCAACGATAGTTCCCCAGCGTCTGAATGGAAACCGGTTAAATAAAAAAATTCTCGAAGGATTCCTCGCGAGGCCGGCGAAAAAATAAAAAGGAGAAAGGAGAATCGGAAGAACCGACAACGCCGTTGTGCCGCTTTTCGAGCACGTCCTCGATCAAAGCTAGAGATGTTCATCAAAGTGACGTTAAGCCGCGCGAGTCAAAGAGCGTTGTTCGCGTTAGCTCGAAGCTGTGGAGACGACAGAAACGAGTCGTCGCCGGGCGAAAGATAGGGTGGAAGAGCGGAGCTGAAAGTTCTGCAGTAATACCTGCAGGAAAGTGGCCGCGAAAAGGACCCTGCACCGAGAAAAACGATTGCCAAGAGAGGCGTATATGGTAATGCGAAATAGCCGGCATTATCTCGTCGTAAATCACGTAAAAAGAGGTTTGAAATCTGGAGGCACTATCTTCCGGGCGATTACAAATGCCTTTCTTCTCGTTGCTCCATTCACTAAAGCGCTCCCAGCGTCGCATGAGAATTATGCGAAATTCCAGTTTCGTTTTTCATTAACGTAAATAACATTAATCACGCCCGTGAAGATAAAACGTGGCCGAAATCTGCACGGTGCACTTGAACACCTCTGAAAGTGATTATAATTTCTTACCCTAAAGTTACAATATTTTATTTGAATGTTGGGAATTAAAAATTGCATTTGGATTTGAGAAAATTTTGATGTGTTTTGTAGGTGGGTATAGTTATTTGTTATTTGGCACTGGATTTAATTTATTTCTTTCAGTTAATTGATGAGGGATTTGGTGGAGTTCTCTGAGGCCAGTGGGATATTTAAATGTAGGTAGGTACTGGAGGGATAAAATATCCTCGCTTGCATTTTCAGGGGAAAGTGTAACTGTGATGTTGCATGACCAGGGGACGTAACACTTATCGAGCATTCTTTTATCATTCTTCATGAATATTTCTGTCGTAAGTTTACAAGCTACGAGCGGAATTTTCACTGCAAACCTCTGATTCTACACAGTCATTATGTCCTGTGTTATTAATAGAAACTGATGGTTTAACAATTCATATTCTATTAATGAAACCTCGTGTAGTAGTGTGTTAGATAAATCTGCTTTATACACGCCCCTCGAGTAATAGAATAATCGCTTCAACTTATTAAGCTTCACATTCATCATACACCGTCCATATAATATTAAACTGACACAAGATTCACTTAAATTATAATCCAACTAATAAATATGAATAAATAAATTACTAGCTGCATACGAGAGACATATCCAGAGGAATAAATTACGGAATCCTGTTTTATGGCATCCCTTTCTATGTAAGGATGTTTCGTAATAAATGTTGGAACAAACAAGATTGTGTTTCTGTATGAAAAAATAAGTAGGATATGTGGAACATAATTTAATCACACGAGGCTCTCTTTTACAAGGGAATTAATGTTGTAAAGTGGTCTGGGGCGCGTGCACCTCAGAAAAAGTTAGCAAAATTTTATCACTAAATATGATATAATTTTGTATAAAATGAATCATTATACAGGAATTGTAGAACAACTTCTTTTCGAATAGGACTTTATTTCCGGGTAAATTAATATTCTTACACGGAATGTTCGGCAACTGAAAAATTAAAAAATAGTTTGAAACTTTGCAGAATTGTAGTTCAAGTTATACTAACAAGTTTAATTCAACGCTGTATGGTTTTTAATATCCTACAATATGGTGTTAAAGAATTTCCGAAAGGAAATTTTTTTTTCAAGATTTATCCGCTCCATCCTTTTTTCGAAAATTCTTAATCGTCATATTGTAAGATATTAAAACCCACACGATTTTGAATTAAACATTTTTCGATATCTTTTACAGTTTCGCAGATTTTGACGATAATATGAAAAACCGCAATTTCTTTGAGGGAGTATTTTCATTCCTAGGACCGTTTCATTACCGAAAGCAAAAAATATTTCTGCAAAGTTTCAAATTTTATTGAATTTTTGAGTCGCGAGCATCCCTTGTTAGTCGAGTGCACGCATACTAATGGATTTCCCAACCTGACTTTTTGAAAAGTAAAGTCTCCTTCAAAAGAAGTTATTCTATAATTTCGACTCAGTTTTGTACAAGTATTCATTTAATTCTTACTTAGTTGCGCAAAAAAAGAAGTCTGCTATGATTTCCCACTCACTCCATCACGATGAATCATTACCTTTTTGGTCGTACCATCCATTACGAAACACCATGTATAGGGTAAAGGGCCCAATTACTGGCAGCCAACCCAATTACTATCACCTTAAGCTATTTTACTTAAATATTTATTTATTCGTTATTTTAAGTAAAATACCTTAAGGTGACAGTAATTGGGTTGGCTGCCAGTAATTGGGCCCTTTACCCTATCTATCTTATGTTTCAAAATAAAAAAATTTCATATACGTTTTTGTTAAACAAAACAGAATATATACAGGGTGTTCAATCTAACGGTCTGCACGATTGTTTAGCCGCTTGCGATGGCGTGACACAAACGTTATTAACAAATATTTATTTGTATTAAGTGGGCACCATAAAGCAGTAACCAACATTTCGAAAATACTGTTTTTCATAGTAAAATCAGTGTCATAGTTAATTTTAATAAAATAAAAATAAAATTTACCATAGTGATAATAGTAGCAGTTATTGAGCTTAGTGTTTATGTTTACATTCGGAATTAGAATTTCAGTAAATGGTCAGTAAAAATTCTAAAGTCAATATTATTCTGAATAAAAGTGATACACTACAATACCCATTAAATTCATCATAATAACATCTACTTAGCATGTCACAAGAAAAATATATAAAAAAAATTTAAATTAAACGATTTTATTTAGTTTGATAAAAAATGCACTAAAACTAAAAAAGAATGGAGGCTGATTTTAAGTCGTTTGGGTTTGTGGTTCTGGGTTAAAATTGTAGGGTATGCAATTTATTCACCCCTAGGGGTGAGTTTTTTAAAATTCTGTATTGCCATCATAACTACGTACGCCTGCAAAGTTTCAAATCTATTGGATTGGTGGAAATAGGTTAAAAATGAACTACAAGATTCGAATCAAACAAACGGATAGTGAAGCTAAATAAAATCGTTTGAAAAATCGTATGATTCCATTTAAAAAATTCAATGTGAAACATTTGTTATTCCTTTAAGTTACACATTAATTTTACTTAACAACATTTTCGACATATTATCACAAGTCACATTACAATTCAGCTTAATTACATTCACGCTGTGACTATCGTCGACGTATTTTCCGCCGAGGAATTCCCATCCCATGTTTCACACGGTTTTCTCTGTTTTCACTTTCATGTTTTCTCGACAGCACCAATAGTGCCGTTCGAGTGTCTCCGAATGTTTACTGAGGACGAATTAAGCAAAACATTCTCGGCAGAAGCAATCGTTCAGAAAGGCCTGACTGACTTGAAGAGGCGTTTTTCAGAACCTTGCGTTACTCAAAGCGTTAAAAAGCATGTACATGTTTGTCTCTAAAGAAGGTGACGTATCGGGACTGAACATGAAGAAGAAATGGAGTGGATAACGATCACCTTATTTCGAGCCAGAAGCACCATCTTTCTTTCGAGACACTACTGTAGTGGGACACCTTACTTATTGCCGTTCTGGCTTCTTATTGACTGAATGACGATAATCGCAAGTCTTAATACTCGTATGACTTACCCAGCGAAAAACATGAGCAGGAACCAGGAGCCAGGGACAGCGACCACCAGTATCGCATCCTCCGCGTGCCTGTTACCAGCGAGACGGCACGGAATGCACGCGAGTATGAGGAGGTTGCTGATCACGAAAATGAGCTTGGCGGGCTCGTGGCTCTGAAAGGAAAATTTACAGGCGAAACGTCAAAGCTGCCAGTTATTCTTGCACCCTTCGCAAAACTTCCGCAAAGGAATCGATATCCACTGTGTTTCGTAACATGTGAGCATTACTTCAGGAATAAAGGTGCAAAGGAGTACAGGAAAGAAGTTTATGTAAAAATGTTCTCCTTTTCAGCTTGCTCCCAACTTGGAAGCACTTTTGTGTTCTAATTATTTTTATTTCAAGCTGAGAAAGTAGAATTGATTTTACAACTGACAATTAATGAGTAGGAAGATGTGGAAGGTTTGCAGAAAATGTGGGAAAATATATCGTTGATTGATCATTAACAGAAAATTGTTTATTCTCGCCTAATAGGGTGCAGGCCCCAATTACTGTCACCTTAAGCTATTTTATTTAAAATAACGAATAAATAAACGTTTAAGTAAAATAGCTTAAGGTGACAGTAATTGGGTTGGCTGCCAGTAATTGGGTCCTTTACCGTATGTGTAGCGAAAAAAACACATTGTTTATGGAATGACCTTAATACTCGAGATCAAGGTCAGATAGGACAAATGTATACAGGGTGTTAGGCGAAAAATAGTAGAAAATGAAATGGTTGATTCTACGTGACAAAATGAGACGAAGATCATGAGTACTTAACAAAATTGCGGTGGAGATTTCGTGTTTTAGTTATTAATATTTAAACCTCGGCCGGCCCTCGAAAGCATTCTCCGAGTGTCCCAGAATGTTTAATCGAGGCAAGTTGAGCAAAACTTTCTTGGGACTAGCGATTGTACAGGGAGACCTCATCAACTTTTTAAAAATTGTGCGCCCCTCAAAGTGTTTAGGAGAAAGAATCGGAGTACTTTACTTATTCGTTAAGTAGCATATATTTTATTATTACTAGCTTGAAGACTCGCGCGGCTATCGCCAAAAAAAATTACGCGAACGGCTATCAGTGGGTCGTTTTAGACCCCCATCCTATGATCGTAATATTTATATAAAAATGTTTATGTCGTATAATAATCTTCAATATTTACTTTATATATCCTATAAAATACACAACTATGTTAAATTTTAATTAAAAATTTTCCATTCTTATTGTAGAAAATCTATTTTTACGAATCATAAGCAAATTTTGTACATTCAATTCTCTCTGTTACGCTAGAATGCAATTTATATACAAATTGTTTGTATTTTACACATTTTTCAAAATGTTTGGTGTCTACATATGTACATAACCGATATAGATATAGGTAGTATACGTACGCATCGCACTACAGAGACAGTAGTTAGGGGAAACCGGGGCTAGTTGATTAATTTTTTACATTTCTAATTTGTATAAATACACCATTGTTATTTTGTTGATTTGATGCATACCAAAAGTTTAAAAATTTCATTGGGTAGACAGGCTTAATTTTTAAAATCGTTTTAATTGAATCTACGTTATAGTTTTTTTGGTATTTAGAGAATTTAGAGTAGAATAATGCTTGTTTTCCTCTATACTCTTCTGCTCCAACTGTATTCACCGATGCTATACAGTAGTATTCCCCCACGAAACGAAAAAGCATTTTTCACCGCTGCAAGAACTTTGAAATTGCTGTACTGTAAAATCAGGAGTACCGGACATATCAGTATTGCAGGAGCGTCGCCACTGCAATATTACAGGAATATTACACCGTAATGTGGGTGCAATTTTGCTGGGGCGTTGCCACTGGAAGATTACACGTCGATGTGCGCGCAATATTGCTGGAATATTGTAGGATCGTTGCCACTGGAACATTGCACAGTGATACGCGCGAAACATTGCAGAAGTGTTGACACTCCAATATTTCTGCAATATTGTACGGTAATGTGGGTGCAATTTTGCTGGAGCGTTGCCACTGGAACATTGCACGTCGATGTGCGCGCAATATTGCTGGAATATTGTAGGATCGTTGCCACTCGAACATTGCACGGCAACGAACTTGCAATATTGTAGGATCGTTGTCACTGCAATAATGCACAACAATATTACAGCAACGTTCCAGCAATACTGTTACAACGAAGTATGCTGTAGGAAATGTTTAGTATTAAATTAAAATGAAAATTCATCTCTATACTAATAATATTTTTGTGTAAATTCCTTATTTATTTGTCGGCGAATCCTTCGGTCTTTAATTTTATCATTCTACATCAGAAATAACACTAACAATAAGATATATTCATACCTGCTACGGGCAAGACAAAGTTACTTGTTATCTTGTCATTTGTTACTATACCCTGCTACGGAGAACGAAAGTTTCCATTGAAAAATGAAAAAAGGTGTTGGTTAAGAGGATAAGGGGGGAGGCCGCTCTAGAAATTTTCCAAAAATCGATTATTCTATTTTTTTGAAGAATAACATCTTGAAAATATTTCCGGAAAGTGTCAAGTTAATTGAACCAACATTGACAAAGTTATACGCGTGTAAATAAGTAGGTATTCCTTGTAGTGCTCAGACCCAAAACTTTAAACGCGGTTTCCTCAAAATTATGTTTTCAAGATCGGTGACATACATAACTCAAAAATTAATGAACCGATTTATTGGAGTGTTTGCAGGCTTATTTTAGGGTTAAAAATCTAAGCGCTATCGGGAGCTTTTCATTTTTTCTGCCTAGATTTTTTTTACACTCGAAAATCGAGGGATTTTTTTTCAAAATATCTGTACTTCAACTTTGCACAGCCGCCATTTGGCTCAAAATAATTTTTCCAAAATCGGGTCCGATAGCACCTGGATAATTTCATATATTATCTAAAAAATTCAAATTTTCAATTTTGAATGATCTGCACCGCGGTACGATTATCAGCGCAAGGCGCTTAAAAAAGGATGTCTCGGGCATCCCCTACAACTCACACACCCTTTAATACATTTTACCACAAAAAATAGTGCAATATCCGTAAGATGTACTCTTGCTAATAGACTAATGTTTAATAATAAAAATTTATCGATTTTTCTAGAAAAAATTCCCAAAGAAGCATGTTGTTTTGGCCGTTCTAGGTAGGCCTCCTCCCTTAAGCATGCATATTCTGTAACAATTTTCCTTTTTCAAGAAGCGCTATACTAGACAACAAAGAAAATGTAGCTGTTAGTAGACCTGCAAAACGGTGCATCTTCTGCGAATGGACCGACATTTACAACCATCATTTATCATAACTTAAATAATTATGCTTTCTGTACTCATAACGTACAGATGCATGCCCTGTACAAATTCTTCTGTTCTACTATGGCGCAAGTCGATCAAAAAATGACATTTTCCTTTACAATTTCCCTCGTCTCGCCAGTTGTGACATTTACAGCGTTTAGAGTTTACAGAGTAGCCAATACCTTTTAAGTACCCATAACTCATATATCTTTTAGCGGTAGTGTACGTAGCGCGGGATTTCGGTTCCACAGAAACGTGTCGCGTCAACTGACAATACGATTGACTTAATTGGCCACCCAATGTCTTTCGCGTGACATCGTTTTTAATTGCTCCACACGCGCTGGCGGCGAACTCCATCGCCGTCGGTTACGGTGAATGCAATCCCGCTTAATAACTCACAGTATATACATACGTAAATTACGTTGTCCTAATTATATCGTACACTCGATGTCTGCACTATCGACCGAACTCTGTGGGGAGGGGCGGGAGGGGTAATTACGAATTATGGATTCTCTCTTACGAGAATGCTCAACATGTACAATGATTTACGAGCAATTCTCTCGTTACTGGCAAATTAATTCGTGGACAATGAAACCCTTAAAGATGAACGGTATGGAGAGCGTTGTATATGTTCCAGTATTCAACGTTAAAACAATGCAAATAAAGCTCCGTACCGAATTTTGATTCCAATTGCTGGCGAAACATATTGCGGTAGAATGATGGAGGTAAAAATTCTCGTTATACACTCGAGTGGTGGGGAAGAGGCGGGGGGGGGGGGGGGCACAGAACAAGGAGAGAACAAATTCGTTCAAACATACGCTCTATTTGATCTTGTTTCCAAGTTACCTATAGCCATTTTTGTGTTCCAATAAAATTCTTAAGGGGTAACACCACTGTAAATTTTTCGGAACATGGTTTTTTTTATTGGCTTAAAAGATGCTTTGAACCTTTTCGAATATGGGGCAAAAACTGTATTACTTGAAACAAATTTGTTTCCTTGAAATTTCGAGCTCTTCCTCAAGCGCATCGGACTGCTTCGAAACGACTATCGGCGTCAAATGAATTGGAAGGTACAACCTAATGTCCTACCTTTTGATTTCTAACTTCTCTAATACATAACGGATGTCGTTAGAAAGTTTTTATGTTCAGATAAAAGCATTTCCAAATAAAAGTATGTTAGCACGATATTTCAACACGGCACGCAGCATAATACAAATAATTTTCATTCTTTTCATTCGAATTTTTAACAATATCTTTAAAATAACATTTTGAAGAGAAATTCGTATGGGATTTTCGATAAGTTAATTTAAACATTACTTATTAACAAATGATGGCCCTCTCTTTATAGAAAATTGAACGTCTTTTATTCAAATACTCAATAATCACTCAAAAATCAATATTTTTAAAATCCCCTACGTATTTCTCTAGCTATAAATTTGTAGATTTAAGTGATATTTTTGTCTTTTTTCCAAATTCCAATTTACACCAGCTACGTTCTTGCTACAGCGTGCCGCAGAGCACTAAAATTTCAACATGCCTCGCGAGAATGGCTTCAGTGCCGCCATTTTTTAATATTTCTCAATAACATTTTTTTTTTAATAACAAAATATATGCTTAATAACTTCCTCCAGTATTGTTGTTCTATTAATTACCTTTCCTTCCATTCAAGAAAAATTACCAGAAAAACGCTTTTTTTCAAGCTGTTACAGTGGTGTTACCCCTTAATGGCACAGAGAAATAGTATAACTGATTCTATTTAATGTTTATGTAACTATTTGCAATCGGGCTTGTCCTTCGTAATAGGAGATTAACAGGTTTATTTTCTGTAAATTTCTTAAGGGATTATACCTAGTCAAGCGACCGAAAAGAGATGAATGTTTGTGATTATTTTTTGAAAAAGCGGAAGCATACATTTTTACAGAACGTTTTTCACTTAATAGAGCAACATTTAAAGATCATGACAAAATCACGCGAAAAAACAGGACTTCAACTTTAAATAGCCGTTATTATGTTTTAAATTAATACTTCGCAAATTCCGTCCGTTAATCAGAGGATACATTAATACACTAACGAAATCTTTTCTGTGTTTTTTTATTTTAGATAATCTGGTACCGAATGGCAGTACTCACCGCAAAACCAAATTTTTAAAACGGCTTCTTGTACGTCGGTTGTTACTTCATTATAAACGTAAATAGTTTTCTACGAAAAAAATACAAAATGTTCTTTAAATGTTGCTCTTTTAAGCGCAAAAAGTTCTGTATAAATATATGCTTCCACTTTTTCAAAAAAAGCCGCCTGACTAGGTATAACCCCTTTAGCAATCCGTTGAGTGGTCTTAGTGAGAAAAGTCTCATATTATGCAAGATAATGCATTACCACATTCTAGTCACATTTATTGTATGTTTTTAAAAAATCTGTAACACAACGACTGCAGGCTTGCAATCAGAGTGAAAGTGGCCATTTCGAACACTTTGAAAATGGCTATAAATCGAGAACAAGGTTAATTAGAGCATATTTATTAGAGCATGTTTATGTAAACTATTTTCATTATTTTTGTGTCCCCAGTCCACGACTAAAGTGAATCCTACATGATAAGAAGCACACTGTATATGGATGATGGTTGGACGAATTAGTATTTGAGGGCTAATTGTAGGGGGTGTCAAATAATGAATAATAAGTGTAAGTTAAAACACAGTTCGATGGTGAATACCTACATAAATGGCACAGTAGGGGAGAGGTGGGATGAAATGGACACTTGTGTTTAGGACCAGATAGTAAAAAAACTAAATAACCATTCGAGTTGTAATTGGTAACATTAGAAACGCCAGTTATCTGGCTATAACAATACACAGGCCTATGAAGCTTCTCTCTATATTTACATGTCATATTTTTCGTTTTCTAAAAAAGTGTGTTTTGTCCCTTTCATAAATTGGCTGTATTGAAAGGGACATGGGTGTTTATGAATGGGACAGTGTAATAAAACCAAGTAATATTAATATCATTTTTGTAATTATTATTTATGCAGGTACCGAAATCACAGTAGTTATTTTAATTCGTAATAGGGACTAAAAATCAACAGTTAAGCTTATGTAACTAAATGATATTAATAGCTATAAATAATGAATTGTCTAATAGCATTCTAACCCGAATTTTATGTGGCATATTTTCACTGAAACAAGTGAAGAATAGTAAGGTTTTGGAGGTGACAGGTATGAAAATCACGTCCCGTTCATAAATTTTTGTTGTGTCCCTTTCATAAATAAGGCACCAAAATTGAAAATCTAATTTCTACAATTACAATATGACACAAAAAGGATCGGACATTATACGATATCGTTCTTAAATAACTGCCTGTTTAGATGCAGTAATAGAGAAATCAATCGCCAGTAATAGCACTTCACAAGACAGTTCAAGGAAATACTAAAAGTTATACTTTGAACCTCAAAAAAATTCAATCGTTTATTTCTGTCGTCGTAGATACGACAGCGGCTTGAAATTTGGCTTGATTACACATGAATGAATGTGGCTACAAAATAAAAACACTTTTGGCCGAGGCAGATCCTTTATCTTTGAGATAATGACCATGTCTCCTTCAATACCTGTCCCTTTCATCCCACCTCTCCCCTACAATTTTGTAGTCTGTAATTTAAATGCAATTTCCTCCTGCATTTTTGTTTCTTGCCTGTTAGGGGAGAGTAGGGTAATGGCGAACGCGGGGTAATCCGGAACGCGGTGGTTACGGCGTTTTAATAAATAAAAACTGATGTTCCCTCTCCACTAGCTAGTAGTTTAGGTCGTATCCAACGCCGCGCAGAAAGTAATAAATACAAAACGCTCATGCTAGTCAAGATAAACACAATTTATTATTTTCATCATGTTTCAAGTAATATTTTGTCCATCTTCAATTGGATGTAATAGCTGTCGAATTAATGATACAATTGGGATTTTTTTAAGTTGAAATAAAGCACTTTTTTACCAACATTTTGTGACCAACGCGTTGCTTGAATTATGATTCTAACTTCTGAAATAAATCTTTTTTATTTTTTGATGTCATGGGGTAATGAGGAACAACTCGGATGGGGTAATCTCGAACCTTTGAGATTAGCAACGATAACCGATTTTGATGAAATTTTCAGCATGTATAAAACTTACTTAAATCTACAAAAAGAATTTTTGAATTTTCATTACAGGCTCAGACAAAAAAAGTTTAAAAAACGACCTTTACTATTTTTTTTCGATATTCAGACGAATTGCATTTTTTCTAATGCACAAGAAGAGGAATTTGAAAAATACATTAGGTAGAGGTTGTAGCAACATTTTTTATGGGTTGACCATTAAAATCGCGCTTCCTCTGCGACTTCTGCGATATGTAACTCTGTTCGTGATTACCCCATGCACAATTCGGAATTACCCCACCAGCAGTCGAGTAAATCCGAACAGCAGGGGTTCAGTTTTTTCATTATAAAATTAATTTTTATTAAAATTTTTGCAAAATTCGTTAGAGCAGTTTATATAGGACTAGTTTGAGTATGTTTATAAATAAAAAACAAATTCGTATCTCACATAGTTTTCGTTCTGTTTGCTTTCACGCTTAGGTGTTCGCCATTACCCCACTCTCCCCTATGCACACATCGACTGTGGAAGGTGGAAATATTCTTATAATGTCAGCGTAAGTTGTTTCTGTACATGCAGCGTGTTCTGCATGGTAGCAGATTTTGTGCTTCTCTTCCATGAACCGTCCTAGGATTTTTATAAATTAGAGAGGGGTAAGTAACGGGTTAAGGGATCCTTAATCAAGCAAATGTGGTTTACGACTGTGCAAGTGTCCCAGTTTATGATGTAGACCGCAGTAAATTAATTTCCGAGGTGCTAAGTCCTTCATGGCCCCCACACGCTTAACCCAATTGTACTTTGTGTCTTACGTTATACTCCATCCTCGTGAATCTTGATAGAAAATTTGCTTTTAACGAATGCGCGTCAACGCTAAACATTTATTAGGCACCGGGTGTTAAAAAAAGGTTTCAGTACCTATGGGGTAAATAGAACTATTTACGGCTTAAATAGTAAAGCTTAAACTTTAAGCTGAAACTGAAAAACAAAGAACTAACTTTGTAAGAGATAGAAATGATTTTCTAGTTTGGTAATGCAATTGATTTGAGTACTTTTTTTGTCGCGTGGAAAATGAAAACAACAGATTATCTTTACCACATTCTTACTTTTATGTGAAAAATGATGCCCGTGTGTCGTCGTTCCATTTCCACAGATTCATATTTTATAACAAAGGATTATCTTACCACTTTGCTTTGATACAGAAGTCAGCTAGTCACTCGCCTTCTCCTTAAGCCACTGTTTCACTGTCTTTTGTCTTTCTTTTACACTGTTCGAAAACATCAAGGTAGGTACTGTTGTGACAGAATAATCCGAAAGTCTCTTCGATAAAAAGAGTTCGAGAAAGATTTAAACTTTAAAAATTTGAAAAATAAAAATTTATTTTTTTTAGTTTTTCGGACTTTTTTCGAAAACCGTTTGTAGCACGAGAAGAAGTAATATACCATAAAAGATGCTTCTTGTCTGGTTCTATAACTTTTGTTTGGCATACTTTTTTATGTATTCAATAACTTAGAGGATATTATATAAAATCGATTTTGTGAACTGTTAAATAATTATTTAAATGTTCAAGGGCCCAGAGGCACCTTTTCCCGTTCTCCGATCGGGCTTAAACATTACACAGATTTTTTTTTATTATTTGGAAGTATTCTGGGGGGTGTCGCGAAGAAAATTCAAAAGTCGGAAATAAGAGCCACCCTAATGTATATACTGCCCTGGTCCCAAAGATTGAGAAGAAATCGTTGATGTCTAATCGAATTCAATAAAATGTGAAAGAAAATACATCACGTGTCCGTTCCTAGCACCTCCCACAATACTAATGGTTGTCCACACATAACTGAAAATATTTATTGCACGGCCCGCAAATGTACATAGTGTGCACAACCTTCAATACCACATGAATAATAAAATAGTTAGTATCTACTTTATGTCCCAACAATCACGTAATAATATTTTCCCCACGCTAATATTAAATGAGGCGTAAGTAAGAGCATATTGTATATCGAAGTAGTGTAGTAAATATTAGGAGTGCAATACTGAAAAGATAAATGTACTACGAGTACTCTCATTACATTTATCAAAATCTTGGTGCATGCACTTCGTACAATACCTCCAGTCATAACTGAATTAATTTGTGCAGCAGCAGACTTCGAAACCCTGGCGTTGCTTAATTCCGTAGCGTAATCGGAGTTTCGTGCAGCCGGTTCAAGAAAAAAAGCCCATCCGATCCAGGAACGCGGTGTTTTCGTGCCGAAAGATCGCGTTCCTTCGTTACCACTCGTGATCATTCGTTACAGTTCACTAGCCGCCGGTTTTGCTCAACCTCTGGTGCTCGTGGCACGATTCAAAAGATTCGAAATTGCTCCCGTCTTTCCCTCTCTGTCAGCGTAGCCAGATATCGGCTAGGCATCGTGAGCCGCGGAACAACGGGGAATTTCGCGATCGTACCCTGCACGGATGGGGCCGATAGAATAGAGACGTGCAGTATGAAACAAAATCCGAACGTACCAGCTGTTTCAGAAACGATAGAAAGCCGATGTTGATGATTTCGCCGCCTAGTTGCGCCAGAATATAACCCAGCACGCCTATCACGGTGATGCACTCCGATATCGTGCGGCCAACTTCCGTGATCTCTTCCGGCCATTTCAGGAGAGCTGCGTCCACGTTGGCAGGTCTCAGGTACACGGCCAGCGACAGTGACGTCAGGTGAAACACCAGGATGATCAGTCGCTTTAAAAACTGTAACTTTCGTGGGGAAAAGAACAGAGTCTTCTTAACCCTCCGACGACGAGCGACGTATGCATATAGCACGCGGCCTAATCACTTCGCGATTCGGTGCCAGAATGATATAAAAATATTGAAAATTAAGCAAATAGCGGTTTGAAAATTAAGTTTCGATTCTCGCACATTTTTTCAACTTTAAAGATCTGTGAAAGTTTAAAAACAAAATATCTTATCATAATTCTGGTAGGGACGATAGTCAAAGGCATACAAATAAAGAATCTCTTTACATTTTTTGTTTCAGATTACCAGAACGAGCCTAATCATGGCCGCAGTGATCCTATGTTTTTTATCACGATTACTTTAAAGTAGTCAACTGCGTTTAATTTTCATTTTTCTTTATTAACAAAATTTGTAAAGATAGTTTAAATTTGTAGCATTAAACTGAATAATAATATAATTTATGGATTCTTTGTAAAAAAATTCCGAAATAACGCGAACAAAATGCCTCGTCAGACCAGAATACCCCTTTAAGGTATAGGCAACAAGCTTCCTACCGATACGATTTTCATCTGCCCAAATTTTCCCTTTTGATATCTCGGAGGAGAAAGTTTCAAATAATTTCAGGCCAAAAACGTGTTCGTCCGTACAGTGCGCCCATAGGTGGAAGTGCTTCGCCGTTGAAGGGTCAATTACGTGGTAATAGATCTACAAGGTGTATCACTAAAGCAGTTACAATTTAATGCAGTAATTTCTCTCAAAACGCAACTGAGGTGGGACCGAAGTATCGCATTTTGTGGAACACTGGCGCGTTTCCTTATCTGTAGTTGCTCGAGCTCGGATCCCATGTTTCTTTCCATGGTTGAAAGGTACAGACAATGAGAGCTACTTGATTCTTCAGCGCTGAACTGAAATTTGTACAGTTTTTATTTCGTGTAAAAATTGTTAATGGATTGCAAATGCTAACACGGTTTAAGTTGGTCTGTTTTTGAAATTATTATTGATAGTTGAATAGAAGTGTAGTCTACCGCCGTAAACAGTCCTGACAGTATTCCGATTTAGGTCGTGTTTGGACTCATTTTACTCAAAAAGACCTCGTCCACCAATTAAGAATTCTGTAGTTGCGGTAAAACAAAAATTATAAAAATTCCATTTTTCATAGAGTAGTAGATAATGACTCAGCGTTTGTTGAACAGACTACCGCCCATACAGCACACTTCGTTGCAGCTGTATTGCAGGGACGTTGCTGCAATATTGCGTTGTTGCAAGTTGCATTGCAATATTGTAGGAACGTTCCTGCAATATTGCCGTGCATTATTGGAGTGGCAATGATCCTACAATATTGCAGCAATATTGCGCGCAGATCGACGTGCAATGTTGCAGTGGCAACGATCCTACAATATTTCGGCAATATTGCGCGCACATCGACGTGCAATGTTCCACTGGCAACGATCCTACAATATTTCGGCAATATTGCGCGCAAATCGATGTGCAATGTTTCAGTGGCAACGACCCAGCAAAATTGCCTACACATTGCCGTGGAATACTGTAGTGGAAAGATTGCAATCTCGCACCGCAATATTTCCGAAGATTTGCAGATCATTGCCACAATTTTGCCGTTTCGTTGCAGAATCATTGCCGGAACGTTGCATGACTACATATTTGCAATGCTGCCGCAACATTGCAAAAATACACACCTGCAATATTGCGAAGGCGGACATAGGACTGAACCTGCAACGTCTCTGCAATGTTATGGTGCAACATTGCAATCTTGCACCGCAATATTGCGGAGACGTTGCTGCAATGTTATGGTGCTGTGTGGGCAGTAAGGTGGGCAAGCATTGCAGGCCAATATACGCCTGAAATGACAGTCGTGACGCATATTTGGCACCTTAACCAATGTAAGTATCCCTGCACCATCCTCGATGCAGATGGGATTTTACTAGCAGCTTATTTTGTTCAAAACTGCAACATCTTGAACTTTGAGGCCATTATTCGATGTCGTCCCATCTGATTCCGAAGTTAAAAATGATATCAATCGATTCCTCTTGGCAAGATCTTTCAAGTCAGTAATCACACTACAGACTTAACATTGCCCTTTCCTTGCGCACTCATAGAATGGGTAGAGGAATATTTTTTATATATTTCTATCTCGAGGAATTATGAGCTGCCCGTTTGCATCATGATTTACAGAACAGCCTTTATAGTTTTAAGTGTTTCATATTCTCGACTATCTACAGAACTGTCCTAATGATGTGCTACCGTCGAATGGGCTTCGTGATTAATTATACTAAAACCGTGCTAATCTCTGTGTACAATATCACAGCGTAATTGGTCATTTGACGCTTGTATGCGGTTTAAACGTTGTCGTGATTAGAGCTATAAGTGGGATATGTCATGGATACTCTGCTATTATTATGATCTCATGTACTACGCGAATATGTATAGGAAGTTCCATCGACTATGCTACTCATTTTTTGCGAGAACATTGACATTCGAAGCATCGTTGCACTATCTGCTGTTTCAGTTTGAAACGGAACGTAGGAAAGAAAATTTAAAGCTCCCTTAAAGGGATATTCCCGTGTAACAGCCCCGAAAGTAACTGATATTTACGAATTCTTTTTGAAAAAATTATTGTTAATATTGGATTAAACTTTTTTGGAACAGAAGGAGGCATCTTTAAATAGCAGTCATTTTTTATGTCTATCCTTCTTATGATTTTTTTTCTGTAAATTAGGTTAAAAAATTAAATTAGGTAAAAAAATTATAAATTACTTTTGGAGCTGTTATACGAGAATCGCCCCTTAAGAAAAAATTAAATAAAAGAGTGTAGAGGAGACCGAGGCTAGTTGACTAATTTTTTACATTTTTAATTTTTATAAATAGACCATTGGTATTTTGTTGACTTGCTGGATACCAAAAGTTTACAAATTTCATTAGGTATACAGGTTTAATTTCTAAAATCGTTTTAATTGAGTCTACGTTGTAGTTTTTACTCTACTTAGAGTAGTGAGACGAATAAGTCAACAAACTCCGGCTGCGGATTTAGTTGACAAATATGATGGGGTTAGTTGATTTGACATTTACTTTAGCTTATATATACACTGCCAATTCCATCAATATAGTATTCGAAACGCCTACATATGTATACTACAACCAATAAATTATCTTTTTATTTTTTTTTACTCCTTCACAGTGTTATTTTTTTATTAATTGTCATGGTGTTAGATACTGTAATTATTTTGTACTTATTTGTTATGGTCTATTTAGAAGGCCTGAGAGTTTGAAGGGAGGATAGAGTGTAAAACTGATAGGGGTGAGTTTGGAAGGATTTGTGGTGGGGGAAGTGGACTTGAGCAACTAAACTCTTTGCCTAAACTGAATCTTGAGGATAAAAAATGCAATTATTAGTGGTATTCCTATGTTTAGTCAAGTAACCCCGTCCAACATTGTTAACATGTTAAGGGCCGTACGTACAAAACCTCCACGCACCGGCTTAAATAATATACCGTAAATTATAGTCAATGTATCACGTTTCCACAAAATATTCATAAAAAAACATCAATCAGTACTTAGTGGACAAAAATTCATAAATAGTCGAAACAAAAATATTTACTTCCTGCCGACCTTTTTAAATTTTTCATTCTCACTGACAGAACAAGCAAGTTTTTGTCACGACGACACATTAAACAGCAAGCTGGTCATTCATATGCTTCGATATCGCGAATCGCAGCATAATTTATTCCATAATACAACAGTTAAATGGAATTATAGTCGTGTTCAAATTTATTGGCCGGTGAGTTCGGTTTCTCGAGCAGCGCGCGAGGAGAAATCAGCCTCTACCACCTGACGATCGTGGATTGGCAGTCGAAGTTGCTGGACCCCCGAAGGGTATGGTGGGGTAAGGGGAACGGTGCTCGACTCCGCACGAACGATGCCGTGTGGCTGTTGTTTCTTCATAGCGTAATAGTAGTGTGCGTTACGAATCGTATTGGCTACGCGTAGCCAATACGAGACGAAGCTACGGCAGAATCCCGTTAGTCGCTGGCCAAGCCTTAATTCCGAGTATGAGTTTCTCGCTTCTTTCTGGCCGAAGGGGGGAGCGAGAAGGAACGCTTTGCAAACCGGTTTTCCAGTGTTCAGGGCACCGTACGACGGCCAGGCGTAGCCCGAGAGAGAGCGAGAACGTAGATAAAAGGAGCACCGAGGCAGGCAAGCGGTGTGGTGGGAGCATACCCCTCACGAAACTCACCGGCCAATAAAGCAGAACACGACTTTAGTAATATTTAGTCATATTATCGATATCTTTGTAAACATGCACTTGTCATGCATAAAATGCATCACGATATACATGGCGTTTCCCATTTACATAGTAAAACTGCACGAATATGTTTTATGAAACATGTTATACACATAATAAATAAAAAAAAAAATTATTTCATTCCCATTTTAAAATGCCGCAGTTGTTAATGCTAAATAGCTTCGTATCAATGAGAAAACAAATATTCTACGAATTTCGTACTGATTATGTGTTAACCAGATTTATTTTTAACCGACTTCAAAAAAGGAGGAGGTTATGTATTCGACCCGTGTGTATTTTTTTTTATGTTTGTCCCCTTGTAACTCCTCAGCATATGGACCGATTTTGATGATCTTTTTTTTATTCGAAAGAGGATGGTGCCCCGGTGGTCCCATCCTACGCGGAATCAATATTGGCCCAATATTTTACCAGTTATAGTTAATAATAGTAATTTATATGTTTGTCTTCGCATAACATCTCAGCATTCGAACCGATTTTGATGATCTTTGTTTTATTATTTATATTTATACCAGTTATAGTTAAAAACTAAAAAGTTGAAAATAAAAAAATTTTAAAAAAATTAAAACCGACTTCAAAAAAATAAAATTGCACTAAAAAGTAAAAAATAATTTTTTCCTTTATTTAATCTACTACTCTCATATTTTTTAATTCGGTGCCAGATTTACACAGTTCAAATGATGGGACACCGACTTAAAAAATATGAGAGTAGTAGATTAAATAAAGGAAAAAATTATTTTTTACTTTTTAGTGCAATTTTATTTTTTTTTAAATGAAACATGTAACGCATTACCTTCAAATGTTTCGTATTACAAATAGAAATTGAATGCAAGATTAGATTAAGTAGAAAGTAAATAGTGTATCATCTGATTGATTGAATTGGTATGAATTATCAATTATTAGTTAGAAGAAAATGACGTATTATTTCAAATTTAAGAATGAGTGAACAAGTCACCATTCAAAGGGACAAACCATATCGTCAAAAAATGCGTGTCACAATAAATTAGCCATCGTTTATAAGTTCTTTAATGATGTATATAAATTTCGTGTATCCAAATTGTTTTCCCTGTCTTATTTCATTCTTGCATGATTTTTAAGAAGATTGTACCTACATTTTCTTTCGTGGGCATTTATTTTTCAATTAATGTATACATAATTCGGCAAAAATAGTGTCGAGCAGTATAACAATCAAATAAAACAGTTTTGACCTTCTGTTTGTATAAATTTTTATCTCATTTCCATTCATGGCTTATATTCATGTAGTTTGAACGTTTTAATATAAAATACCTCATATATTAAGTACATAATATTTCAGAAAACATTAGTTAATGCAAACAAAACACACTTCACTGATTTGAACGAGAAACAAATCAAAATTACAAAAATTTCACGATCAAATTTTTCAGTAAAAATACTAAAGTCGTTCCAAGTATTCTGTAATTGAACTGTATAACTTGTTTACAACATCGTTGGAAGTATTAAGATAAATATTATGAGCGCGAGAAGTACCACTTTCATTCATGTTTATGTAATGACTTCGTTTAATTTTAATGCAAAATTCACGTTATTACTTAAGATGGTGTTACTGTAGCCATACTCTGCTGAAATTACTCATTGTCAGTTAACTGTGAAGTATTAAAGTTTTGATAAATTTTGGAAGCAACGTAAACACGAATATCACATGATTATAGAGGTATATGTACGTTTGTAGCATAATATCTACTGTAATAAATTGTGTTTATTGCTTTTTGAACGTTCAAAGTGTAATAACTTCTACTAACAGTGGATTGCTGTATTTATCTCCGATTAATTTCCGTTTGTGTGGAAATCTACTGGTCACTGTGTATTGAACACGCGCGGAGAACATTTACAATCCTGAAGAATAAATAACTACAACTTTCAGAACAATAACTTTGAACAGTCTGATAGTTAATATTCATCACATTGTACTTGAGAAAATACAAATTTGTATTGTAGAAGGATATGCAATTCCAGCAGTCACCTACACAAACTATTTTCTTTTCTCCCTCTTACGTATAAAAGTGGCACTTTCGGTAGTTGTTACCTCGATATTGCTTATAAAAATATAGAAGAATTATCATATAATCCACTTTCAAAAAGTCAAAGTAAAATTGATTTTTTCACGAAGAAGCAGTGTAGGTACTCAAAAGTTTTCTTATTTTATTATTAGGGTAAAGGACCCAATTACTGGCAGCCAACCCAATTACTGTCACCTTAAGCTATTTTACTTAAACGTTTATTTATTCGTTATTTTAAGTAAAATAGCTTAAGGTGACAGTACTTTGGTTGGCTGCCAGTAATTGGCTCCTTTACCCTATATGTTGTTCGTTCAAAATAAATGAAGTTTTAGTTATAACATCCTTTTTATTATGTTATATCGAATCCCTAAAAAATCGAGCATGTTATCACATACATATATGACTAATGTTTCATCTGTACTTATAAGTATGCACATACATATCATAATCCGTAGCACCCACTTCGACAAAAAACAGGAGGCACAAAAACAATGAAAAAAGTTCATATAAACATGTCCCCTATTTGACTTTGTTCCGAAATTACAGTCATTTTCATATTCCAGTAATGCGCAGTTGCTTACCTTTATACAGATTTATAAGACGTGGTCGAAATGGCCAGCGTTGACTTCAATGCAAGCCTGCAGTCGTGTTGTAGTGTTGTTAAAAAATTATGAAAACTGTAGGTGCACTGACATTGATAAAACATGTACGACGTGTGACATTATGCGGAAGTTTTTAAAATAGTCCGCTTAATTGATTGCTTAAGAAATTCATATAAATTTGATCTGTTAACTAGAACTGTGAATATTCGAATAATACTAATAATTTCGAATGTGAATAGTCTCTGAGAATGATCTGAATATTCGAATAATTAGGAGAATTCGAATGCTTCGAATATTTGAAAAATTAGGAGTGCTGGAATACTTAGACTATTCGAATATTTAGGAGTATTCGAATACCGGCAAACTGAGGTGACTTTGCCCGCCGGGGTGACATTGCCCACTTTTTTAGTCTGACTGAAAAATTACCATATGATTGAATTCGCTATTGTTTTTTTTTTCGTTTGACCTTGGAGAAATTATTGCTATCGATACAAAACATCTTATGTTCTAATATAAAGTTGGATTAAAATTTCGATCGTAAATCTTTCAAATATTAAAACTTTATATATCGGCGCACTGATTCGGTCAGTATTAAAGGAATAAAAGCTATTTTGCAAGTCAGTCTTTCTCCAACCGACTCGTTCGTTGACACGCGTGAATACGTGCTATTTAAAAGCAGTGCAGTTTTCAATTTAATTATTCTTTCCTTGAAAATGGTCAAAATTATGACCGAAACGTCGGAAATTTTATTTGTTTGACTTGCAAAATAGCTTTTATTCCTTTAATACTGACCGAATCAGTGCGCCGATATCTAAAGTTTTAATATCTTATGTTCTAATTACTTCACAATTAAATAAAATAAAGTTCTTCCGAAAAGTGGGCAATGTCACCCCGGGCGGGCAAAGTCACCCCAGTTTATGGTAGGGGAAAGTGGGGCATAACCGGGTACCTAATGTATTTTTCCTGCTAGCATAAAGTCAGACGGCAAAATAAACTTTGGACACCGCTAGAAATCTTAATTGGACCTTACAGAATCAGAAAATGAGAATTCTTATATGAAAAAACTATTTGGCTCACAGGAAAAAAAGTTTTCTCGAAAGTATGCAAATACCCGGTTTTACCCCATAGGTGTGGGAAATACCGGGTACCTATTGGAATATTGATGCTGACGTTCTCATTACTGCTACGAAAAAACTCATACCATCTTTTTTGTAGAGAATTTCCTAAGCTATAAATTGTATAATAAATATTTTTGTCGCAAAACTGCTATATAACGAGATATTCGCGAAAAACAGTTGTTTTTTCAACCCTCTGTAAAATTTTTAGCAGCGGTCGGATTGATGAGGACTTTTGACATATTGTTTAAAACGACCAAATAAAGGCTCATACCAAAATTTAGCTTGATGGGATTTATTCGGAAAACAGATCCTAATGTCACAGGACTAACACATAGAACCCGGTTTTGCCCCATAATCAAATACCCGGTTTTGCCCTAAATGAGGTGATTTACTAAACATAAAATATTTACACTTCAGCATGCGATAAAGAACCGGGTGAAACGGTAAAATACTGTAAAAAGTCTATAGAATACAATGCAGTGCTTACCGTAATCGACTCTTTAAATCCAAGTGGTATAAAAAAGGGAATTCACCAACGCAACACTGGAACTTTTCAACTCGAAATTTTTAAACTTCTCTAAATGAAAAACTACGACGGTCTTTGCTCTACAATTGATCGCATTCCGTCGTGAGGTCTACCCGAATGTAACACCATATGTTAGCTGTATATCGCAGCTCTTGTCTTAGAAAAACAGTGGTACCCGGTCTGACCCGCGTACCCGGTTTTGCCCTACTTTCCCCTACTTATAATTAGAATATGCGAATAATTAGGATTATTCGAATACTTAGAATATTCGAATAATTATGAGTATTCTAATACTTAGAATATTCGAATAAGTAGGAGTATTCTAATACTTAGAATATTCGAATAATTAGGAGTATTCTAATATTCGAATACTTAAATATTCTAATACTTACGATATTCGAGAGCCCCACTCTGAACCTCCTACTAAAAGGAGAGGTTCCCAGGTGTCCACCTCCGATTGCTTTGAATTTTGGATATGTTTTAGAGGACCGAAAAATAAGATATACGTCTTTTTTTATAGCGGGCCGTTTTCATATCTAGGGGTTGTAAGATTTTCAGGTCTTCATCTCCGATTGCTTTGGTTTTTGGATATGTGCCGCTATAAAAAAACACGTATATCTTATCTTTCGGTCCTCTAAAACATATCCAAAATTCAAAGCGATCGGAGGCGGACACCTGGGAACCTCTCCTTGTAAAAAAAACAAGTGCCAATTACAAACAGATATAGGTATAAACAGTTTAGTAGAATCAATTACACCATCTTTGTTTGCCATTACGAAATATCGAAATACAAAAATGGTTACAACTCTACAACGAGGTCAAATGGGACACATGTTTATACGACTTTCCTTCACTGTTTCTGGGTTCTCTGTCCACCATTCAAATGGGTCCCACATATTATGATACGCCCTGTACAGATGCTCTAGAAAAGGACAAGCATTGAACCCGATTTCCACTCCAATTTTTTAGCAAAAGTAGAACGAAATAGGTGACCAGAGTCTCTTTACATCGCGCAATATGTGATTTTTAAAATAAATGAATGGTACATTCAAAACCATCTCCAATAATGTTCGGTCATTGACTCGCCTGGGAGGCTCTCGGACGCGCACTCGCAATTGCAATCAATTCGAGCAAACACGACATCGACGGCCATCGTTCTCAGATCATTCAGAGATCACCGATACCGCGGTGCATATCGATGTAAATCGAAATAAATCGCCGGTTTATTCAGGCTCGCAGGGAACCCCTATCATCGCCACTCGATCGTCCAAGAGTGACGTTCGACGACAATCGCTCCAAGTCACTCGAGGTCTACTCGACGTCACTCAGTAATCACAGGAATAATTTGAAATGCGCGCGCATTGATAAGCATTGCGCGATCAAGTTTTTTTTCGTCTGCCTCCTTGCCCAAGCGACTCGCGAACAATTAGGACGGCTGACGCATGTCAATTATTATTACACGCGTATATACTTGATATTTTCGATGCAAGAAAAATAGTCAATACACGAGGCTGAGTACGTTGAATACATATTTGATATTTGTTCATTGGGCTTGGTTTAACGCAGATTGCTTCCCATTGATTGAATCGCATTGGTCAACGTGACTCACTTTGCCACGTCACCTGAGGTAACGAACCGATGGCTCACGATGATTATTATGTTATTGGGGATATCTTTTGTGTCGGATTTTGTAATGCTTAAAGAGCTGTAATGATAATTGTTACCGAGAAATAATTTTAACTTATAAAATGCATGAAATTAGTATGTTCATTAGAAACTGAAGAACTAATTATTTCGTTCAAAATACTGTATATTTTAAATTTAAATAATCTGTCCTTATCAATCTGATAAACGTCACATTACGAAGTTTTATGTTGAAACTAGAATTATACAGAATTATTGCCAGAAACAGATATTTTGAGCTGAAGATTTTTCTTCCGTTTATGTTTGTATACAATCATGTGATCCGCAGAGTTCAATTGGCTTTTATTGTAAAATATAATATTATAATAAATGTTAATAGCATTTTTAGAATCTTTTTGGCCAGCTCTAACACTCTAACTGTTTATTTCTGTTAATAGTACTTATGGTTTCCGTCGCGCGACGCCGTCATTATCATGATGCCGGTTAAGCACTCTTTATGGTATTTCATAAGGAATGGTTTCTTCAGAAAAGTGTTCAAGCATTGTATTCAGTTCAACAGCGCTGATTCTATGACTTTTTTTACTTTTCGAGCTAAGGGACGTTCTTTTGATGCATTCAATGCCTGTTTTTGCTGCAAATGCGTTTGTGGTCGACAGCCCTACTATTCTAATATCTTCTTATGATGTTTTTTGAGATACTAAAGGGCCTTTTTGTCATTTTCACATTTGTTCTATTATAAGTGCCACTCTTTCGATGGAAATTTACAATAATTACATACAAAAGATACTTTCAACTTTCATACTCGTTTCTTCAGTGTATATTGCCATTAATACTGAATTTTGCAATAGAACTGTACTTTTCAATACTGAAAAAAATAATGACGGAGTATTCGATCGAAAATGTGTGAAAAAGGGGCAGTTTTTGTGATTTTTTTCCTTCCAAAATAAACGTTCTACGTTGTCTTGACTTTGTACATTTGTTTACTAATATTTTACTAACACTTTTACACCGTTGCATTAAAAACTGACAAATATTTACTATATTAGAGATGTTCATGTGCCATCATTTAAGTATTCATTCACGTTTGCATGATTGCGCCCGTCGTATTTATTTGCAATAAAGCAAATCAACCTGTATTCTATTCAGTAAACTTGCCTTTATCGCCTCTACTTCAGTCATTCATTAATATCGAAGAGAAAAAAAAATGGCGACCCATTGAACGAGGAAGTTTCATTCAACCATTTTTTTTACTTTTATCTGTTATAAAACATGGAAATATTGCTGATACTCTTCGATATTAATGAATGACCGAGGTAGGGACGATAAAGGCAAGTTGACTGAATAGAATAAACGTAGCTTTTTTTATTTCAGATGAATGTAACGGGGGCAATCATGTTAACCGTGAAGAGGGAATATGTGAAAGTGAAAGACCATCTCTAAAATAGAAAATATTTGCCATTTTTTAATGTAATAACGTGAAAGTGATAGTAAAATATTAAAAAAAAACCAATGTATAAAAACAGAAGTATGTGGAATGTTTATTGTGGAAGGAAAAAAGTCATAAAAACTGCCCATTTTTCACACACCCCCGAGCGAATAGCTACTGTCCTACCCCCTTAAGGGATTTGAGAAGAATTTTGGGAATTTTTTATGCGAGTATAGTGAAAATAATACAAAATCTGTTTCAAGGCCTTTATTGCAAATACCTTGAAGTGTGATGCTATTTTTTTATAATTTTTTTAATACAAAATGGCGGCGCCACAGCTCAACAAAAGAAGATTCTTGTGAAAAACAGTTCAATTTTTGAGCTAGAACAAAAACGAAAAAGTTTTTAGTTATATATAAGATTATCTCAGAAAGTATACGCAGAAATTAAAAATTCTGTTTTTTGTAAGAATCACATTTTTGTTCAATCACACATCATCCCTTCAAAAATCAGTATTTTTAATTTCCTCGTGTACTTCACTGAGATAATTTTATATAGAACTAAAAAATTTTGATTTTTTATTCTAGGTCAAAAATTGAAGGAGAAACTTTTCCGGCCGCGGAACAGTTTTTCAGAAGAAGCTTCTTTTGTTGAGTTGTGGCATCGCCATTTTGTATTAAAAACCTTAAAAAAAATGCGATCATACTTCAAGGTATGTACAATAAAGGCCTTCAAACTGATTTTGTATTCCCTTCACTATATTCGCATAAAAAATTCTCAAAGTCAGGCTATCTTGGGTATTTACCATGACGATTCAGGTTATTCGGTGGTACTTTTTCAGTCGTCTGTAACTCGAAATTGTCTAACTCAATTTAGATGGAGCAAAGACTAATAGATAGCCTTGATCTTCTAGTTTTTGTTTTGGTAAAATAATCAGTCAATTGAAGTTAGTGGGATAGAGTGAGAGAGCATTTTGTTCCAGCAGCGCATTATTCGTGAAATTTTTCGTGCTAGTTGCGGACGATCGCTTGTTTATGTATTATATGTGCTTTAGAAGATAAATGGAAAGTTCAAACTACATGTAAGTGATGGTAAAAGGACACTTTAATAAGTCTTGAAATTATCATACAATAAGGCATCAGTGTTATTTTTGCTTACGAAAAGTGACTAAATTCTTATTTTTCGTGTTCCCGAACTTGCGTTTCTGATTGTGATGTTCGAGAAATTCTGATGGCAATTACCAGAAACCATCTTTTCTTACGTCTTACACATCTAACGATCACGAAACGATTGATTATAGACAAAATAACAATAATATAAAATAATATGAAATAATATAAAATAATATAAAATAATGTAAAATCATTTAAAATAATGTAAACTAATGTAAAATTATATAAAATAAAATAAAAAAAGTAGTTGGTGGCCACATCACGGGCTAGCGAGAACTATCACCGAATTACCAGAGTACTATCACTGAATAACCAGAGCTATTATGGAATAACCAGAGTATGTCGTGACAACGTAATTTTGTATATTTTCAATTAAATATAATTACTAAATTTCTGTTAACCTATCATTTGTTTCTCTGATGTCTGGCCTATCATTATATCCTAGACTCACTTTCAGAATATATAAATATTAGCAGTTATTAGAGAAATTCTAAAACTATCACCAATTTACCCGAGTTTACCCTATAAAATCTTCACAATATTAAAGGACATGTAATGAGCACACTAACAAATTCCGATCTGCACTAATAATTTTGTAAAATTAAATGGGCTGAAGAGTGTTAAATTCCATCTATTTCGTTTTTTAATTAGCTCTAACATAAATCAATCTCATTTTAGTCTACTACTCTATGAGTACAGTGTATAAACAACGTGTTCTAGAAACCAGAATTTAGAAAACAAATTGTTTAACCGTTGATTTCAAATTGCTTTATGAAGTTTCTACTTGGACCAATAATTTAGCAACTCACTAGGGTAAAGGACCCAATTACTGGCAGCCAACCCAATTACTGTCACCTTAAGCTACTTTACTTAAATGTTTATTTATTCGTTATTTTAAGTAAAATACCTTAAGGTGACAGTAATTGAGTTGGCTGCCAGTAATTGGGTCCTTTACCCTATACTGTCCCTATTTTGTTGCAACTTGCGAAGTTTTCCGACCTTTTTCCCCAAAGAAAATAATCCGCTTCTTCGCTTCGTCCCATTCTTATCTTCCTCCCCCTAATCGCAGGAACAAACATGGTATATCGAGCAAGAAACTACTAAAAACATTTTATAACAACAGCGAGGCGATAGCAGCACCACCTGTGTCAGCCAGTGATCTACAGTACGGCGAAGTCCATTGCACATGCTAATTATGTATGAGGCACTGATATCGCAGAACACTCCGTCATAATATGCCTGCTAATCTGCTCGAACGGAAAGTCCTCCGCGAGTCACAGATTGATCCACGCCCCAGGCATTATTTGTCGTTCAAACAGGTAACCGGGGGTTCAATTTTTAACGGAACGGGATACTCGAACATTTTCAGAACGGAGAGCGCGGCTGCAGGACTGAGGTAAAGCCGTGAAAAATGTCCCGTGAAGAAACGAGCGAGAATATTGTCACGTGGACGCACTTACCCGCGCGAAGGTCTTCCATTTTTCCTCGAGTAATCGCTGAATAATACCACCGTCCAGCATGTCCAAGTGCTCCTCCTTCGTACCGTTCAGAATGATAAATAGCGCGGAGTTCCAGTCTGAAATAGAAATTCGGAGAGGACCATTTGCGGTTAATGGAACATCACTTTAGGGTTCTCTCGGCCGCGATAATTATGGGTTTTGCATTAGCGCCGTGTGCGTGTATATATGTACACACATATATCAGATGCACCAGCTCCTGCCCATCCCTACCCCCGGAGCCAGGTTTTTCTGCAGCCGCGCCACGTGCGGTGCTAAACTTTCCTGCATGTAAAGATAAAAGTTTATGTTACTTTCGCGCGCGAAGAATTCAACGGGCACTCGTTAATCTCGCGACCGAACTTGCAGGCTGAGCTTCCGAAAGTCAGCTAATGGTAGTTCGATGCCGCGTTTGAATTTCAGCGCGCCCATAAATGCGAGTACTAGAGGCTGTTAGAAAGTGTTAGTAATGTATGAGCGGGGTTGAACTTGGAGAGTTGTGCCTTGCTTTCGCGTGGTGGACAATTACACGAATTAAAGAGATGAACGCCGCGTGAGCGTGTGTGTGCATGTGTTGTGGTGCTTTCCGTTGACTTCTAATGCTTTAGAAAATAATTTAGTCTGGGATAGTGCATCGTCGTTTTTCTTATGCATTCGTTATGACGCAGTAACGCGAACAAATACTATATAATGTCGCTTTATCTGGCAGTGCTTGTCATTCTGTGGACAGTTAATCTATTTTATTTATATACAAGGTGAACAGCGTAACATGCCCACCTTCATTATATTCGTTGCTAGTGGATCCATCAAAATTTCGTTTCTGTTACAGATAACAGTGTTCCGAAGAATCTTCAAGGTGATGACATTACATTTTTCTGTGTTTTTTTTTAAATAAGTTTTCAAGGGCGCCTTCAACTTTTTCATGTATAGTGATCCTGTATTTGTTTTGCCTATCAGCTAATAAGCATCGAGACAAATTCAAGGAATTTAATAAAAAGAAAAAATTTTATCTGGTGGAATGATACGGCGATGAAAATATTTAGGTGGAAGGTGATATATTTCACTCGAAATAGTAAAGTTTCGTCTCATTAACCACTCTCAACAGAATAAAGCTGGGGTTACTATACGCTGACCCCCGTAAAACTAGGTATGCAACGTTTGTGGGAAACATTTATATCAATTTGTAATTATAACAGATATATTTAAGGAGAAAAAGTTGGGTAAAATATCCTGTATACTTGTTAGTTCCAAATACGAACTTTCTTTTTGAACGCAGTATTCGTATCGAAAACATTTGATTTATTCATTTATTTATTCACACGGTAACCGTTTCACACAACGATAGAAAAATAACTATCAGCGAAGTGAAGCGCAGATTAAAAGTCTAAACAAACGCAGAAGAATTTTATTGAGAACAAAATATTAAGTAACCCCAATGCAAATGTAAGTAAATTAAAGAAAATGACATTGTTGCGACTATATAGATAATAATAATCAACACTTGACATCTAAATGCATAATATGAATAATTGAAGAAATCTGGTGTTTAGCAAAGAATATTGACGTATTAGATCAGGGTTGACTAACTGGAGACTCACGCGCTGCCGGGGGCCCCTCCGCCTTGCTGTCACGCTGAACGGCCCCCTCCATACCTACCAGACTCTGACGATCGCAGTCGAAAAGAGAAGGAAAGAAGAGGAAACCGACTACGATGGAGGGGGGCCGTTCAGCGTGGCAGGTGGAGCGGTGGAGCCTCCGGCGGCTCGCGAGTCGCCAGTTAGTCAACCCTGTATTAGATACTAAGATATTTCATGGTATTATATGTATACGTAAATGTATACAGGGTGTTGCATAATAGGCGGTACAACCGAAAAATTACTGATTAACACAGATTTACAATGTTAAAAACGTTCGTACCATAACCTCTTTAATTTGCTCCTATTCTGCAATATTTCAGATTTAATTTAAAACAAAAATCATCGCTCTATCTCATTTCTATCAAAAGTTCTTTGATTTTGACACAAACTTCATCATTTTGCCCCACTGTGCGTCGTATGGAGAATAGAGGGACACGCCGCACAGTGGTCTAATTCGCCAAAAAGCTGGCCAAAATATGAAGGCATCTTCCGATTTGTACAAAAATTAGTATACAAGGGTTTTCGAGCTCGCTGATTCAGAATCTGAAGTCAAAATTGCAAAAAGAAAACAAATGGTGGTCGAGTACCTGAAAAAAATATCAAATATAACAGACACCTAGTACTTTAGAGTTTTCGTGGTCGCTGGTATCAAATGTGTCATCGAAAATATAAAATTCATAATGGAGGATGTAATACCGCTTGCATAAATATTGTCTTTTACGTATTTTTTTTTTCGTAAAACGTGATGATTTCTCTGTTTTCGCTCAAAAAGAAGCATTCAAAATAATGAATTAAGTATAATTTCATTTTAGAAGATTTTTGAAAATAGTGGTGTTAATGTTGCGAAAATCAATGGATCGTTTAATTATTTATTCGTTCAATAGGCGATAAATGGCATATTTTTAGTTTAGAAAAATTGTTTTCATTAAACATTGACAATTAGAAAAAGTGGTATTTTGAAGTTGAAATACCAATTTTCGAAATTTTTGTTAACATTTCCAGAGTAAAGAAAAGTAGAAAAAATAATAATCTTGACTTCATTCTAGTACGGGCTATAGCAACATGTGTATTGAAGATACACACCAAATTTGAATGAAATCGGTTAAGTGAGAATATCCTTTCGGTACACCCTTTTGTATACGAGGCTCTGTACTGCCACCTTTTGATTATTTCTCATTGTAAAAATTTGTAAATATTGTTGAAAAATGAACAAATACATGTGAAAAAAAAACGTCAATGGAAGAAGTTTCATAGTTTCGTTATACAAAAATTCCGGAGAATGTAAAAAATTGTCTATAACTGTAGAAGACCCTCTTAAGCACTTTAAATGTAAATATCTTATAGGATCGCAAATTATCGCAAAATTTTTCAATTGCATATCCTTCTGGGCAGTGTACTTGAAATGAAGAATTTCTTCTCTTTGCGTATAAAAGCGTATAACATTACTTTTTTCCTCGTTCTTTATTAAGCGAGGACTAAGATGTACGATATATTGGGAAGGGAAATACACGGGTAAATGTACAAATATTTTGGACTGCTGCTATGCAAATTTAATGTTTATAACACATATTTTAATGGTAAAACATTTCACAAATGAATTCCTTCAATGAAACTTTGTGTGATACATTAAAAATGATAGAAATATCAAGACATTAAGGACTAAGAAATTAAGCCAACTTTGAAGGTTTATATAATAGTAACTGATAACTGTATTTTAATTTCTCAAACAGTATTTGATACATTGCAGTGTATATAACAAATGTGCCATAGTAGCAAAACGCTGTTTTATAGTTTGAAAATTGCATTTTGGCCAGCTTTTTGGCGAAATAGACCACTGTGCGCCGCGCCGTGCCTTGCACGTAGAGAGAATATAGGGACGTGATCGCCGTCATAATTTAGTATGTTCCACCAACCCGATCAGCGTACAACTTTTATACATGACAGTTAGATAATAGAGTATTATTCTACATTTTATTGGTGTTTGTCACTCAAAGGGTTGTTTGCGAAAACCACACTCCAAAAATAATTTTATTTTCTACCCGTAATAATTGATTTACAATTCGGAAAAAATATGTAAAGTACAGCTAGTATGTAGCTATTTTGTCGCTGTTGTTTCATTTAATTATCTTAAGTAGTAACCGAGAAGAAAAATGATAAATCTAAGGGCGTTTACCCCCATATTATCCTTGACCGAGGGGGGGGGGGGGAGATAGAGATCTGAAACTTCACAGAATGGTGTTTCAGGTGAGGAGCATTGTTTAGCAAACAATAACAACAAAATCTGTCACGGTGCCGTTTGCACATACTTACCTTGCTAGACTCTTTATACCGTTCATGCGTTATGCTGATAAAAACGGCGACACAATGTGTTGATAAGAGCGACACGTGCTTTTGTTTGTTAAGTGTTAAAGAAAAATATTCTTATTTCCCAGTCAAGAATGATGTTATAACTTAATTCTCTATGAAAGTCAACAGATGGAGCTTTTAAGTCTTAAAATCTGTTATTAACTCATATTATCAAAATTTGGACTTACACACCACTATGATTCTCAGCACTCCACCCATACAGCACACTTCGTTGCAGATGTATTGCAGGAACGTTGCTGCAATATTGCGTTGTTGCAGGTTGCATCGCAATATTGTAGGAACGTTCCTGCAATATTGACGTGCATTATTGGAGTGGCAATGATCTTACAATATTGCATCAATATTGCAAGAACGTTGCCGCGCAATGTTCCACTGGCAACGATCCTACAATATTTCGGCAATATTGCGCGTAAATCGATGTGCAATGTTTCAGTGGCAACGATCCAGCAAAATTGCCTACATATTGCCGTGCAATACCGTAGTGGAAATATTGTAGAAACAGTACAGCAATATTCTCAAGCAACTATGACTGAGGAAATTTGAAATATGACGTCGAGTAGATTCTACAACATGTTTCATTTAACTGGATATGCTAGAATTTCTCGTTGGCCGTTTTTATTGCCGTTTCGAAGCAGAATCATTGCCGGAACGTTGCAGGACTACGTGCTTGCAATGCTGCCGCAACATTGCAAAAATACACACCTGCAATATTGCGAAGGCGAACATAGGACTGAATCTGCAACGTCTCTGCAATGTTATGGCGCAACATTGCAATCTTGCACCGCAATATTGTAGAGACGTTGCTGTAATGTTATGGTGCTGTGTGGGCATATATGAGACTTTCACACAAACTAAGTTATGTTCGAAAAAAGGTTATTCCATAATATTCTATACGTTATTTGAAAACAAAGATGCTTTTCATCCGCAGTTGTACCATGTCTACTGCGTATCAAAAACCAAGGTTTGTAGGAAAACATGTTATCCATACAGAATCATTATCCTTTCCATGGTCCCTGTTACGAAACACCCAGAAGAAATATTCTACTGCCCCTGCCCTCTAAATTCTGCTCTTCGTGAATGGCATTGGTAATACGTGACTAACTCTACATCAACTCCAAATGAAGTAATGTCTGGTTGATTCATCGTGATTTCATTCGCCTCTATTTATACACTGCTCAAAACAATTGGCGCGTCACATATTGCAGCCGTTGTGAAACTTTTTTGTAAAACCAAGCTCGGTTTTGGAAACACAGGTTTATGTGAACAAAAGATGGTTGTGTGACCTTAAACAGTTCACTACTGCCATTAAAGGGAAAGATAAAGAAATGTATAGTTAGTTGGGTAAAGGAAAAACCAAGGAATGCCACAAAACAGCTTTATTGAGAAAATCAAATTTAAATACGTTAGGTCATTAGTAAAGAAACAAGGTTCAATGAACTTAACTCTATTGTCCATGACATGACCAATTTCTACTCTAATTAGGGATCAGGAAAGAACTGAGCAGAACAACCTTGTAATATCTTTCAAATGCAACACTTCAGGATAATGTAACAAAATAAATGTCGATTTCTATTATTATCAATACAAGGATGTGTGCACAGTGATGACCGAGTGCTCCTGATGTAGTGCAAGCTTACACTAATCAGAAATACATAGTGCAAATAGAAAGACAGGGGATATTCCCTGTTTTTAACCAGTAACCAAATGCTGAACATTGTCTTATGTGGACATTTCTACTCTAAAACCCTTTGTGATTCGACAGTTGCGTGGCCCCAGTTGCTACCAACAAAATACGTTATAAATCGCAGAATCACTAAAAATAGACATTCCTTGTTTTTCCCCTTACCCTTCAGTTCTGATTTTTCCCTGTTTCACTTCGATTTTTGTACCCACTCCTTGCTTCTGTACATTTTTTATTAATGACTAGGTATCTTAAGGGGAGAATACTATTTTACGAGCTAAAAACATAGCAAAATTTAGGAATTTTTTTATGAACCTATTGGTGCAAAATTGGATAGCAAAAATTAAAGGTCCAGACCTTCCACTTTGAAAACTCTCCACACTGCTCTATCAATTTTTTTGTTTTTTGTTGGTTCATCAATTTCAAGCTACATATGTATAAAATAAAACTCCATTTCATTTTGCTGTTTCTGATTACCTGGTAGATAAATATTATGCACACCATCATGCATCGATCACGCAAAACTACTTTATGTATGGTTAAATAAAAAATAATAAAATTAACCCACAGCTTCTTCAAAGATGCATCAAAACATGGTCGAAATTTCAGATGAGTCGAGTCACTGGATTCTTAAATAAAAAATCCCAAATTTTGCTATGTTTTTAGCCAAAAGAATAGGATTCTCCCCTTAAACTCAATCTTTTTCACAGTGTCGCAGGAATAACGGGTCGATCTATCAAGCCTATAACACGTTTCTCCTCCCTTTCACAGTAGCGACCCTCTAATTGTTCCAGCATTATGTTCGTTCGTGGCCAAACAGAAGCTTCTGTCGCACAGAGTACAACGGTCTGGAAATTTTGGGTAGGTGACAAATATCGCGCAACGGGCCAATGAACCTTAAACCGTGTCACCGGTATTGATTATCGAAGTTTGTTCAGCTGGCTTCGCCGTGAAATATTAAGGGTTCGTTTGGAAAGTTTCTCAAAGTTGCGACATGCATCGATCGATTCTCTTTTTGCGAGGCCTGCAGACCCTGCCGCGTCAAATTCCTAGCGACGGTCCACGGGGTCGATCACGTTCTCAGACTCTTTAATTACTCGACGACCTAAGGGAAACTGCTTTCACGGCAGCTTAAAGCGTCAGGGAAGTTCCGAGTTCCATTGGATGTTTTCAAGGAAACGTTTTAACGGTCGGTGCGTCTCTTGTCAATCTCCGCCCTTCTCTCTTTGGTCTGCGGCGCCATTGATAGGAAACCTTCACCCCCCTCTCTGACAGCTCTCGGCCGGGAAATTGAATTTCAGATGTGCAAGCAAAATTGCAACGAATATCCGCGTTCTCGTCGAACCATCGAAACTTCCATTCAGTCTGCATATACCTTTTCGAACGACCGAACCGTTGACCGAAGCTTTCCCATCGAATTCAACGTAATTATTTAGCGAGACATTGAAACACCAATTATTATGCTCAATGAATAGGATATTTAATGCGTAGCGATACCGTGCATATTAATTTGATAGCCACTTTGATGTTCGGCGGCATAGTTTGAAGGCTATTGCGAAAGTGACCAATTCGATATGTTTTGCTTCTGTCAAATTCAATGGTCATTTGTGGCTGGTATCAATAATTATATTAATGCCCACACAAGTGTCAAGGGAAAATAAAATGTTCTATGAACGTGGGAGCGTGTATATTGAATATGGTAGGTGTGGTCTGTGTGGAGACGCAGGGAGCAGAAGAGCAATAGGAGAGAGATTGAGGGAAATTTGGATTGTTGGGTGAAAAGGAGGTGAATGGAGAGAAGAGAAAAGAGTGGGGATAAGGGGTGAGAAAGAACAGATAGAATTAAAATAGGAAGAGGAAAAGGAAACCCTCACCCCCCTCGAAATGAAGGAAGATAGACGTAGGAAGATTTAGATATTTACAGTAAGGAGCAAAACTGAACACAGATATGGAATTTTAACATAAATAATATGTTATTGAATGTTTGAGTATGAAACATAAGAAACAATATACCTAATATTTTGTATAATGCTTTGCCTTTCCATGAAAAATATTAAACTCATATTACTATCATTATTTTGCTGAGCACAAATTTTATTCGTGGAATCAGTTTATTTTCAAAAGTTTTTTAGCAAAGGTTTTCATTCTAATCATTTTTTTATATCAACTATAGTTGTCAAGATATACAGGGAAGTAGGAAATCACACATTAACCTGTAACCGGTGTCTTCACCCCGAAGAACCGAAAATGAGATCAAACGAAAAATTGCCCCACACTTCTATTGAGGTCCTTTACAAATCTACGATGTTTAAAAAAAATGGGAATGTTCGGGTTAGGTTAGGATTCCTCGTGCTCTGTTTGTTTGAGAGTCCCCGTTTCTTTACTTCGAAAATCAACCCAGCTCGGAGTTCGATTTGTACAGAATTTCTCGGTTGAAGAAATCACTCGGAAAAGCCTAACCAACTGAACCGGGTATTTTTCAAAACCTTGCGCCAGTCAAAGTGTGGATAGAACGTACAAGAAGGTAGAGCGTGTTCTTATTGTAAGTCCGGGAGAGTTCGCCCACTTTTTGGAAAATAAATTGTAGCATCGTTATTTTTCACATTTTTGTCGTTCCATGCACATTAAAGCAAAGCCCAAGCAATTTATGGCATATATAAATTATAGTGTGCAATAATTTGAAATATTTATTTCCATTTTCAATCAAAAACATTGGTACTGCAACTGGTCGGTCTCACCCGCATGTCGGGGTTAGACCGTCCACCCACTACGAGTAATCAAGGTAGTGATCGACCACCTTATCAAAAAAAATTAAAAACGAATACATACGTATTGTTGGGGTGACCCTATAGTTTTATGCATATTATATCCCCAATATCGGAAGAGCGTAAATAAATTTAGCTGTTTTTCAAATATCGCCCCCACTGTAAGTTGGTCTAAAAACTTTCAGCCTCGCATAAAGTCTTAACTGTATCTTATAATTCAAATATGGATTTGTGACAATGGTCAATGTGAGATAAACAACAAGCGCCTTCTTTTTTTTGTGTCAATGACACATAGTGCCCTATCTTGCGTCAGTCTTAAAATATCAGCACTGGCCGAACTCTCCCGGTGGTCGAACTCTCCCGGACTTACCCTAAATCTCGTCATGCATACACTGGGTCCATTTTGGCCCACCCTGTATGCAAGCTACTTAAGTCATCTGTTTAAATTAACCCTGTGGAAATATTGGGCAAATTTGGGAATTCTTTTAAGAATGTAAAAGTTACACTTTTTTCAATTTTGGCATATGTCTTTATTCGTTATTTAACACTGTTCTAGAATTGTTACATATTAGCTTTATTTATAGTTTATTTATAATTCTGTATGAATTACTTAGGATATTGAACATAATCTGATGAAAAATAGACGAAAAGTGACTAAATAATGGCACCATGTGAAAGAAAAAGATTCATTTTTACGACAATTTTTCTACATTTTCAGAGGTTACAAAATACTCATATTTTGATTTTTTAATTTTTGTATTGACATCAGTAACTTAAGGGAACTGTTTTCTGTATTAATATCAAGGGCTGAAATCAATTGGTGCAACCGATTTTGATATAAATATCATGGACGTTAACTTTAAAAATATACCTAAGTAGTTCCGCAAAGAATGTACAAACGCCAATGTATATCAGCTTTTTAATTGTAAAAATTCTAAAACATTGCTAAATAATGGATAACGACATATGCCAAGTTTGAAGAGCGTGTGGCTTGTACTTTCTCAGAAGAAAAAATACTCAGACTCGACCCATGTTTCGAGGGCGCTGAAGTACAATAGGGAGAATTTCTGACAATTAGAGCTCTGGCGCATTCGTAACAATTTGTTGTGCGATAGTTTAGTCGCTGTCGATCGCGTAAAGTAGCGAAACAGCTCTGTCGCCGTCCCAAGCGTACTTGGCGACAGAACTTTTTGTTTCCAACTCAGTCTCGCAATGGGTTTCGAAGAGGCTGCTGTGATCTTTGTACTCGGAATGCGAGAAAAGAAGAAAAGACGAAAGAATCGATATTGGATACATCCACTATGAGTGAAAGATTAGATAGGACTGCAAAATTGAACGCCGTGAACTCTTTTTTAAAAATACATGCTGGTTTTATAGAACTGTTGACTTCTAAATGCACAAATAACCTCAGATTTTGCTCCAGCACGTACAATTTTTTCACAACTTGCTTCGACGTTTGTAATGTTGTAATATGCGATTGAATGAAATGCGTAAAAAATTACTGAACTGATAAATAATTTATGTGGCTTGGCGACCCACTATTTATGGTCTCGTAGAAACTTTTAGTAAATTCTAATACATGTTCCAATGATAAGCAGAATACGATATAAGTTCTAATGATAAAAAAATTTAAGTTGTGTTCTTGTCCACCAAAAGATGGGCGAAAAATAATTATATGGCTCCACTTAAAAAACTAAAGGTGACTGGAAATTTTGAAAAAAATGACGTACAAAGAGTAGGGGAAAGTGGGGAAAAACCGGGTACGCGAGTCAAACCGGGTACCACTGTTTTTCTAAGACAAGATCTGCGATATGCAGCCAAGGTATGGTGTTACATTCGGGTAGACCTCACGACAGGAATGAGATAAATTGTAGAGCAACGACCGTCGTAGTTTTTCATTTAGAGAAGTTTAAAAATTTCGAGTTGAAAAGTTCCAGTGCTGCGTTGGCGAATTGCCTTTTTTATACCACTTCGATTTAAGGGGGCCGTCTCAGTTTTGTTATTGTCCGTCTCACCGGGCTTTGAATGTGTGCGGACAGGTCACACAAGCTAAGTTAAGCGTGTACGTATACGCGTGTTGTAAACAAACCGGTTCAACCGATTTTAGTCCTGGAATCGGCCAGAAGGAAGTTTTTGCGGGTACAGTTGCCTTCAGTAAACATCTGTGGGGGGTGGGACGGTGCGTTTGAACGCTAATAAGCATTGTATATTGAAGTAATAATGAATTTATACGTCACGCTGGTGCTACGTAGCTACAGTGCACCATTAGCGCCACCAACGGAGAAGCCTTGAAGCTTCATTCTGTCAGTTTTCGATTCATAAATTCATTATTATTTCAATGTACAATGCTTATTAGCGTTCAAACGCACCGTCCCACCCCCCACAGATGTTTACTGAAGGCAACTGTACCCGCAAAAACTTCCTTCTGGCCGATTCCAGGACTAAAATCGGTTGAACCGGTTTGTTTACAACACGCGTATACGTACACGCTTAACTTAGCTTGTGTGACCTGTCCGCACACATTCAAAGCCCGGTGAGACGGACAATAACAAAACTGAGACGGCCCCCTTAAAGAATCGATTACGGCAAGTACTGCATTGTATTCTGTAGACTTTTCACAGTACAGTGGACGCTCGATAATGTGCCGCAGTCGGGGCTCTAGAGGCGGTGTTTTCTCAAAAGCGGCATATTAACGAGAGCCAATGTAACGCGCGCTCTCCCCATAACTCTCCTGTTTTCTTTTCCATGATGGCTGCCCCCTACCAGAATACTCTTAAGGTGTGTCACACTGATGTGAGAAAAAGATAAAACACATTCACGTATATGTATTGCTTGCGAACTCCAGTGTGGAGGCACCATTAAGGGTTAGCATTCATTGGCTCGCTGAGCGTGAGAGAAAGGGAGGTGCACACACGCGTGCGAGTAATGCGTGTGAGCTGGGGCGTTCCTAACGGCACTTTAAACAGCGGCATATTATCGAGCGTCCACTGTATTTTCCCGTTTTACCCAGTTCTTTATCGCATGTTGAAGTGTAAATATTTAATGTTTAGTAAATCACCTCATTTGGGGCAACACCGGGTATTTGATTATGGGGCAAAACCGGGTTCTATGTATTAGTCCTGTGACATTAGGATCTGTTTTCCGAATAAATCCCATCAAGCTAAATTTTGGTATGAGCCTTTATTTGGTCGTTTTAAACAATATGTCAAAAGTCCTCATCAATCCGACCGCCGCTAAAAATTTTACAGAGGGTTGAAAAAAACAACTGTTTTTCGCGAATATGTCGTTATATAGCAGTTTTGCGACAAAAATAGTTATTATACAATTTATAGCTTAGGAAATTCTCTACAAAAAAGGTGGTATGAATTTTTTCGTAGCAGTAATGAAAACGTCAGCATCAATATTTTAATAGGTACCCGGTATTACCCACACCTATGGGGTAAAACCGGGTATTTGCATACTTTCGAGAAAACTTGTTTTTCTGTGAACCAAATAGTTTTTTCATATAAGAATTCTCATTTTATGATTCTGTAAGGTCCAATTAATATTTCTAGCGGTGTCCAAAGTTTATTTTGCCATCTGACTTTATGCTACCAGGAAAAATATATTAGGAACCTGGTTATGCCCCACTTTCCCCTATACTGTAGTCAGCTTATAGGCCCCTCTGAAGTAAGGTGTAAAAAAAATTGTGGAATTGGCGAAGTAGTAACGGATGTAATTAAGGTGATCAAGTTATGATATACACTTGACTTTTTTTTTCTGTACTTCGTCATCTATAAGTTTAATGCCGTTTTTCGACCGCCATTTTTTATATATATGAATTTTTTTAAAGTGGTCAAATTAATAATAGAGACAGTATAATTAACGAAGTATTTGCACTATACATAGAATTACGTAATGATCAAGTATAAGAGGGCAAGTAAATTATCGCTTTGAAAAATTGGATTACATTCTGGATGTTTTTAGTCGACCGCAATTGTGTATGTTTCAATGCACGGAAGGACAGTTTTACTCATAATACGCGTACGGTCATTATTATTGTTAGAAGATCAGAACCTATAGAGAGATAGATCAAGCAGTATTCTATTGTTAAACTTCCAAAACAAAAACGTCACTGTACAGACGTGTCATTAAATGTGCATGCTTCCATAAACGCCAATGCATTTCTGGTGAGCAACTAAACTGCCGTTCAACAAATTGTCGCTAGTGCCAAGGGACTCTTATTAGTATCGTTTCTAAAAGAATATAAAGATTTTCGATTATACCAAGATTATAATCGAATATAATATTTCATTCTAGAATGTGTACGAATTTAATTACAAAGGGTAAAGAACCCAATTACTGCCACTTTAAGCGTTGACCCTGACATTATCTTATAGTTTTGTACATATAGACTAAACGTATAATGTCGTCCTTGTTATATATTATTGTTTAATATGAAAAGTTGATGAAAAAAATTTGCTGAACCTTAAAACTTCGATTTTTATGTTATAAAATCATCAATTTCAAAAATATATTTTGGGATCTATTACTGACACCATTAAAATGTGTTTGACTAAATTGCTGACACCCCAATTACTGCCAGTTAACCTAATACTGTTTATGTCATTTTAAGGTTACTTCGTGTCATGTACATGAGCAACTACTGCTATGACAGTAATACCAAAATACTTGAAACGCTTGTACCAATCACTGTCACCCAATTAATAAGTAAAAAGACTTAATGAATCGTTGAATTCGGGTCTTTATTACTTTCTATGATGCTTATATTATTTAAAACATTATATTTTGTTATGTTAATAGCTTAAATATTACAATTACAGCATTTTCTTTTAACGCCTTGTTTTCTCTTTCGCTACTAAAGGAAGTCATCGTTTTCACCCTCCGAATATTCGCTTAAAATATTTTATCGTTTTATCCAAATTAACGAAGAAAAAATTAAGTCCTGTGTTTTCTATCGTATAAATAACAGTTTCAATTGTATGCTAAATTATTTTATGCATTATTTCACAAGATTTATTCGTTATTTTACGTAAAATAGCTTAGGGTGACAGTAATTGGGTCCTTTACCCTAGGTAGTTAAAATGCACCTTACACCTGTCATTCGGTTAATTGGTAAATTATTCGCCATCAGAAGCTTAAGAAATATATGTACCTAATTGTAAGTCTGAAAACTAATGTTTTCTGAGAGAAGAAAGCTTTTCTTAATTGGTGGAGTATTACTCTGTGAAGTCAGCGTTTTCAAAGAAGTGTTTAAATTGACGGAGATTCCTAAAAGTACCTGCAATGGTTAGAGAAATCTGAACTTTTTAAATAATGAGAAATGGAGCAATCGGAGGATTGCAAATAAAAGCAAACGCGATGATTACTCAGGGAAATGATCTGGAAATGGAAGAGATGGATAAACAAGACGTACCAGGGGATATGTAGGTAAACAAAGCATATCCGTAAAAAGAAATATCCATCTGCCTGTTAGTTATTGGTACGCTGATTCGCGAAGTGTAAGTTATTGTACACTGTTGTTTTATCGTATACAGAACTTTTGGCTAGACAGAAAAGGCCACCTATCTCTGGAATAGTTAACTATCTGATATACGTTCATTGTAATCCTATTTTCCTGCTTCATGAGCTAAATTTAAATGTATATTGATAGTGAATATCTATTAAGCGTGTGCATAGAATTGTGAAACATCCTCTTTACGCGCATTTCAACAGAGAACAATAAATTTTATCATTTTATTTTAATTTTTGTATATAAATTTTGTATGTTCGTTGCAACTTTTTTTATTTATTTTTTTTATTTGAGTTCCAAGAAACTTTCAATAGAAAGCTATAAAGTATTAGACAGATTTTAAAATTTTTTAATAACCGAGTGTTACCGTAACTAATCCCCTTGTTCAGTACTGCAAGGTAGGTACATGATGCTTTCAGTGAAGTTGGTTATGTGTGTGTATATTTTTAGATTACATTTTGTACGGGAGAGGTACATACAAGCTTCGATATTCTATTGACTGAGAAGTAATTTATACTTATATTATTTATATAAATATTATAGTTTATATGTATTTAATTTTTTAATTTATTCTATTCTCTGAGTATCTACCGATCGAACAGGGAGCATTATCAAACTATATGATTTAAATCCTGTTTTTCATAGTTATAATTTCATTTTGCTTCGTTTATTATACATGCCCGTTGTAACAACGAAGTTTTCTATTTTGCTTTGTTTCGTTAACGGGTAAAATTGGAGGTTGTTTTGAAACACTCATATAGTTTATAAAGAAATAAAATTTGATTTCAGACCTGCTGTTCCACAGTTACACATTCGACCAGCGCGCGTGGGGGATCTAGAAGATTAATTAATATATTAAAAGTTATGAAGGTTTTTCTATTTATTTTGTTTTTTATAGACTATTAAGACATTGTACTAAAGGTGGGTTATAAAAATTTTCTATAAAAACTGTAAATTATTCGTGAAAAAATTCTTAAGAACGACTTACTTTTTCGGCGTCACAGTGGTGTTGCCCTTTAAGGGGGTATAACCGTTTGAAAGTGTCAAAAATCGGATTTTTTCTTTTTACATATTTTCACAGATTGATGTTTAAGGAATATTATAAATCAAGTCCGATGTAAAAATTCGGAAAGCTGACAAAGTTACAGGCATTTGAGTGGAAGCACCCAGGTAGCACCGGACAGCGATGCACGGCAACTCGACCGATCGCAGCGGAACTACATTTTTCATTACGGTGGCCTGTTTTACATATTTTCACAGATTAATGTTTTAGAAATAGTATAAAACAGGTCTGATGTAAAAATTCGGAAAATTGACGAAGTTATAGGCATTTGAGTGAAACATCCCAGGTAGCAGGGAGCGGCGCGACGCGGCGGCTCGACCGACCGCAGCGAAACTATATTTTTCATTACGGTGGCCCTAAAAACTCGCGCTACGTTCAACCAATTCACTTCCAATTTTGCATGCAGAATCATAATAAGATTCCGCATCGTCCAACGAAGGCTTTTTTTATTCCGACTCCCCGTTTATTATTTATAAAGAAAAAAGGTGGATTTTTCTATTAGATAAATCTAACTTTACCTTTGATCTCTCACCATTTCTTTATGTTTCAAAATTTTCCAAATCGGCTTCGTTGGACGATAGCTATTGACATACTTTATAAGAAAATTTTAATGTTTTTAATTTCAGACACGACATACAGTTGTTTTCAGGGCCACCGTTTAGCCGTCTAAAATCGAAAGACTTTCGGATGTGTATTCATAACTTCCCAAAAAGAATATATTTTTAACTGAAACTTTTTTTTTAAGTAGTTCATAATACTATGTAAAGATAGTAAAAAAACGGGAAATCTGCATCAAACCGTTGACTTGTAAAAAAATCCACAAAATGTACACATTTTCCAAGGGTTCAAACGGGTATACCCCCTTAATTCCATGTATTTTATTATCGTTTCATCCTAAGAAAAATCCTGTTCCGCGCAGGGATGATTCTGAGGAGGCGCTGGTTGGTCCGACTCCCCAGTTAACCGCCGATTTTCTCCGTCTTACCGCCTATTACCTCTCTGTCAATCGCCTGCGTCGGGCCCGTAGGCGGTAGCGGGGGCTGCGCAGAACGGTCACAAAACGGTCTGGGCGTAGGATTCTTCTTAGGATGAAACGGGTATAGTAAGCTTATTTTATTACCTTATATGTAGTCCATTAAGTCCGATCTACTTTTTTTTAAACAAACATTAACATCCGTTTTTGCAACAAGCATCATATTTCATTGAATAAATCTTTCCTTTTCATAAACTCTATTAAGGATTGAAATTACCAATTTTAATTTTGCAGCACCCTGTATACAGGTTTGACACCTGTATTACACCACATTCGTCCATCTGGTCTTCAATTTTCCATATCATTAAGGCAAATGTCCAAATTTTTGCTCATGTCCCCATTTCTGCTCATTTCGTATTTTTATTATTATAAGCGTCACGTTTGTACTATAGTTGCAACAAAATAATTCTAAATTATATGAACATTTACGCGAGTGTTGCACGACTCATGATTTTTCGATCGTGTCCTAGCTGGTTGTGCTAAGGAAAACCGTCGCTTTTGTTATTAGATAATTGGGCAGAAAATAGTTTTTGCAGTAGAAGTTGTCATTTAATAACATAAACAGATACCGTATTGTGCTCTGGATTTAAATTTTTTACTACTTTTAATTTTTTTAAGTAGAAAACAGGTGAGCAGGTTTAGGGTCAAGTGAATCACCGTCATGTCTCCAATATACTCACCAACATTTTAGTAACATAACCTTAAAATTCAATGTACGCTGTAACCTTTATTTCTATTCGAAAGCATTTTATATTTTGTTTATCATTATTTTATGCTTTACTGTTGTGTTATAAAACCTCTCCATAAAGGATGTAACTTATTTTAACGCGAAAAGACAACATGTTATGTGAGCAAAAATTTGTACAAATGGTGAGCAGAAATAGGTACGTAGTACATCGCTATTATTCGAGAGCAGAAATACGGACATTTAGAGCATTGTATTTAATCAGAAATTACTTATAGTTAAACATCTTGAAATACCTTTCTTAAATAGTTTTCGAATTAGTTGATTTAGTATTAAAGAATTAATCAATTACTCTGCAACTTTTGATTACAAACAAATTTTTGACACCTTCTTTATGACAAGTAACCTCTTAAATGAGCAGAAATTGGGACATTCACCTTACCAAACTCTTTCTTCCCCTCTTTTTTTTTTGAAATTTTACTTGGAATTTTGAAACGCCCTATACAAACGCATTCAGAAATATTGTTTCACCCCTATGATCTTTAATCTTCAACATTAATAAACCTTTTCATTCTCTTTACGCGTACATCTTTCACAGATGAATCTACACCTACACCAGGGGCGATGAACCTTTTTATCTGCACGTGCCAAAAATTTATAACTAATATTCATCGAATTGCTGACGTGCCGGGCAGTTTTTAATGGGGGAAAAAAATAATAGAAAATGAATGATTGCAGAATTTTTTGAGACAAGTTTAAAAATTAACATAGAAGTTACGATTGAACTCATAACTTGACACACAGTCATACACATATTGTCGTATAGAAATCAATATGAATTATTTATTAATGAAATTTTTGCTGCTGTACATTGAATGCAAATGTCTTATATCGGGGTTGACTAACTGGCACCTCAAGAGCTGCAGGGGGCCCCTCCGTCTTGCTACCACGCTGAACGGTCCCCTCCATACCTACCAGACTTTGACGATCGCAGTCGAAAAGAGAAGGAAAGAAGGAGGAATTGACTGCGATCGTCAGAGTCTGGGTGGTATGGAGGGGGGCTGTTCAGCGTGGCGGCTCCTGAGTCGCCGGTTAGTCAACCCTGTCTTATATCATAACAAAATCTTGTGAGTGATTGACGCCATTTTTAGATTAATATATAAATATTAATGATATCACCTATAAATCAATGACGTGCCAGTAAAATTTTCATGCGTGCCATAGATTCGCCACTCCTGACCTACACCACTGGATCGGTGGAGAATTGTCAAAAAAACTTACGTTTGCGGCACACGGTTTCATTTGAACTTTTCTTCCCCTCAGTGAAGTACAGCACGTTGATAAGAAAAAAATTTAACATTAATTTTCAATGTCAAACAATTTCGTCCCCAGTTATTTTTCCAAATATCCACCGAACCAAGTATGTAGATTGACTCCTGAATGCAGTAATCATTACTTTTCATATATTGTGCACATTTGAGGCATCCTGTAGTCATAAGATTCAGAATAGTGAAAAAAATGCATCCGGGAATAACTGGCCACGTTCGACCGTCCGATCTCCGGTTTCACGTGACAAAATCCCAGGCCTGGATGACAGGGATCCCGAAGTTCACACACACGACAGACTTACCTGTGCATGGTCGTTGCCGCAACTCGTAATTATATCTAACTCTAGGGGGCAGACCTCCGAGAAGTTTTCCCTGATGGCCCGTTGTTGTCCCCTTCCCATCCCCTCGACCTGGATCGACGCGACGACAGGTCAGTACGCAAAAACGGACGTTGAACCGAGAAGTTGAATAACGATTTCGCCTTTGCCGCTCCGCTGCCCCGTTATCGCTGATAATCATCCCTAAGTGCTCTGCTCAGATAATTATTAACGTTTTAGCGGAGGCAGGCGGCCGCTCGTGTCCTCGTAATCGATTTAAGCTATCTTTCCGAGCTTAATCCCATCAGGGAACATCAAAAGTCGATCGGCAGTGATGTAATAGAGCTGCAGATTATATCAGAGACCTCTGTCGTCAACCATAAACGCGCGCGCTCGATGAATCTCCACTGAATCCCGATACAAAGGGATGGCGTCAGAAATTTTATCGGAGCAATTTTGGGTGGTCACGCAGCCAGCTTCCACATTTTTTCTTCAGCGACAGCTAACCCGTGAAATACAATTTTCCCAGTGGACCAGCCTCTTATCCTTCCCTCCCGTTGTTTCTTCGAATTCCCTCAGAATTCTCACCCTGCACCCGTTCTGGAAGTACATATAACGTTTCCTTGAAAGGGGGACGGAGATGAGACACGGGTGACGGGCGCAAAAACCTATCTCGACTGTGAGAAATCCAGGGGTGCGAATAAAGCGGAAGGAAGAGTGGCACAGGGACGCGAAAAACCTCGAAAGATTCTGCGGGTGGAATTATACCGTTCCTCAAAACCGAATCGCTCAGCGCCGAGTCTTCCCTGATCCTCTCTTCTCCTCCCTTCTCCCTTTTTTATATATTTTCACCGTCTCTAACGATGAAAAAGGTGGAGCAGGCGAGAGGGGTAGAAAACAGTGAATGGAGAAAAAGAGAGGAGTGAGTCTTGACACGGCGGGGTAGCCGACTGGTTTACTCACTGGCGAACTGGTTGGCTAACTAACTGACGGACCCTGGGTGGCTGGCCTTGGCTTAGAGTAATTAAGCGTGCCCGTAGGAAGGAGTAAGCTGAAAGTTCACCCCCTCTGATATACTGGCGGCACCGGGTTACCCCTCACCCCACCGGTTACTTCGTTCGTCTCGTCTCTCAGCCGTCGTTGGAGCCCATCGGATGACATTCGCGTAGTGGCAAAGACGCCCGTGGTAGGGAGACGAAGGTGGCGGCGCAGGGGGCAGGGGAGAGGACAGCAAGGAGAGGGATGGCTGAAGGGATAATGGATTCCGAAACTAAATGAAACGCGAGCACCCAACTCCGCGTCCGCGGCTAATCTCGAAACTTCGTTAAATGGCCGTAATTGCATCCTGCAACGACCCCCTTTTCCCTTGTCTTCCTTCTTACGCCTCCCCTCCGTTTCCTCCGCCACCCTCTCTGCCCCGCCATCCCCCCCGGACACCGTCTTCCACGGCAGGATGGTGGAACCTCAGGCCCTATGAATCACCCCGAACGTCTAGAAAATTCGTCGATGGTGCATACAGATCCACTTTACACTGGTTCGAAAGCGGCGGAAACTTCGATACAATTTGGCACGAGTCCGATTGCCTAGGCGCTCTTTAAATGCAGAGCAGCTTGGCGCGGGCGCGATCGCCTCCACGCGGGACGAATTTCATGGAAATTAGACGGGAGATATTGAGTTCCCGTTCGATTACGTACGAAATATGATTGTTCCTTGGATCAAGTGAAACAGGGAGTAACACTGGCTAGTATTAATATCTGGTTGGTGTAAAAGGATTGTCGTGTCTATCGGGTATGCGAAGCCCTAGTTTAAATAGAGATGTAAGGTTCCAGTGGATAAAAAAAATGGATGAATGTAGGGATCCACTGTTCACTGTATGATGCAGTCAAGCAGAAATTTATTGAAAAACAACCCTCCCTAATCGACGGAAAATTAGTTCGTCTGCCTGATACTGCTGGGTCACGCATAAATGATTCACGAACTTTTAGAGATTAAAGTTGAGACATTGCATTCACCATACCCTACTGATCTTTCCCATTTGATGTTCCTTTATTTATTAGCATCTAGATCAGGTTTTACATCGCGAAAAGTTAATGAGCTGAGGACATTGGCAATGGTATTCTGGACTTTATACATTCTTAGAGGCTGGAAATCAATTTAAAATGGATTTAAATTTTTTCTTATGCATAGGAAAATTAATTTTATTAATAAAAAGTACGACTAAACTGCGTAATTTCTTCGTTGATAAATCCAATAAATGTTTTATGCAGAACTAAGTAATATTTTGATACCACAATGCTTTGTATAGTAGTGTTGTGTTCAGTTGCTTGTTATAATCTTAAAGAATTGGAATTAATATCGTCATTATCCACTACATTCTCTTTATTAATCATTTGTTTCTTTATGTTAATTAACCGCGACAAATAAATAAAGGTGTTGAACAGAGTAGTAAAATGTGAAAGACATAATATTTATTAACATATTCTTGATATCAATCTGCTTAATATAAGTATGCTTAAGGGGGCCGTCTCACCGGGCCTTGAATGTGTGCGGACGCTCACACAAGCTAAGTTAAGCGTGTACGTAGGGGAAGCCCGGGCAAAGCGAATACCCTGGGCAAAGCGGATCGTCTTTTTTTTTTGCTTTGCTATCAAAGATGGTCCCACGAGTTTTTCCTGATCTAGAAAGCGACCGATTTTAGAGGCCATGACAATGCAATAAAGTATTTAATTGCTGTGGTGCGTCGTTTCTGAAGAAAAAACGAAAATTGTGCGTTTTCTTACACATTTCGCTCAGGTAGGTACGTGGCTTGATTATTAATAGTTATCGGTATTTACCACAGTAAATATTTTTTATAAGAACTCTGTGTCTTTAAGATTCTATTAGAGGTTAACATTTTTAATTTGTTGTTCATACTTTTCTCAAACATTACAATTTCCACCAAGTGGGTTCTTTGGGCAAAGCGGATCGGGGTAAAGCGGATCGTCAATCCTCTGCCCTGCTAATCTCGCTCATATTATTATTGTTTTATTATTGTCATATATTATTGATAAATTTTTATTATTGATATTGATATTGATAAATATTATTGTCATATATGTGTGTTTTGAGCCATACTCCGACCCCCCATCCGAAGACTGGATCCAGTGCAGCCAATGTACCAGATGGGCCCATGAATGCTGCACTGTATATGAAGGATCTGGCAGTGACTTCTGTGACGAATGCCAAGATTGACTTTGCGTTATTTAATAACATCCGCTTTGCCGACCCCCTGATCCGCTTTGCCCAGGGGGGTAGGGCAAAGCGGATTGATTGACTTATTTACATTTTTCGTTTTAAAATGCTTTAAATGTTTTAGTTACCCATTTTTTCGTTATTGTATCAGAAAGCTGATTAATTTTAAATGATTATTAATATAAAAAATATTTCTCATCTTAATTGTAACTATGTTATTTTTCTCACTAAACCTTAACATAACCGCTTTGCCCGGGCTTCCCCTATACGCGTGTAGTAAACAAACCGGTTCAACCGATTTTCGTCCTGGAATCGGCCAGAAAGAAGTTTTTGCGGGTACAGTTGCCTTCAGTAAACATCTGTGGGGGGTGGGACGGTGCGTTTGAACGCTAATAAGCACTGTATATTGAAGTAATAATGAATTTATACGTCACGCTGGTGCTACGTAGCTACAGTGCACCATTAGCGCCACCAACGGAGAAGCCTTGAAGCTTCATTCTGTCAGTTTTCGATTCATAAATTCATTATTATTTCAATGTACAATGCTTATTAGCGTTCAAACGCACCGTCCCACCCCCCACAGATGTTTATTGAAGGCAACTGTACCCGCAAAAACTTCCTTCTGGCCGATTCCAGGACGAAAATCGGTTGAACCGGTTTGTTTACAACACGCGTATACGTACACGCTTAACTTAGCTTGTGTGACCTGTCCGCACACATTCAAAGCCCGGTGAGACGGACAATAACAAAACTGAGACGGCCCCCTTAACATAAAAATTTGACATTACTTACTATAACAAAATTGTATTTTAATAATATAGGTTTAGGAACATATATGTAGTGTTTTGGGTGTTGTATCGAAGAACAAAAAAATCTGTTTAATAATTAAGTGGCTTGTTGAATTAGTAACTAGATAGGAAGAAATATCATTTTTGCTCAAAAGTTTAAAAAATTATAATCTTAGGATTCTCCTAATATCTGGTCATTTTTTTTTATAAATGATGTTTACAAAAATACCTACTAAAACAATGATTTTAATGTTAGACTTTGCAGGCATTCACAATTATTAATAATATTATATAATTATAGTAGAAGGTAGGTACCATACATAGTATATATTGAATGACAAATATATTAAATCCTTAAAAAAAAAGAGAAAAATGAAGAACCTGTTGAAGTCAAAAAGGAGGAAAGAAGAATATCAAATATTTGTACGCAAAAGGAAGCGGAAGAGATAGATCTTTATCTGCCCAAAGGCAGAAAGGTGGATACTTAAAGGGAAAATAAACGAAATCCTGCGTAAAGCATAGGAATGAAACAAAATAACTTAAAAAATATTATGAAATGTACATTTTTGGAGATTTAATATACGCAGCTGATTTAAAGAAGCACATGGTAATGGAGACGTAATCTAGCTAGCAGTACCTATACACAAAGAGGTTGATTAGAGAGAGAATATCGTTGTAGTAAATTTTCATGTTAGTCCGTTTTGATTAAAAAAGTGGAAGGATCATTGTACGTCATTTGCTTTAACTGTTTTTTAACCGTGCTAAAACGTTCGTTCTAGTTAGTAGAAAAAAAATGTTTTAAGTGAATAATTTTGGATTCGGACTTCTAACGAATTTGTGTGTCCCTGTGAATGAAATATTATTGCATAAAACTGCACCATACCTACCAACATTTGTAGAAAGGATAAATCTATACTGCACATACATTTGAGTTTAAAAAATTGGTAACATGCAGCAACAGCGTCGATACGTAATATTGTTGGAATTTCAATGAAGGAATACTGCTACACAAACTGCAGCATAGAATCTATATCGTATTCAGGAGGGGCACAATTACTGATTGCCAATGCAGAAATTGATTTAAAAAATTTCCTGCTGGTTTCATGCACCAGTATCAAATGTGCTGCTCAGTAAAGCCGCCCATTTAATTTCGGTGATGCTACATCGAAACCAACAGTCGAAAATAATCCAGGTGTAACATTCAGAGAATTGGCAGTGAAATTTAGTGTATCACAATCGACAACAATCTGCTATTTACATAACATTGAACATGCTGACAAATTGGGAATACGAGTACCGCAAATTCTTTCAAAACGAAACAACACAAAACGTGGAAGTATTTTAATATCATTGTCCTGCCGATTTAACATTAAATTTTTCTCGTATGCAATTATGCGGTGCGATAAAAAATATGATAATCACAAAAAGTTCGCATTCAAGTTTACATAGAGCAAGATTTTCTTGTGGCTTCAGAGGAATTATTGCGGTACTATCCATTATTGTTAAATAGCAACGAAACTGATGCTGCAGACGTTTATATGCAATAACTCGATCGTTGAAAAGAAATGAATACAAAGAGAAAGGTTTTGAGGCATCAGAAAGGTGTAATTGTATTATGGTATGAACATTAACTGGTGAAAGGGCATAAAGGAAATTTGTAACTTGGCTGTTCTGTGTTAATTTACTCTCTATGTTCACCAACTTTGGCACTCACAGATCTTCACCTGTTTAAATTCTTGTAAAACTTTTTATACAAAAAGAATCCTTCAAATAATAATAATTCGACACTTAAATCTTTAAACAACTCCGGTAGGTTCCCCCCAAAATGACAACACTGCTGTTCATAAATATTACGACCCCTAATCTGTGTGAAATAATTGTGAAAATCATTATTGAAGAAGTCTAAAAAATAAATTTTTCTTCATTCCGTATTTTGAATTAAGGGGGGGGGGGGGAGGGGGGTTCTGCTTTGTGGGACCGAAAAGGTAGGTGATATCTGCGAATTTTTTATAAAAAAACCGTTCAATGGATTTATTTAAAATTTGGCAAGTTCTTTTATTATACTTTTGAGTATTGTTACGAATTTTGATGAGGCTATACAAAAAAAATGTGCGTGTGTAAAGCGTTAATTGCAGAACGTTGGGAAAAAACGGCTCGTGCTGGCGTTGATGGAAAGTGCCCTATGGTTTATCTGAAACACAAAAAGGAAAAGGGATTCTTAATCTGCATGAACATGGCTATCTATGGAACTAGAACACTTCAGAAAAATGAAAAATTTTTAAAATGGCAGCCTTTTGAATACAAAATTCAAATTTTGTTCAAAAATCGCAAGGAATTATGTAAATAAAAAAAGAACGGTAACAGATACAGTCATAATCCTAGTTCCAGAGATAGCCATGTTCATGCAGATTAAGAATCCCTTTTCCTTTTAGTGTTTCAGATAAACCATAGGACACTTCCCATCAACGCCAGCACGAGCCGTTTTTTTTAACGTTCTACACACACACATTTTTGTTTGTATAGCCTCATAAAAATTTGTAATAATACTTAAAAGTACAATAAAACAGCTTGCCAAATTGCAAATAAATCCGTTCAACAGTTTTTTTTATAAAAAATTCGCAAATATCGCCTACCTTTTTGGTCCCACAAAGCAGAACCCCCCCTAGCCAGAAAATCAAAGCAGTGAAAAGTATTCAATCTATACCAAATATTACATTTTGTGCTACAGCAGGTGTCTTAATACTTATAAATAACAATGTATATATATGAAAAAGCAGCAACAACGTCACACTGAACTACATCACAGGTATAAAAGGTAAAAAATTGCACCTCAACCACGAAATAAAAAAATACTTATTTGTCAGCCACATACTCTCCAAGTGTTCTCCTTTTCCCTTGCAACGGTCGCGCAAGTTGTACTAGGTACTCGCATTTATTTTGTTCCCCGCATTTCTCCCACCACGCCTCTCAATAAAGCATCATCGTGTGACAGACGACGAAGAATAAGAAAGCAGTTCGGAACGTGGAGAATTCATCAAGAAACGCCGATCTAGATCAGAGGAGGGTAGGGTCGGTTATATTGCATTAGGAGGGCTACTTGCCAGCTACTTAAGGACGATTCGCCCTTGGGCCCTGACAATTATACGAAGGCACGTCACAAAGTGAGTGGCTACTTCAGCATGCTCCCGAACGACGAACTCCGGGGACGACGATTCTCAAAACCGTGTAATTCGATTAGCATTACGACGTACTTGTTCTGCCGTCAGGTAACAGCGTGTCGAGTGCATTGAGGGGGTACGCCGAGCAGGTGATATTACTGTAGCGCCAGAATTCCCGTGCAGACAGTTCCAGCATCTCCCGAAAGACCTCCGCGCGACCCAGCTGGCAAGCGAGCGTCAATGGGGTCAGTCCGGCCGCGTTCACGATCCCATTGCGTGCAGGAAGCTTCGGATGACGAAGAGCATACCCGAACATGTCCTACGTTATACAGTCACGCTTTTGTACTCGATTTAGTGAGGATGTGGACATGTTTCAGGAAAAATCGACTAAACCAGGTCACCGTGCCCCTGTTTAATCCTCAGCTGACGGATCCAGGGTCCGTTTCAACCCGCTCAATAGTGCTTATGTTACTGGTCGCTTGTTAGTGTCACTGGTCTAAGTAAATAAGAATTTTAGATGGTGGCAAGTTCGAAAGCCACTGCAAACAGTTATTCTGAGGATTATATTAAGGAAATTCTACAGTATGTCGAAAATCAAAATGGACTCCGTCTCTGTCGTCTAAGGATTAACCCTTAGATGGCTTGTACAGCGTTTGAATTTATGTATTTGAGGTTCGTCGGGGGCTTAGATCTTGAATGAGCTAAGTGGAGACGAAAAAATGCTGTATTCTAAGAAATGGTTATATTTTTTTAGGGTACAGGAGGTGTTAAATGGGGATTGGTTATGGGGGAACACCACTGTGACGGCCGGAAATGTAAGCCATTTTTAAGAATATTTTTCAAGAATAATTTACAGTTATTATAAAAAATTTGATTACCTACCATCTATAAATTTGAATATATTAATTAATCTTCTAGCCCCCCCCCCCCCCCCCCCTCGCCAGCTGGCTAAATATGGAACAGTAACTATGGAACATGAAATCAAATTTCATTCTTTTTATAAACTATATCAGTGTAGATTCCGTTGTACGTACTAATTTTTTAAACAAATTATTTTTGTACTTTAGAAGAAAAGTCTCGAAAATCCGCGAATAAAGTTGATAGTTTTTGGAGCATATTTAAAAAAATTTGGTTTTAATCAAAGAATCCGTACATACAACGGAAAATACACTAATGTAGTTTATAAAAAAGTAATTGAAATTTAATTTGGGACCTGCTGTTCCATAGTCACCCATGTGACCAGCTCGCGTGTTGGGGGGGGGGGGGAGACGAAGATTAATTAATATATTAAAATTTATGGATGTTTTTCTATTTATGTTTTTGCATAGTCTTTTACTAAAGGTAGGTAATAAATATTTTCTATGAAGACTGTAAATTATTCCTAAAAAAAATTCTTCAAAATGGCTTACTTTTCCGGATGTCATAGTGGTGTTCCACCTTAAATGGCTAAGTGACCTCATCAAGATGCTTGATTACTTTACTTAACTAATGCTACAACAAAGAATTGGGAAGTACCTATTTCTACAATACCTACTAGCGTTTAGAGCAATGGATTATTATTTAAATATAGGGGAAAGGTGGGATAGTTGATCACAGTTTTGCTATTTTACTAAAATAATAATAATGGTTTGCTTTGTTTCTATTTAATTACTTAAGTTGTGATTCTTAGAGTATTCTCAATATACTTGTACAAATTTGAGAGTTGAAAGCTAATTTTAATGACCGAATTTAAACATTTTCCGGCAGTGATGTTGTGCACAAGTATCCCCCACTAAAGGGGAGACTTGATCAAAAGGTTAGGGAAACTTGATCAGTGAACTTTAAGAGTAAATAACACATTAATTTTTTAAAAAATATTTATTATCTTAGTCAATAACATGAAATAAATCATATATTATAAATGGAAAGTAAACTATAACTAACTTGAAGGAATTACTGAAAAAATAAAACCGATGAATAACATAAAACAACATAAATGCATTCTTAAATGACATTCCATTAGATATCCTCTGATTTAGATGATGATGAAGAAAAGATTTCCCTTCTCACTGTCTTTGCTATATTTTTCTGCTTTATTAGCCGTTCTATGGTTTTTTCTGGAGCTTTTTCACCGGTTCAAGTATCCCACCTCACATACTGATCAAGTATCCCTCAACGCACTCGATTTGAAAAAGGTGAAAAAACTAAACTTACCTTAAATATTTAGATCAATCAATAAACAGCATTAATAGACCAGATATGGCTGTTTTTACTTAATATATTTTAAATCGTTGAAAATGCAACATTCAGTCGAAAAGGAGGACGAACAAGGTGACCGAAATATTTACTTTTTGGCTGCAAATAAGATCAAAGCTTCTAACTGTAGTATCCTATGCTCCCGAAGGAAAACTGCAACACGAAGTGTTGCGATAATGCAAACATTACCACTATAACGTGGCAGCTGGCACAAATTGCCAATATATTAATTAAAAAACTAATGTGATCATGTATGCCCGATGATCAACTATCCCACCTTTCCCCTACCTCGAATGTTTCCTATAATTTTACGATCTGCAAAGTTGAAAAGTAATGCAATAATATACTATAAAGATATTATAAAGTTACATTTGGACGTTTTTTACATAATGTGATCATATTTTGTATCATATCATATTTTGATCATATATGTGACTATTTTTTTATGAAATGGAACCATATTAGGGGGTGAGAGCAAAAGAAATCGCAGGTTGAAAATAAGGGCCACCGTAAGCTTACTTGCACCACTGTACTAAAAGTAAAATGTGCCAAATGTCGTTGCACCTCGAAAAGCCAGGCGTCAAATGTTCTAAGAAATTACAAAAAAATATTTTCGAAAAATGTATACAAAATAGCCAAAATAACCTTGTATTATTTCGAATAATGTAGGCCACAGTTCTCGTCTTTCCTGAAAGTGTACATAATTCTATTCAGAAAATTTAAAGTGGCTTTCACAATTCTAAAACCCCTCTGTCTGTAAAGAACGTATTGTGTTGTGTATAATCTCTGTTTCGAAATATTTTGATATTAGTCATGATCACTAGTCATACTGAGATAATGCTTTGGAAAATTGAAATTAAAATATTAGACAGAAGTTTCTTGATACTATTTCGTGGAGAATAGAGAAAAACACAATACCCTCCTTTACGTGCTGCAGTCGGTTAAAAAAGGGCTACATATATTGTTAGTGCGCTGAAAAATATATGGTTCTGTTAAAAAACAAATTGCAATTACGCTTCGCAACTGCGCGTATGCACGTAAATTCATAACAGGAATGTCGGAATGTACACAGAGAATCCAAACCCATTCAATTTCACCTCATGAAATTTTCCTCTACCTTCAACCGTTTCACAGCTTGGCATAGCTACGTGTGGCAGCTTCTATAATTTATAACACGTTAAATGAACGGTTCTCCCTGTTAATTCTAACAAAATGTGAAGTTTCCATTCTGCCAATTACATAATTATTTTGATATGACCACTGAGGAGATGTCAACGAAATTTGGTCGTTAATTATTATTTATCAGTAAAACCTAACGTAATTCAATACTTGAAATTTCCAATCATTTCAACAACACTGCCTAACGTCGTCACTACATAGGTACTATAATCCATTGTATTTGATTTACCATAGCTCAAAGCATCTCGAGTCGTTTTAAAACTGCACCTCCACGTTATAACAGAATTGGGCAAAATTTAATCTAATTACTAATTACTAACTACTTTTTCTAATCGTTAATATTTACTGACCTCAATTACCATTATAATAACCACATATAATTGCAGAACAATTACAATGGCATGTAATTATAATTGCTCTGCACAATTACATTTGGCAATTACGATTGGAATTGAGGTCTGTAGTAATTAATCATTACAGAAAGCAATTTCCAACTGCATTAACAATTACAGTTCACCTTAATTATTAATTAGCTTATACTTTGTCCAGTTATATGCGTGGGACGGTGTAGATATTGTAAAAAATGTACAACGTGTAGAGTAACCGACCCAATTACTGTCACCTTAAGCTATTTTACTTAAAATAACGAATAAATAAACTTTTAAATAAAATAGCTTAAGGTGACAGTAATTGGGTTGGGTGCCAGTAATTGGGTCCTTTACGCTATTACCTACTGCAAATACTCCACAGTGCGGTACAAAAAAGCTCATCATCATCCAAACGCAATCGGAAGGAAAGATACGTACCAATTTATCGCCAACCACCACCATATGTAGAATCATGTTCCCGAACGAGTCCTGCTCATCAGGATCCGCGCCGGAATCGAGGAGCAGATTATAGACGCTCTCGTTCGCGCAGCAGGCCGCCCAGGCTAGTGGGTACTCTCCTAAATAAGCTAATCCCTCGTAATCCGTATTCTTCGCCGGGTTGGTTCTCTGTTGATCCCTGGGAAGGAAAAAGCTGCCGGTGGCCCGCTGAGAAATTATCGCGCCCGCCTCGACGAGATCTTGCACCAGCTCGTTGTTATTGTAGGCGATCGCTAGATGGAGGGCACTAGCTCCGAGGTATTCCTCGCCCTCGACAACGTCAATAGCTAGCCGTGGAAAGCACTTGAGCAGGATACGCGCTACTCGCGTGTGTACCCTCGTATCGCATATAATCAGAACATGGAGGAGGGTCTCCCCGAGCGAGCCTCTGTATTGCATCTGCCAGCATGCCTCGTGATCGTTCCATTGTGCCAAAGGATCGAACCGTGACAGGGAGGCCTCGATCGGCAGCACAACCTGCTCGAGATCACGGAATTTCCACCGTAGGTATTCGGCCCGATTAATCACCTGGCCCTTCCCGTCGCCGTACATCAGCACCCCGAATTGTTCCCTGATCAACTTTTCCACCTCCGCCTGGCCGCCTTTGCCGTACGACTCTATCAGCTCGCCGCCCTTCTTGTAATTGGCAAGGCGGTACAGCAGGCATTGGTCCTCGTCGCTGGCTTGGCTGATCACACGGTCAAGGATCGAGCCGGCGTTGACCTGGCTGCCACGACCTCGACACGAACAGACACCACCCATTCAGACATCCCTCTTCGAGCCTCTTCCGGGTCCTCGAATCGCCTTTCTGACGTTTGTCCACTCCAACTGATCACGATCACTCTCCCCTATCAGCGAGACGGCCGGCTCTCTCCGCTTGTCAACCGACACCCGAGTGGACTCTTTGTCGAGTGTTTTCAGGCGTCCTCGTGGACAAGGGTTTTCCCATTTTTCCCAACACTCAATCAGGACAGGGGGAACGGAGGGCAGTTCGCCGCGTGGCTAACCGCGATCGACTCCGTTGATACAGCCCTCGAGATTTCTGCGGGCCAACGGAAGGTGGCACACAGGTGGAAAGCTTGTCCGCCAACTATAGCAACCGCGTCGAGCACGCTAAGCAATCTATAAACAGTGCCTGGCTCCGCTAGACACGGTAGGGTCACTAGGTGACGGCTCTAACTTTCGGCTGCGTGGCAAAAATTGATTTTTGCGTGATGCATACTAAACGACGCTATCGCGTAATTTGTTTGCTCGTGGCGTAGGGGCTCGTTAAAGAAAGGGCAGGCTGTAGGTCTTGTCTATGCGAAGATACGTGGATAGAAGGAAAATATGAATGTCATGATGAGGATTGTGTGCATGAAATCTTTTTTTTCCTAGGTGCGATTCAAGTATATATAAATTGTACTCTGTTATAAATGGAACCATTCCTTTTTTACATAAATCTAGAATTACAGTATTAAGGTATGGCCATTGGGAGCAAACTACGGCACGAGATATTCCATACGTTATATTAGAAAAGTATTTTATTGTATCAAGTATTACAGTTTAAATATTTTTTTGTTTTATTACAATTTTAATTTATGTGCCCGTTATATTCGTGGATTTAGTTGTAATTCGACGTTTCGTGTTATTTGTTGAAACGAATTTTATTTCTTACGCGACAACAGGAGTCATGCACATCAATGCTACGTGATCCAATAAATATCATTTTATGATGAAAATTGTTTGCAGGATGTCGTAGGAGAATATTGAAAAATCAGCCTCTTTACAAAATTTTTACCTCAATTAAGCTGAGGAGTCATAGCCTTTTTGTAATACGGCTACAGATCTCCAACCATAATGTAATGGAAAAGTTCAACAACAAAAAGTATTAAAGTATTATATATTACATGTTAATATACAGTATCAGGAATATTTATTGCATCACTCGAATGTTTAGCGCGTATTCACTTCTACTTCGTTTAGTATTAGTATTCGGAAAATACTTTCGGAAGTACTCGATATCTTGGTTTATAATAAGTTGGACTGTATCAATCATGAGGATTGCTTCATAGGCCGTGGATTTGGGGGTGATGCAATAAATATTTCCAGTACTGCATATAAAAGTATTACAGAAAGGGCTACGCTTCATCAGCCTAATTGAGGTGAAAAGGTTTTTTCGACAAAAACGCGGCGTTTTGTAAAAAGGCTGATATTACAATTGTTATACAAAATACTGTGAAGAATCGATTTATGTGAAAAGAAACAGATGTTCTATCTAAAAAGAGGGACAAGTGCATAGTGTTCGTATACCGTCGCAAATGAAAAAAAATTATGTAACGAAAAATTGATCCTTATCATAATATTCGACTTCCTACCCCAGTGATTCTCAACCGGTGGGTCGCGAAACTCAAGTGGGTCGCGAAGTGTTTTCAGTGGGGCCGCAACGGTTTATGGGGTATTTTTTTAATAGGTATTGTTAAGTTAGAATTATAATCTGAAATATCTGGTTTTAATGTGTTTTCTTTACATTATTAAATTTACTTTACCTTGTTTGGGGGGAGCGGCGCAGGTTATTTGAATATTATAAAAGGGAGTAGCGACCCAAAAAAGGTTGGGAAACATTGTATACTTTAAAGTATATTTTTTAACATCATCGTTATATTTGAAATTATAAAAAAATCATTTGCATGCCAACTGCCCAGTTTGGAGGAGAATATACACATACCTTTATTATTTACACGAGCATTTTTCTCAAGGTCATTATGCCTGAATGTGCAAGATCAATATTATTATTTTAAAAAGAATTATGTTAAATGCTAGTACTAACGGGTAAATAAGAATATGATGGTATGAAAATGAATAATTCTATTCATATGTAAAAATATTTGAGTGAGGTGCTGACCGTATAGAACGCGTGCCTTTTTTTCATTTAAGCGAAGTTTTAAATTTGACTTGGATGTTTAATGTAAAATTACATTGATAAACACATTCAGTCTACTGTCCAATTTATCGATGTACTTGTGTCTAATGACTTTTACTTTTGCACATCCTTTATAGATCATCTTTTTAAGATATTAAATAAATTGGGTTAGTGTTATTATAGACAATTGTTATTATATATATATATATTCTTAGTAGATATAATAAAATTAACTGTTTCTATACATTTTTCGTAAAAATATGTTTCATAACCATTTCGCAAGTGTCCTGTTTTCAACTTTCTCCCATAAACGTTTTCGCTCCTGGTCTTCAATTTTGTTTTTCTTTCTTTCTTTCTTTCTTATTTACGTGATAACCTCCTTTTCTTTTCCTTTCTTCGACTTTAGCTTATTTTTCCTTCCTTATTTTTCACAAGATACTACTATATGGTAGCTTCTACGAATGTAATTACTAATAATTACGATTGTTTCGAAAATCAAATGTAATATATAATTTACAAGAAATATTAGTATTTTTTATATGTAATATTTTTAATAGGTACCCAAGTTACAAAAAGTAAAGAGCTTATTTAGCAATATGTACTTACATAATAATATGTATCTACCGTTCATTTACACACATTTAAACACACGTACATATGTAAGTACATACGTGACTTCCTCATTTCTTTGAAATCTTTGAAAGAGCTTGGCATTCTGGTATTTACTTCCTTTTGTTTCATATTAAAATTTTTCATATAAAATATTATTCGATATGTATGAATAAATATGGATATAAACACATCTACATCGTTCTATTTTTCTTCTGTTCCTATTCAACGCAACTGTTAAATGAAGATATGGTTACACAAAATAAATATGTACTAAAGGAAATAGTGGTTTTGACAAGAATTTTCGTCCCATTATTATGTTTCCTAATTCTAAACATGGCAAATGTATTCGGTGTACCTACCTATACTTTCACTTAAATGCTGTACTCTATATCACTCATCGATTGATTGCTATTTGAACTCACTTTTCCGTAGAATTTTCGTACGTTTGACTTTTCGAGAATGTCGAACAAGTATTTCACATTTCATTCCCCCGACTTTAACGCAGCTCGTAATGTCTGAGTATGCTGATAATTTTCGAGACTTATTAGAATTGCATGTAACGCGAAAATACAAGTATGACACGTGAAAAATATTGCTAAAGATACATAAAATTATAACAAAAATGACGTTAAAAATACATATAATTATAGAAAAGATAATTCGTTTTTGTGTTTTAATCTTTATTCAAAAGTACTTGTAACAGAAGTTGTTTCGACGCTGACAGATATCTCGTGAGAATGGCGAATAAAATTTCGTATGGCCTTGTATCAGAGATAGTCTAGTAAAATTATTAATAGCACTGTTCTGGGAAACACAAGACAATAGCTTAAATGCGAATTTTTCGCGGAAGGGAATGAGCAAGTGGTGCAAACGTCATTCAACATTGTAGCTAGGTCGTGTGATTGTGAAACGACGTATTGTCGTTCGTTGAATAGCGCCCGGAAAACACCTTTCCAAATTGATGTCCACCAGATGAATAAGAGCAGATCGGTCACGTGCATGCTCGTCATTTGTTACTCACAAACATAATATACAGGGTGTCACCATACAAAAGGACAGGCTCTTGATTTCATTAATACCTACAGTAAAGTTAAATCTGTTTATCAACTCATGCAATTACTTAATATTTACACAACGTTTTACACTATATATAAATATTCAATTATACGCTATAGTTATTAAATTATCCTATCCCCATGGAAGGTGAGCCCCAGAATAATAGAACCACCTTAGAAAATGGCAGTTCTAAAACCTTGAGAAGTGTTTGAAAAAAATTACAATATCATGTTAATTGTATGTTTTTTTATTGCAAGTTTAAAGTCACATGCACCTTCTAAGGTTAATAATAGAAATCAGTGGGATATGGTGTATACATGAAAAATCAAATAAATCACAAAAAATAGAAGATAATAATAATCACAAAAAATAGAAGATAATAATAATCACAAAAAATAGAAGATAATAATAATAACAAACAATAGGGTAAGTGACCCAATTACGGATGGTGTCCGTATTATGGTGGGCTAACTATATATTTATGAATTAAAAACACTGTATTTATACAACACCTGAAATCATTTTTTTCCACTAAGGGGCTGTCCTTAAATTACGTAAGGGTAATTTTGGCGATTTCTTATCCCCTCCCTCCCCCAGTATAAGAATTCGTAAGATTTGATATTACAACACCCTTCTTACGTAATATTTTTCAGTTATTAAAATTCTTTTATAGGTTTATATAACTCATTTAACTCAGTTTCGGGAAATTTAAACTAAAACACTTTTCTGGAACATTAATGATAGAATTTGTTTTTATTAAAAATTAGGTTAAAAAATATTACGTAAGACGCTACCTGACTCCCTCCTCCTCCTTGTAAGAAAACGTAAGAAATTCGCGACCCCCTCCCCCCAAAACAGCCTTACGTAATTTAAGGACGACCCCTAACAAGGGAAGATCCCGAGCGCGGAAATTCAAAAAATTCTGAAACTTTGAAAATGTGTAGGGGATTCCCTCCTGATTACAACGCAATTTTTGTTTCCTGCCCAAATTCGCTCGAAGGGGGTGAAACTAACCCCCGAAAATTCGGCTATTTCCCGATTTTGTGTTATAACTCGCGACTTGTAAGAGCTAGAAAAAAAGTTTCAAGACAAAAGTTACTTCTTTTAATTAGATCTATCATTTGGTAACAAAAAATTCAGAATTCTCGAGTTACAACACAAAATCGGAAAATAAACGGATTTTCAGGGATCAATTACAACTACAAAAATTGATGTAATCAAGAGGAAATTCCCTACATATTCACAAAGTTTCAGAAGTTTTTGAATTTCCCGGTTCGGGATGTTCCAATGTAAGTTCGACGCTGATTTTATTCGGGGGAATTAAAACATTATCACTTTAAACTCTTATATTTATTAAATTTCGTATTTTAATACTGATCCTGACAATTCTACCCTGATTCTTCAAACAGCTAAGTGAATCTTCTGTACGTAGGTAAAGATGAATGTGTACTTTTATGGAATGATGTTTCGATTTTCTTGTTATGAGTAAATATTACCTAGATATTTCTTATAAAACGAAATAAAAAGCAATTATCCATAATTTATTATTATTTCTAAACAACAAAAAGCCCGCAGAGCCACTAATGGTGTTGCTAAACTGAATAAACATGTATAAATTGCATTAATCTTTTTCTTTCTTTCTTGTGCGTACGTGCGTTCTTGAGTGTGTATGTGTGCATGTGCAATATGCTACGTATGATATTAGAATATATATATATAGAATAAATCTAACTGCGTTTCTAATATGTGTATGTATTTGTTTATATATTTTAGATTGTAAGGGAGTTATTGTAAATTATTAATACTAATTATAAGACAATTAACATTTTTTCGGTTGCGCAGCGCCAAGTATTTTGAATAAAATATTTATTCGTATTAAAATATTTATTTGTATAAAAATATATCTGCTAAATATTATTTAATACATTTTCCTTTGTATAAATAGCCATTGTTATAATTGGCGTAAATTTTGTATATCATTAATTTTGTAAAGCTATTAATTTAAGACAATGTTTTTAAATGGGATTCTTTTTCATGGGTTAATTAAAATATCCGCGACATGAGTAATGGAATGTATGAACACAGCATTTTAGCTGTGTATATGTATGTAGTTGTGTTATCTTAGGCGCCGTTGGAGAGCACCTGTATGTACTTACAGCTCATTTTGATTTCACTTTTTTTTATTTTGTTATTATTATCTTCTATTTTTGTTATTACTATTATTTTCTATTTTTTGTGATTATTATTATCTTCTATTTTTTGTGATTTATTTGATTTTTCATGTACTTGACGTAATTTTTTTAATTTTTTAAAGTTTTTTTATGTAAATCAAACTGTAGAGTCCAATGTCTTTTAAGAAGGCTAGAACTTTTTCGCGTGTGTCTTCTTTTTGTAACATATTTAGTGAATTTTGTAGCTTATATTCTGCTCTTTTCCTACTGTACACAGGACAAGTGGCTAAGATATGACTAGCAGAGTTTTGTACGTCACAGCAATCGCAGGTGTTTGGTTCGGTTTTGGTGATCAGGTAGGAGTGTGTCCAGTCCGTGTGGCCTATTCGTACTCGTGTCTGTATAACTTGGTCTTTTCTGTTGAGACATATAGCCGGGCTGATATCACATATATTCTTGCGGACTTGGTGTATAGTGGGAAGTCTTGAATTGATCCATTCGTCGTTCCAAGATTCTGCTGTAACTTTTATAAAGTGCTTTTGAAGAACCTTATAGAATACAGGTCCCAGAATTGTAGTGGATGCACTGGGGTTGGAGTTTACTTGCGTTGCTGCTGCGTCGGCTTCTTCATTTGCCTTGATGCCAACGTGTGAGGAGATCCAAGAATACGGAATATTTTTTTGGCACATCTCAGTCTTAAAGTCATTTCAATGATGTTCTGGATTATTTTGTATTTGCGTGTTTATTTAATGTAGGTATCTTTGCATAAATATCACAAAACAAAAAACATTTTTCAGTATAAAATTATCAAACAAAGCAAAACTATGTCCCAAAGTGATAGGTCCACTTTAATGATGCTTATAAAATTAATTAATCTTATTATATATTAAATTATTAATACCCTATGAAACCTTAAATCCTAAATCTACACATAATATTTACCTACTTATCCTAAACTAAATACTTACCATGTATCTATTTATATTAATTCTGTTACCTAAATTTATTTGTTATTTATATATTCATTTCCAATTCGATAATTGCATACCTGTTCCTATTTTAGTTTGACTTCTTTTATATCTGCAATAGACCTCACTCTTTCTACACGTTGGTGAGACAATTGTCGGCTAATTCCTTGTGACGACTGTGCCTTTTTTGTTTAATTTTATTTAATGTTTAATTTTTTGCCACAGTCCCAAAGTTGCATTGCATTTATCCAAATGGATATTATCATACTTCTATAGAGTAATAATTTATTCTATAGCGACCACTGTACCCTGTAACCTAGCAACCACAGTAATTTTCTGATTTTTATATTAAGTTGTTTTCCTTTATTAATAAGATGATTTTTCTGAGCCTTCTATTCAGATGCATACGTAAATACTGGCTTCACTTTGTATCAGCATAAGCGTACCTATTTTGAGAAAACATTTAATGCCATATGTTCACTTAACTTTCTTACTCAGAATTAAATTCTCTTGAGGTGGCAAGCAAATGGCACTTTATTTGGGAACACCCTGTAGACGTGAAATAGCGAAACACGCGTGTGTATATGTAAATACGCGTTTGTAGTGGAGGGGGACAGTACACGTGTATTTATGTTTTTCAGGCCAAATAATATGTCCTCTACAGGAATACGTACTTGTATAGCAATGTGAATTCACGCATTCAACCCATATCGTGAACGCGCAAAATCAATCAAACCGTCGCGGAACCATTTCACACGATGCAGTTACCCGCAGCATACGTGTTTGCCATGTATTTTATTAGTTGCGACACAGTGTTTAAAATGTTGCTCACACACCTTTCTTCGGGCTGCCTGAATTAAGGAAGTCAGCTTAATGATTAGAATTATACAGATAAGCCATGAAAGACATTCATTAATCTAAGAAAACAAATAACTTCTCACTGAACTTGCGCACTGTGGATATAACGTTTTGTGAAATTTACTTTTTCGTGATTATTTCCTTTTTGAAGTATATAGGTACAGTAATATTACTTAATTTCAAAGATGATAATTGCATATTTGAGATAATGAAATAGTGAAATTATCAATTAGCAATTCAAGAAACGTTATTTAGAATTTACTATTAATATTTACATGCTAATAAATAAATTGCATGTACTAGTTCACAAATATTAAAGATAATACCAAAAGACCTTCTTCACTTTCTAATTACAAATTATAGCGTGGCTATTAAAGCAGCGCGAATCATTTGTCTGCAAAAATAATGATAATTTCATACATCATTAAACTTAAAAGTACCTTAACTATTAATGTTTCACTAATATTTAAAATGAACCATGATGAAAGAAATTTATTCTCTGAACTCCCTATTATTTCAAATACATCGACGTTGCGTTGAATTGCAACTAACATTGTGATTGGAATTCAGAAATGTTTTCTGAAATAAAATAATTCCTCAGAAATCTCATCATCTGTTTCCAAAATTGTTATTTTAAGATCGTTTGAAGATTATAAAGAGTGTCCCAGTATTGACGGTACAACCGAGGAGGGGTTGATTCTACATGAAAAACTAAGTCGAATGTATAAAATGATTTCTTTTCATTTGAGGCTTTGTTTTTGAAAGAATCAACTATGTACAGTACGCACTCGTTATCAGCACGTTACTACCACGCGTTGAAAGCCCGGCGACTATCCCCATTATTTCTTGGAATCTTTCGGATGAGAGAGGGGGAACCCGGGAACGAGCGAGAGGCTCTTTTATTCCTCTAGCTCCCTCTTGGGTTTACTCACTCGCGCCATTGGCCGCGCGGAATAGTGTGTATAACGCGCTACGAGCCCGCCGCGAGCCTCGTTCGTCAGTCTACTTAGTAATAGCCCGAGAGCCAGTGAACATTTTACCTACGTCATTTTTTAATGGAAATAATTCTTATTTTATGAAATCATGTATAGAGACGATAACGGAAACCATCGTCTGGCAGTCGGGCGTTAGAACAACGACGCGTGGGCGGACGTTGAAAGTGCGAAAAAAACAGTAAAATTACGTCATTTTTTAATGGCTGATTTTTGGTGTGGTAATTAATAACATAATGGTAAGTTATAAAAAAATGTTGCCAGACGTTTTTATTAGAACTTAAGGGGTGCCAGACGTTCATAAAATTGCATTTTTACAATGATCATTTACGTCATAGATAAATGGCTGTTTCTTTTTTTGAACTTTAAGTTAAAACCCCTGTAACACTAATATACAATTGCCAGACGAAAATCGCGGAACTAACACCTTGCCAGACGTGAGTAAAGTCTCGGCCGACGCGCACGTCGACACCTCGACGCTACACTTATTCTGTTACACTGTCCAACACGATTTTTGGTCTGCACTAACCGCTGGATGATTCTTGTAGAGTTTTTGGCCCTGAACACAAATCCGCAAGCAAAATTGCTCTATCACCTTCAGTTTTTGAGAAAATCGATTTAGAAAAAAACTGCAAATTTTCAACTTTGAGCAACTTTTTTGTCGAAACGGTAATAGTTATTTGACTGCTCTTTACGTCAAATTATTCTCTGAACCTTCCCGAATGCAACGATATAAGTTATTATGGCATTATAAACATTTAAATATGTTTAAACAACGATCAAATGGAAAATGATACCCGAAATGCACCCATTTTTGAAGATATCTTTCAATTTATTTCCAAAACTAAGGGTCTAGGAGAAAATCTGATAATTCCACGCAATGCAGCAGACATTTTTCCTTCGGAAAGCATCAACAGAAGTGGTAAGTCTTGTTTTGTTTTCAATACAGAAGCGAAATAGTTTTGCAAAACGTGCGGTGTCGACAGTGGTAGTCACGTGCGTTAAGCGATTGTACATATTACGCTGAGCGGCAGTGGATCGCGCGCCGCCGTTGACTACCACTGTAGACACCGCGTGGTTTTCCAAACTATTTCGCTTCTGAATTGAAAACAAAACGTGACTTACCACTTTTGTTGATGATATCCGAAGGAAAAATGTCTGCTGCATCGCGTGGAATGGTCAGATTTTGTCCTAGACCCTTAATTTTGGAAATAAATTGAAAGATATCTTCAAAAATGGGTGCATTTCGGGTGTCATTTTCCCTTTGATCGTTGTTTAAACATATTTAAATGTTCATAATGTAATAATAACTTACACCGTTGTATTCGGGAGGGATCATAGAATAATTCGACGCAGAGAGCATCCAAATAAGTATTATCGTTTCGACGTAAAAGATGTTCAAATTCGAAAATTTGCAGTTTTTGTCAAAATCGAGTTTTTCAAAAACTGTGGGTAACGGTGACAAACGGTTTGCGGATTCGTGTTCAGGGTGAAAAACTCTACCAGAAGCACCCAGTGGATATTGTGGAACAGAAAAAAAGTTTCATTTTGTTGGACTGTGTTACTGTAATACTTCCTCAACAATAATATACGTTTTCCCGACATATATATCGGAACTAACGATTTTCGTCTGGCAATATTTTTGTATAACTTACCATTATGTTATTAATTACCACACCAAAAATCAGCCATTAAAAAATGACGTAATTTTACTGTTTTTTTCGCACTTTCAACGTCCGCCCACGCGTCGTTGTTCTAACGCCCGACTGCCACACGATGGTTTCCGTTATCGTCTCTATACATGATTTCATAAAATAAGAATTATTTCCATTAAAAAATGACGTAGGTAAAATGTTCACTGGCTCTTGGGCTA